>JAWZYV010018994.1:0-591054 GCA_038373885.1 Cheiracanthium punctorium
AGAACAAAATACAACATGTGGAGAAAAATGTGTATCGCTTATGTATACCGTACGCATATACCAGCTGTGTCACGCTGCGGCCTGTGCGCGCACAACTTTTTGAATTTTAAATGTGCACACAAATCGAGCGCGGAATTCGAAAAGTATACCCTTACAGCCTTAAAAAATATTAATTTTTTTTTTACAAAGAATTTTAAATGTATAAAAATGTGAATAAACGTTCATAAATCCGCTCTTATATTAAACGAGGAATGTTTGTGTGTGTGTGTGTGTGTATGTCCGAACGATCTCGAAAACTGCTCTAAGGATTCTTTTTAAATTTCGTACCTGGGGGTTTTTTGGGCCCCTGAAACGATTGAGCTAGGTCAATTGATTGAAAAAACTCTAAAACGCTCAAAATTTAAAATTTAAAATTTTTGGACGGTAGCGCCATCTATTGAGCGTTTGAAAAACACACTTGATGCAATCTTCCTAAAAGGGAAGCTCAAATAAGTTTGGGGCAGATTAAAAAATACACGCCATCGATATATAATAGTAAAAATTAATTTCGCAAAGAAATAAAATAAATGGAGCTTTATATTCAGTACACAGACAAATAAATATTTTAGTAACTAGTAGATATGAGTTCGGGCTCATTTTTTTAAGCCCGAGCCCGCCCGAGCCCGAAGACTTTTAATCCGAGCCCGCCCGAGCCCGAGCAATATTATTAAAGTTGGAGCCCGAGCCCGCCCGAGCCCGAAATTTCAGCTAAAGACAAATAAAATTAACTACTTCATTAATAGGATACAATAAATTTTGGAGCTTCACACACCTTCTAGTCCCCCGTGCCGCTATTTTTTGAAATAAGTACGTCTATTTATCCCATGAATCGCTTTTTAAAATCTGTTTCAAGGAGTATGTTCAACAAAGGAGAAATTTTTCACGAGCCCGAGCCCGCCTGAGCCCGAACGCAATCGTGAATTACAGAGCCCGAGCCCGACTCGGGCTCGGGCTCGGGCTGAGCCCGTCTCATCTCTAGTAACTAGATATATTACACCATTCAGCTACATAAATTTGTTTAGAATTAAAAAGTTATTTTTATTTCAAAATATCGTCCTGGCAACCAGCGAAAGAAAAAGAAAAAAGAGTCTTCGTTGCCATCCCCGCAAGCACCTTCATGTAATATACGTAAATAACTTAATTATTCTTAATTCATAGTTATTAATACAAAACTATTCGTAAATCTTATGTGAAAAATTGCCTGAATTTATTACAATTATCCTTTGGTAACTAACGTAAAGCTAAATGTATTTTCGCGTATATACTAAAACAATAAATATTTTTCATGTATTTTATTGATCCATATGATGCGAATTTCAAAAGTGCATAAAAGTTTCAGCTTAGCCGAATAATTTAAATGAAAATGACACCCTTTTCAGTCATTCACAGTAAGAAAAAAGATCCTGTGACGTAACATGAAAATTCCATTTTTTTTTTTTTTTAAATAACGTCACTAGGTTGAATTCTATTTTAACTGCCTTATTCCGCCAAGTTGACGATAAATACTTAAATGTAGTTACCCTGACGATTTTTTTTTTTTTTATTTTTTTTTAATGGGTCAACTGTTTATAATGAAACGATGTTCGAAACTCCGATGAAAAAATGATACGATCGATTCCTAAATTGGGCTCGCAGCCGATATTCAAATTAATTTTGCAGATGATCAGCCATCAGTTTAGTTTTCATTCACTGCAGTTGATGATTTCAACTCATTTATTTTATCATCGTATGGACAACCTTTTAAAAGTTGCGGGCAGAACTTTACGATAGTGGCCTCCTGGCCTGACTTCAGGATGTTAGCGAAATCGCGGGCCGTATAATTCGGATTTATATGGAAGTTTGAATGTTTTATATAGGTTTTATACAGGGTTTTGACTTGTTCTGAGGGCTGGTCCAAAAGCCATAGCGGGCTCCATCCGGCCGCAGGCTGGGAGTTGTCCATATGTGGAAGCAGTAAATTGGAAGGCTGAAATCTGGTTACTAAGATTTTTTCTAATAAATTTTCAATTCTTATTTAGGCGTGGATTAGACTGTGTTGTTTTGTATTGTGTACTATCATTAAACTAAAGGATAAAGCCCTTTGTGAAGACAATTACAGCGGGCGATAGAATGTCTACACTCAGAATATTTAATATTTACCCACTTAAAATCAAATAACTTCATATTCAATTTTTATTATACATCGAAATTCGAATTGTATAATCTGCAGAAACATTTCGTATTCGAAACATTTCGTTTGGTATCAACATCCTCTCCTATATCCATGCTTAATGCATATAAAACCGTTTTATTTTTGAAAAATAGTTAAACTGAGTAGTAATTTAGAAAAGCTATCTTAAGCGAATTGGAATCGTAATTTTTCCTCCAAAGCCTGATAACCGTGACTTCAATGTAACGTCAATGTCACTTGCAATAGATGATTCTGACACTCAAATGATTAGCTTTTTTTTATTCTCTTAAATGAAATAGAGCTTTTTTTTTAAAAAAAAACGCTTAAAAATCAGGGAACGGGTGGATTATCAGATTTTTTCTTTCTTTTTTTTTTTTCTTTTTTTTTTTTCTTTTTTTTTTTTTTTTACAAAATTATGATAATTTTCAGGCTGATCGCACCAACGAACCGTGTAAATTTTAAGTTATTAGACAAGACATTTTTAATCTGTTTGGATGGTGAAAGTTTTATTTTGAGTGGTTGAACTGGAATTGTGACAGAGTCAGGGATCAGCGTAACTATATAGGAGCGATGTATTTTTGATTTATTCGAGGTTAGAAGTCCATTTTCTTCAGTCCATCCGTTTGTTCTATTATTGTCAACGTTTAAGTAGTTGTTAGGGTTATTATAAAAGAATATTTTTGATTTATACTGTTTTTGATTTCATGATTTCGAAGTGTCCTTTTGTACTAATAATTTAAATTGCGTTACACATTTATTTTCTTAAGCGTGAGTTTATAAAATAAAATTATGTTTAAAGCATATTTATGTAAGATTATACGTTTATGGCATCTATATTTATGTATCTATAAGATTGAATTTACGTTTGTAGAATTTGTTTATGCATGGTGTATTTTCTGTGAATTAGAAAAAAATAAGTATTTTATGTTTGAATTGAAGCACTATAGAGAAATTTACAATTTCAATCGTAAAGAATTATCATCATAGATGTATTATAGAGACGTAAATGCATGAAAGTGTAGCTCAAAAACGAGCTGTGGAAACATATGATCACCGACAGCAGCACTTAGCCCAAATGTGTGAACGTGCAGTTCAAACACAAGCAGATGAAACAGATGTATTATTATTTGGAATTATTTGGATTAGTATTTGGAAGGAGAACGACATGGAACAGCTAGACGTCAACAAATACTTCGGGTAAACAGTCTAAGTATCTACAAAGCTGCCACAAATGTGGGTACTTATTATCATAGTTTAAAACTTTTTAACATGGATTGCATTCACCCTGGAGCTTTGCATTTTTCTGAAGAGTAAAAACAAAAATTAACCGAAACCATTTTGGGGACTGTAAGATTGATGTAGGAAATTCCGAATTTTCTAATGAATTGGTGTGGTTGTTTCTTCGATGTCACCCACATTTCAAAGAATTCGAAATTTGAAAGCATACTTTACAATGGCTTTGTTCACAGTATATGACGAGTGAAACTATTAACGATTTTGGTGTGTACTGCTACGTTGCGAGCAGTGTATAACAGACTTGATGAATTTTTTTTATAAACTCATTCATCTGACAGTTCAACCAACTCAAATTCTTGATGCTGAATTTGAACGTCCTCAATATGGACAGATATATTTCTGAAGTAATGAAGACGCTGTTAGTGAATGCATCGCCCAAGATCTTCGCTGATACCCTCGCTGATCTGCTACAGAAGGAAAGAAGGCACCTTACGTTAAACTACTTTTTGCTCAACTCTGATGGCACCGACCATCGAATATTTAGCATCCCTCTTCAAAACAAAGTATATGCCATTGTAACATTGAATGCCGACCAAAGCTTACCTGATAATGTATGGGTGATCCGACAGCGATGAAAATCTTTGGCAACCCTAAGATTATTGATACGTGCCAAGGCATTTACGTATTCATTATTTTACACTTAAGGAGCCTTTAGATTCTGAGCATGGCTCGGTAACCTGGTACTGTTTATTAAAAGATAATGTGCCAAAACCTGTTTAATTGCATAAATAGAAAGTTTAGAAAGCTTGACAAGAAGTTTTCAGCTCGTAACTTTTACTTCTGGTCTGTTCAAGGGAAAAAATCCCTGGGTTTTTTTTTTGGGGGGGGGGGGAAGGGCTCCGTTTGCTCCGATTCATTATACAACTGGTCGACTAAAGCGGGGGAGTGAAAACGGTCAGCTTCCGTAGAGCCCCCCTCGTCAGAGATCAGCTTGGCTTTTCGAACTGCGGGGAGAATCTGAGGAGTGAAAGGGGGTAGGAAAGGAGAGAGTCGACCAGTTGTATAAGACAGCCCGACGCACATAGCGTTTCCAGAAACTTTCTGCCGCGGAACTATTTTCTTTTGATTGGAGCTCAGAAGATTAGCGGGAAGCCCTTGTTATTGTATGGTGATAGAGCTGTGTTTTACTAAAACTTTGTTTTAAAATAGAGATGGTAGCCTGTTGTGTTACTGATTGCACTAATACGTCAGATGTAAAGAAGCCTAGTATCACTTTTCACAGGTTAAATAATTATTTTTAATATACTTTCATCAGGACTAGCATTTATTTTTTTTTTCACATACTACAGTTGAACCTGTATGGCACATGTAATGTTCATGTATCTGGAATGTCAAAAAAAATTATTTCGATTGTATAAACGGTTGTAAAATTCTTTGATATTCTTACATAATGTATTATAAACGTTGAAAAATGAAAATCGGCCTTTTAAATTTATAAAGTATGGTTTGTTTAATTGTGTTTTCAGTTTCTGTTTGTATTGCTTTGCTCCGTGTATTTTGATTAATAATTTTGGTTAATTGCGAAGTAATGAAGAAAAGGATCATTTATCTGTACCGTTTATGGTTTAATTGCTAACTTATAACTATGTGTATCCTAAATTTTTTTTTATTTGTATTATTATACAATATAACAATTGATTGTCTTGCAACGATTGCATATTTTATTTGTTTATATTTGAAAGCTAATGTAATTCAAATGTTAAGAAATATTATTTGTAATATGATATAAATTTCAACTAACCGCCAACGCCCACAAAATATCATTAATCCGTCTCCGAATTGAAAATACGAAACGAAACTAACACCTGCGATATTAAATATACGTGAAAAACATATTATCTTTAAAAGAAAATTGTTCAGTTGCATGCTGTACGTTCTTTTGAGTTCCGTTATTTTTAATTCTACTTTCGTTGTCGTTTCTCAATCGTTTTTCGTAAAGAAGAAAGTTCAATATAGTCATTCAATCGCCGTAATCAATGTATCTACATAGGGTTCGTCTGCTTTTTTTGGGTCTCCAATGGTTCCATCTTCCTCTCGCGGAGGAATACAATTTTGTTACGAATACATTGTATTGGAAGCTTAGAAGAAGCGCTCTCCACTTTCCTCTATGAGCAACGCGGACTCCATCGCAGAGAAGTGGCGGAATATCTGGCAAAAACTGATATTCCGCAGCCGCCGCGAAGCTACAGCCAAATACAGCACAGCGTTTTCAGAGCTTTGTTCTGACATCACACTTCGCTTCATACGGCGTGATTTCAGTATGGCCTTATTCACCAATGACATGCGAATTAATCCAAACTTGCGTGTTAAAGTCATGATTAAGATATCTTACCGATGACTTGAACACTCGTTTTAGGATTGATCCATACGTCAAATGTTTGGTGAATAAGGCCGGTAGTGCATTTATTGCGACTGCGTGAGCTAAGCCCGCGCGCAGACAGGCAATGTTTCAAAACAGTAAAGAACTTTGGGGCGAGAGGCGGATTAAGTGTCGACAGCGCCCTATTTTAGCACCTCATCGGCTCCCCCTCTGATGGTCATGAGGTATTTACTTAATTTTTTTCTTTTAAAATTTCGGCTCGCTCGCGCCCCTTGGCACGTGCCTGGTTTGCCTTAAGGGAAATCCGTCACATGGGGGAGGGGAGGGGGCAGAGGGGAAGATGAGCGGCACGGAACGCCCAGTTTGAATCCACCTTCCTTGATACTCTCCGATAGCATCATAATGGGGCCCCAGATTGCGATCCCAGACAGCACAGCAAACTTGCATCAAACTTGCAGCAAGCTTGATTTATCAAGCCAATAAACTTGAATTAAGCTTGAAAATGTCAAGCGTGTAAGCTTAATGCAAGCTTGAATCAAGTGTTCTAGTTTACACTTGCCCAGCTTGCTTTAAGCTTGACATAGCAAGCTTAATTTCAAGCTTAAAAAATCTGGAGTGACTCCACTCGACTTTCCGTACACTTACGATTAAGATCATTACCAAGCATTTAAATAAATTTTAATCGATGAGTCATTCAAACATATATACCAAATTGAAGCTCAATCGAATGCGCCGTTTAAACGCTAGCGCACTTTCAAGAATTTCTCCCCATATGCCATAATGTAAAAGAAATCTTTGTCGTAGCCCTGTAGAAAAACTATAAGTCCTATACACATCAAAATCAATACCGGTCTTACGATGGTTGTTTATAACATGTATACCCAATTTGAGCTCAATCGAATGTACCGTTTAAACGCTAGCGCACCTTCAAGAATTTCCCCCCATAGGCCATAATGTAAAAGAAATCTTTGTCGTAGCCCTGTAGAAAAACTATAAGTCCTATACACACCAAAATCAATACCGGTCTTACGATGGTGGTTTATAACATGTATACCCAATTTGAACTCAATCGAATGTACAGTTTAAACTCTAGCGCACTTTCAAGAATTTCCTCCCATAGACCATAATGTAAAAGAAATCTTTGTCGTAGCCCTGTAGAAAAACTATAAGTCCTACAGACATCAAAATGAATACCGGTCTTGAGATGGTGGTTTATAACATACATACCCAATTTGAGCTCAATCGAATGTCCCGTTCGTGAGCTTTCGTGTTCACTCACATACACACAAACACACATACACACACACACACACACACACACACACATACACACACACACATACACACATACATACATACATCTCGTAAAAATAGCATAAATGAATTCAGAAGACCTCAAAACGTGTAAATACACCAAAATCTCGGATTCGAATTTTTTCATGATTACAATACTTTCCTTACATGGTACATGTTCGGAAAGTAAAAATTTTCTAAATGCACGGGGCGCCCGTCGGCGAACTCGCCCCACATACTTTATTTTTCCACGCATTTTCCCCTCGATGCTGAAATTTTAAGTTATTTTAATCTGTTTCCATCAAACGTCCGCGTCTGGGTTCGATCTCGGGAACTATGGGCTGGGAGGTCAGCGTGCTAACCGTTCCGCCAATAAGCCTGGGGCAGCTATGACTAAAGTTTGAAGCGACTGTTGTCACGCCGTTTTCTGGCCAGATCGATCAGTATGGGCGATGCTGATAAGTTTCTTTTATTTTTCCATGGGATGAATCAAAATGTAAATGATGTTATGTGTGATTTATAGACTCTACTAATAGGGAAATAAGCATAATATAAACTTAAAAGCAGGACACGTTTTAAAACTTTCAGTATCGCAACACTCATGTTGAGCAATACTGCTGGCCAAAATCGAGACAAACGACTGATTTTGAAATCAACTTCGTAGTATAATTGTATTTTATTTTGAAGAATTTCCATATTTGGAAATATAGAATTTTTTTTTTTTAATTCTATGGTCAAGTACATTTATGACTGATTAATTATTTTGTGGAGGCCGGATTGCGCCTCATTGTACCACCCATAAAGTCAAGTATATTAACTAACTAAATTGTGTTAATTATATTAAAATTTATTTTTAGAGCTAATTAATTAGTTAATGGAATTACTAATGTTAATTAGATGTAAATAAAACTAAAACTCCCCTCGTGTTACATTTCAGTGGGGCTTATCCCATTCATTGCTTCCCCTTGCGTGTTCTAATGTCCAGGTTTTGTGCGATAATAAAATAAAACACAACTTTTAAGAACTTTTCTTTATTGAGCAAATTTGAGAAACGCTAGAGAATTAATGTCCATTCTCTTTCACAGATGGCGCCATCAACGCACGCTTTCAAAAGGGAAAATCAAGCTGTATTCCAGCTTGACAATTCAACTTGACTCCTGCAAGCTTGCTGCAAGCTTAAATTGAATTGAACTGTCAAGCTTGTATTACTACTCAAATTCAAAGTAATGTCAAGATTGATTTAAGCTTATGTGCTGTGTGGGATAGTTACCGAAACCGGGATGCAGCTTTAAGATTCGTTGGTTCTTACAAACGTAGTTTCTTTCTGTTAATTAAACATTAACACAGACAGAAGTGGAACAGAGCCGTAAAATAAGGTGGGGAGGTATTTAATAGTTTCTGAAAACAAGTAGTTAAAAGTGAAAACACTCTAACAAAGAATATAGACTGAGTCCATTCAGCAGGATATCGAATGAAGGGCCTGATTAACCTCTGAAGTGAGGGGAAGCTCAATCTTATTTCAGCCCCCCCCCCTTTTTGTTTTTGAAAAGTAAAGTTTTAATGATTTTCTTCCATAAGGGTAATTAGTTGTAATGATTTCCTTTGATAAAAATATTTTATTCATTAATCTTCATAATAGTTTAGTTCATTGTAAGGAGATTTTACAGTATTTTTGAAATTACCTTAAAAAGTAAACTAAATACATTACCTTACTGGAACATTAAACTTTATTTATTTAGTCGTATTTTTCATTAGATATTTCTTTTTTCGGGAATTCTTTATTTTGATGACATCATAAAAATCAAAACATCACAGTTCAGAATCAATTTTGACATTTGGAAGATGTTTAGGACTATGTTAGAAGACACTTAAACATATTGAAAGTCTACATCTTTGTACCGACCAAATGTTTCAGCATAATAGAAAAAACTCTCGGAGCATTTATCCGAACATGACATCGCGAATGGACAAGGCATCGCGAACTGAAACAATTTGGATATTGAAAAAACACTAAAAATACTGGTGTTAAACGATAAAGTAAATAAAAAACTTTGTAAAAAACACACATAAGAAGTAAAAGGAACTTCTTAAAAAGTTAAAGGAACTTTTACTTCTTATGTGTGTTTTTTACAAAGTTTTTTATTTACTTATGTTGCGTGCGACAGCAAGCATCTAGACTTCTGAAAAATCTTTAAAATAGCTTTCCACATCTTTTCATTAAAAATCTTTACATTAACTTAAAAGATCATTTAAAAACAAAATTTTGAATTTTTATAGCCGTTTTTCAGTCATTTTTGGGCCTTCCCTTCAAATTTTGAGAGGAAGCTGAAGCTTCCCGAGCCTTTTCGGTAATCAGACCCTGATCGAATGTACTGTATCGGGGCAGAGATCCTGGCTTGCGCCGTGTTACATCAGGCATTGCGCTTGTTGCAATGAAATTTTGCACGCACATGTCCAATATTATGAGAAAACCAAAATTCCTGTCTCCATGAAAATAGCAAAGTGAAGTCTCAGTGTTGCGATGAAATTCCAATTTCTTTTAAATTTATGTAGATTTATAAGAGTTGCATATGCAATTAGTAAACAAACGGTTTCAATGTTTCGATGTAATTTTTTTTTTTTTTTTAAACTGTTCAAAGACTATAGAACACTTGAAACCTTTATTTATTTGTTTATTTTATTTATTTATTTTAGAATAATGCAAAGGAAACCAATCTTCCAATTTGCTAAATCTAAACATTAATCACGAAGAAATGATATCATCTTAAATATGTCACTGTGTTATTAATACTTTTTTATTTTCAATAAGATAACAACAGTATTCTAGCTCATTTCAATTATTAGTACAAGAAAATATTTTTAAAAATATTCCATCACTAGAAATTTTAAAGATATGGTTTTACAGTGTAAAAAACTTGCTTTGAACATTTTTCAACAAACTTTTTTTGTAGGATGGAAGCACGCCTCTCATGATAGCAATTGAAAATGAGTGTCCGGACATAGTTTCAAAATTACTCGAAAAAGGAGCTGACCCTAAATTACTCCGTCAGGTTTGAGAGTTCTTTATTTTTTACTTTATTAGCTTTAGCGTTTATCTTATCACAAAATGCTATTTTAATATAAGCTATCGAAAATTTTGTAATGAAAACTTGTTTTGTAACGCTGTTTAGAATTTGCTCCGAAGCGAAAATACACTGAAGAGTGCCGTATAATATCCTACATAAGTGGTTCAAAAAGTAAGATAACAAGTGCTCTCAAGGGAGCACACTGAACATATTTCCTAAGCGAAAGAAATTTTGAGGGGAGATTCCGTGAAATCTGCGTGGTAGATTGCGACGTTTTCCAATCGGGCAGCATATTTCCAAACCCTACTTGAATTCAAACATAGCGGATAAAACGCGCTGTCATTGGTCAAAACCCCTGTCAATCAGTGTGTGGCGGCACGAGATCACCTCCGCGCACACAACACCCGGCAATTGAAGGCCGGTCGAATAGGTACCTTTTGGCCGAGCCGGATTGCGCCTCTTCCTACCACCTTATGGGTGGTAGGAACGAAGGAACGAACTGACGAAGAAAAGCAGGGACTTATGGTCCCTGGGTTCAAACCCAGCACTCGCCCCACACGCTCTCCCTTCAAGTGTGAATGCCTATGTATGCGTTCTCCTTTTATACATTTACTTCGAAGATGTGTTATTTTATGCGCTCATAACGATTTCACACTTGTTTTAATTTTCACACTTCTGTTTGAATTTTTACACATGCGTGTTTGTTTTTATCTGCAAATACTTGATTCACATTTTACCGTCTCGAAATAACATGTTTCATAACATAGTCGATAAAAGGAAGTTTACACAGTGCTTTGTTAATATATTCAACACATTTGACAATGATCTAAAAAAGAAATATTTAAAAAACGATTAAAGAAAAAAAGAATAAGTTTTTAAGTGCTTATTTCCCAGTGAAAAGCAACGGCAGACAGAATGAAAGATGCAAGATTAGTGAAAAGTCGTAGCGCCATCTAGATGCAAATGATGAAAGTAATCGATAAGAAAATTACTGCTAGCCCTGTTCTTCATTACAGCTATCAAAATGCTAAAATATATCGGCATAGTGTAGTCTATAATAGAAAAATAATTTCGCTAATGCTCCATAAAGTAACTTTCAACTATTTTTATAGTGTGCTAATATACTTTTCAATTTTTTTCAATTCCTTTTTATTGTACTCCATTTATTTTCCTGTTTGTTGATTATTTTGTCCACAGGCATTTCACTTTAAAAAAGAAAGGAAAAAAAAAAGTGTAAATTTAACTCAAATTTTAAGGTTATTTATTTTTACAATAACTACACCCAGAATATTTTATCTTCTCACACAAATATTCAATATAAAATAAGGACTCAAAGTAACTTACCTAAAAATAAGTAAAAATTTCATACGAGAAATATTTTTTAAATGCTTATTTTTAAAAAAGCAAGTAAATCAAGTAAATTAAAAGCAAGTAAAGCTAAGTAAATTAGTTTTAGTATAGTATATTCATGCTCTTGGATTTTTTCCCCCTCTCCAGATGCCCAATTACATAGCATTGCCAAAACTGGATGGGGATGTGCTTAGTGAGGCTTACCACAAACAAGACACATCTTTTAGGTAAAAAAAAGCAGTGGAGGTAGAAAAAACTTTCTGCTAAACTTTCGGACACATTTTTCTTTTAATTAACCTCAATGTCAAAGAACACCTATTTTGGCAAGCAAAAATTTTAAATTGCATGAAATGTCATAATGTTATGTTTAAAGTATTTAAAAAAACGTAAAAATTTCTTAATCTATTAGTTTAATTATTAATAAACTTGTAATGTATAAGTTATGCATGCTTGCTTTTATGAAACAACTCTTCTGGATAATATATATCAATTTCAAATATGGAAAAAATTGTTTTATAGCTACCAGTAAAAAGCACATTTACTGAGTAACATAACATTTGATTCAGAATACATACAGCAGACCCCCTTATAACATGGTAAAAAAAAAAAAAAAATCTGATGTGTCCAACACATGACTTCCTTGCACGTCTATTAAATCAAATATATTTTCGACGCACTTCCTCTAAACTTATTTGTTTGAAAGATATAAAATATCAGTAATAGTAAGGTTTAGCGATTTCTAGCCATATATTTCGATATCGCCAAGCTGAGTTCAGTTTGAAAGATTTCCTTCTGACACTTTATTTGGCGATATTTCACCAAAAGCCGACAAAGCTGAGATAGTTTGCGAGATTTTGGGGATAGCCAAAGTAGTCATTGACCACAGACTTTCAATGAATTGAATGCATCCATACACCTCAATGTATTTAAAGTCATTTGGCTCACCCTGTAAATAAATTCCCAGTCGATTGCTGTCAAAAAATATATTGAAAACAGTTAGATATTACAATAGTTCTAAAACAATACGAAATAGATTCATTATGCGCCAATTTGGCGATATTTCGGCGAAACTCGTCAATGTCGACGACATTTGCGAGATTTTAAGCATGACCAAACAATGACAGATTATCGCCAAATTTGGCGATATTTCGGCAAAACTCGCCAAGAACGATGACAAATGGCGATACTTTGAGCATGGACCAAATGACTGACTATCGCCAAATTTGGCGATATTTCGGCAAAACTCGCCAAGGTCGACGACAGACGGCGAGATTTTGGGCATGTACAAACAATGACTGTCTACAGTTGTATTATATTGAAGATGTCCATAGACATTAAAGTGACTGAAATTCTTTTCGGTGGTCCTGTAAATAAACTTTCCAGTAGATTGGACCAAAAATCGAGATGCACAACTAGATCTTACAACAATCTTATACATGAAATTTCATAATAGTTTTTGAGATTTGAGAGTTAAATATGCACACACGTACACCAAAAGTCGCCAAGCTTGGCGACTTTTGGCGTAGTTCTTGAGGGAGACACGTGACCGTGGTCGGACCATTACCTAACTTACGTGGTAGGACGGTATTGTGCTTGAAATGGATGAATGCCCCTAAAATTGCCATTGACCGTAATGTATTGGAAATCTTTTGAGTGTTCCTGTAGCAGAACTATAAATGATAAAGACACTTTTTCTAATGGAGAAATTCATTTTGTAACTCTTAACAGCATATATCACATTTGAGTCGTTTGAAGTAGCTCAATACCACTAAAATACGCTGTAATGAATTTCGGCCGATAGAGCGTAATGTATTTAGAATCTTTTGAGCCGCACTGTAGATAAAATATGCAGTCGAATCGAACCGAAAAGGGAGTGGCACAAATAGATGTTACAACAATCCTAAATATAAAGTTTCAACATTCTACGCCTAATAGTTTTTGAGATATGCGAGTTTAATGAATTTCGGCCCATAGAGCGTAATGTATTTCGAATCTTTTGGGCGGTCCTGTACATAAACTATCCATTCGATTGCGACCAAAAGGGGAGGTGCACAACTAGATCATAGAACAATCCTAAATATCAAATCTCAACATTCTACGACCAATAGTTTTTGAGATATGCGAGTTACATACATACGTACGTACGTACAGACGGCATGAAAAAACTGGCCACAATAGACTCGCCGCTGGTCAAAATGTGTTGCAGACGCGTTTATATGATCGTGCATGCTAGCTTACGATGAGATGCATCGAAAAAAATTTTTTTAATTAAGTTTAGAGGTAGTCAAAATCGGTTTTTTCGTCGAAATTTGGCCCCCAAAATTTTTCGGGATCACATTACTTCCTTATACTACGTACAAGGAAGTAAAAAATAGGATCAGGGACCTTATAACATGTTAAAAAGAGCCTCGTACAGTCAAACCTTGATATCTCGAAGTTCAAGGAACACCAGAAAATTTCGAGATATTGAGTTTTGAGGTAACAAGGTGAAATAAAAGGGGAGGGTAGTTTGTAAGGGAAAAACATTTATTTGAGATATTGAGAATTTCGACATATCAAGGTAACACAGTAAATTGAGACAAATGTTCTGCTTTTATTACACTTTAGCTCCAGTTAATAATACAACTTTTGAATGGCAACACCAATAGAAATCATCGCTTACCCCAGAGTAATAGAGGCACAAGCCAGCATTTCGCAGGCTTCAACATACGCCTTAAGCAAAAAACGTTGTTAATTTAGATAGTCTGCTTTTTCTAATTATGGTGTACATTAAATGTACCTGAAAGAACTTTTGTATGATTTAAATTTTTCTATTGCAACTTGAGAAATAAAATGTTTATTCCAATGTAAGTTGTGAATTTTCCTTTGCAAAGGAAATTTCTTGTGTTGAAATAAGGAAAAGGAATATTTAGTTATTTATTTTGAGATTGTGTAAAAGACCCAAATGTTGCTTTAGGATATGAATTTCTTTCCCCTTATATTAGTTTCATTTAAAATGCCTATAACATTGTACAAAGTCCCAAATATTCATGGAGTTAAAATAATACAAAACATAAAGAAAAAATGGAATTTATTTATTTCATGCTTAGTTACAAACAAAACTGCAAACTGTCAAAGAAAGAAATGAAACATCCATTTTAAAAATACACACAAAAATAGATCAGAGAGAGACACAACCTGCTCAAGAAAGTTGTGCAGCTTGAAGAGAAAAATAAAAGGAAAGGGGGTAGCATGTTACATATTTCGCAAATTCTTGCACCCAACTGTCTATGTCTTTTACGCACTTTACGTTGCTTTTTATTACTATTGTATCTGAGTTTTCAACAATAACATTCTGAAACTCGGAAGGGAAATCATCATTTTTACTTCCTTAAACGTAGTATAAGGAAGTAATGTGATCCCGAAAAATTTTGGGGGCCAAATTTCGACAAAAAAACCGATTTTGACTACCTCTAAATTTAATTAAAAAATTTTTTTCGATGCATCTCATCGTAGGCTAGCATGCACGATCATATTAACGCGTCTGCAACTCATTTTGACCAGCGGCGAGTCTACTGTGGCCAGTTTTTCCATGCCGTCTGTACGTACGTACGTACGTATGTATGTAACTCGCATATCTCAAAAACTATTGGTCGTAGAATGTTGAGATTTGATATTTAGGATTGTTCTATGATCTAGTTGTGCACCTCCCCTTTTGGTGGCAATCGAATGGATAGTTTATGTACAGGACCGCCCAAAAGATTCGAAATACATTACGCTCTATGGGCCGAAATTCATTAAACTCGCCTAACTCAAAAGCTATTAGGCGTAGAATGTCGAAACTTCATATTTTGGATAGTTGTAACATCTAGTAGTGCACCTCCCCTTTTGGTTCCATTCGACTGGATAGTTTATCTACAGGACTGCCCAAAACATTCGAAATACATTACGCTCAATGGGCCGAAATTCATTAAACTCGCATATCTCAAAAACTGTTAGGCGTACAATGTTGAAACTTTATATTTAGGATTGTTGTAACATCTAGTTGTGCACCTCCTCTTTCGGTTCCATTCGACTGAATAGTTTATCTACAGGACCGCCCAAAAGATTCGAAATACATTACGCTCTAAGGGCCGAAATTCATCAAAGCGTTTTTTTAGAGGTATTGGGCTATTTCAAACGACTCAGAAGTGATATATGCTGTAAAGAGTTAGAAAATGAATTTCTCCATTAAAAAAAGTGTCTTTATCATTTATAGTTCTGCTACAGGAACACTCAAAAGATTTCCAATACATTACGGTCAATGGCAATTTTAGGGGCATTCATCCATTTCAAGCACAATACCGTCCTACCACATAAGTTAGGTAATGGTCCGACCACGGTCACGTGCCTCCCTCAAGAACTATGCCAAAAGTCGCCAAGCTTGGCGACTTTTGGTGTACGTGTGTGCATATTTAACTCTCAAATCTCAAAAACTATTATGAAATTTCATATATAAGAATGTTGTAACAGCTAGTTGTGCATCTCGATTTTTGGTTCCAATCTACTGGAGAGTTTATTTACAGGACCACCGGAAAGAATTTCAGTACTTTAATGTCTATGGACATCTTCAATATAATACTACTGTAGATAGTCATTGTTTGGTACATGCCCAAAATCTCGCCGTCTGTCCTCGACCTTGGCGAGTTTTGGCGAAATATCGCCAAATTTGGCGATAGTCAGTCATTTGGTCCATGCCCAAAGTATCGCCATTTGTCATCGTTCTTGGCGAGTTTTGGCGAAATATCGCCAAATTTGGCGATAATCTGTCATTGTTTGGTTCATGCTTAAAATCTCGCCAAATGTCGTCGACATTGACGAGTTTCGCCGAAATATCGCCAAATTTGGCGCCAAAAATTATTTCGTATTTTGTATAACTCTAAAACTAACCCGTAGATTTTTTAACTTTTGTATTTAGAACTATTGTAATATCTAACTGTTTTCAATATCTTTTTTGACAGCAATCGACTGAGAATTTATTTACAGGGTGAGCCAAATGACTTCTAATACATTGAGGTGTATGGATGCATTCAATTAATGAAAGTCTGTGGTCAATGACTACTTTGGCTATCCCCAAAATCTCGCAGACTATCTCAAGTTATTCGGCTTTTGGTGAAATATCGCCAAATAAAGTGTCAGAAGGAAATCTTTCAAATTGAACTCAGCTTGGCGATATCGAAATATTTGGCTGGAAATCGCTAAACCTTACTATTATTGATATTTTATCTCTTTCAAACAAATAAATTTAGAGGAAGTGCGTCGAAAATATTTTTGATCTAATGGACGTGCAAGGAAGTCATGTGTTGGACACATCAGATTTTTTACTTTAACTGCTAGCAAATCCATGTTTGTTTAAAGATGGCGTCGAAAGCGGGAAGTCGAAACTGAAACTGCGAAGATCATCTGAGGAAAAGGGTGGGAAGACGCGGAGAGCAGATGCATTGATTGACAGGAGTTTCGACCAATGGCAAGCGGGTTTAAGCCCGTTTTTATCCCCTATGTTTGGTTTCCATAGATCTTTTAAGGACTAGATAGGAAATCGCTATGCTTTGCTTCGACCACTAGGTCATGTGATTCGTAATCCCCACCCTCGAGTTGAGGACTGGGTTAATTGGCGGTAAAGCCTCTTTGCGTAGTTTGAGTGACAGCTTGTTTAGCAAATAGCTTTCAAGGCTTTCAACCTTGCTGGTATGATTGATGGCGATTACGTGCGTTTGAGTTCGCAGAGGGAGCTGAGAAGGAAAAAAAGAAAAAAAAAAAAGATTATTTAGGTAAGATGCAAAATGAAATGGCGTATGGCGTAGCTCGATGATAATATTTATGTAGGATAATAAATATTTCAATCATATTTTTTAATTTTCGATCGTAAATTTCACTACATATTTTTCAAATAAAGTGCTGCAGAATATTTTTGTATTTATCACCCTAATGTTTATATCATAGTATTTATTTATAGTAACGTGACCAAAATTTCTATTTTGAGGCAGCTAGTTAATTTTTAAAAGTCAAATAAAAGCAGAAACTAGTGCAATACAGTATTCTATTTTAAAGTTTTTTTATAGACGAAACAGTTTTGTTTTCATTGAAGGAACAATTACTATTCATAGTGTTCTTGGTATTTAAATATTTGCTTTCAGTAGTCAAGGCGTCCTCGAAAATAAAGAACATCTGCTCATTATATTTAAAGTGAGATCTTCACTTTGCTCCACTAAGAAAGTTATTTCCTTTTATATGTTCCGACTGAAAATCAGCTGTATTAGTTTCGGCGCGATCAACAAAAATCTCTACTTTTGACAAGCACCAACGTTAAGTTTGCTCTGAATAATGGCCTGACGACACTGTGCTGTTTAGCTAAAAAATGTATGGCTATACCGTAGTCGCCCTCACATAATTGTCGCACCCCCATTTTGAAGCAGAAAAAATAGCTTTAGAGTTCCAATATTATGTACTAGATTTTCCCCTCATAATAGTCGCACCTAGACTTTCACCATGAAAAACTGGCAAAAAAATGCGATTATTACATGAGTGAAGATGTTAATGCTATCGCTATGAAACATAACAATTATTATTATTACTATTATTTTTCATAAAATTAGTCTCTCTCTTTCGTATTTTAAATTGATATCAAAATTTACAAATTTTTAAACTTAAAAGGTAATTTTTCTTAGGATTGCCAGTAGGGCAGTGATAAAATCACAGAAATAGAAACGGACATTTATTTTTTCTGTACCAAAATTTGAAAAATTGATGGCATTAAAAAATATACATAATTAAAAAAAATAAATTATGAATTTCCCACAGTACCATATACGAGCCTCACCATGGCACAGTGGTTATATCACTGAAATGGTAGACGACCGAAGTGTGAAGGTCCTGGGTTTGGGTCCCATCGCGCGGTCGTCAATCAAACGGTCTGGAGTTTAGGTAGGTTTTCTCCAAATGTAATGTGAATACGCGTTAGAACGCCTTAGAAAGTCCTCCTACCAAGGCATCCTCCATCTTAGGCAGATACCCTTCGCGCAGGTTCGCCCTAATCACACACAATCCAAAATCTACCATGTAGATGGAAAAACGTTTCTGCTCCCTTTTCCTAGGACATTCTTATTATATTTCTTTGCTACATTTTGAGTGGTCCTATGAAAAATTGGGATGCAAGGTCTTTTATCAGATGACAGGTCTTTAAAATATTAATCATTGAAAAATTTATGTCGTAGTTTCTATAAACTGATTCATTATCGACGTAATTTATAGCCGATTACAGAATTATAAAATTAAAATGATATTTTTTCTTCAAAACTTTTGTTTTTACTAATAAATTTATGTAGAACACACTTTGTTAGCAATTTCTTGTACGGTGAGGATCATACCTGCCAACGACATTCTTCAGAGATTTAAGTTCCGCGAGTGAAATAGCTAGAAATTAAAAACTGCAAAACAGTGAAGTCGTAGATTTGAAAGAAAAGTCTTCATGTGCATGTGCTTAAAGCTGTTTTGTAATATAGCAATGCCTGAAAAATATTTATTTCAAGAACGCCGAACGATCAGAATAAATCGAAAGAATCAGATAAGTTACTCCTTTCAACTCTACCGCTGCTTTTGTGAATATTCTTTCAATTACTTTTAAGTAGACAAGCCAAACAGAAAAATCCACTATACTCTATTAAGTGCATCCCATGCATTCATAAAAAAAAGTACCATTTTAGTGCAAACCATAGAACAGAAGATCTATGGTGTAAACGTGCTGTGTACAAAAGAGTCGTAGTCGTTTGTCAAACAACTAACACACGAAGCGGCAAAGATGTTTAACAAGTACTTGAATGCACTTTTTGCGGCGAAGAGCGCTTTTCTAGTCCTTTAGTGATAAATGAATCCATACTCCGTGACAGCTGTCTATACGCGACCCGAAGGGAGATCTGGAAAACGGAAAACGCCCACCAGTAGGAAATCGGTCCCTCCTTCCGTCCATCCTCCCGTACGTGTTGCGGTCGGAATCTCCATACTCATTTCTCTTCTACGTCCCTATCCTAGTTCTATGTTGGTTTCAAGTAGGGTTTGGAAATATGCAACCGGGCAAACGGTACCCATTTGCCCTCCGTTCAATTGTCGAGGTGCAGCGTGTACGGAGACGAACCCGTGCCGCCTTGTCTAACAAGGAGAGGGCGCGATCTTGGACTCACCGATTTGAATGAAATTTGGTACAAATATAGCTCACAAGACATACAATCACTGATGCAAATTTAAGTGCATGTTAGGACGCAATTCTAGGGCATTCTCGGGAAATCACTCTCCGAACATTCGAAAATCAGCGTATGCAGCTTAAATACTTTTTTGATGCAATACGAATGGACCGACCGTGGCATAAAGGACGAAAGCGCTGGTTTGCAGAGCTGTAGATAGCAAGATCGATTCCAGCTGCCGCTGGATTTGTTTTGAATGTTTCTGTTTTCATTTTAATGTCCAATTTAATTAAATAATAAAATAAAATTAATTTTATCATCACAGCTTCCGTAGTTGAATCGATTTCATGTAAATTATTAATATAATAGGTTTCTTTTCCCCCTGTGTGGTATTTACAAATATCATAGCAATTTAATAAGCAAAAAATAATAAAAATTAACAATTTAATCCTAGAGAATGCTTCATCAAGGATCTGATGCTTGGAGCATGCAAACATATCTAATTTTGTGAATCGTTGTATTACGAACTATAATCCTTCAAAGAGAGATCGTATAAAATAGGTGTTGCGCGGCTGTCGATCTAATGGTTTGGAGTAAAGGGCGGTTTTCTCCAAATGTAACGTGTTAGAGCCCCTTGTAAATTAAATTGGATGTACTTATTTGTAAATCACAAACATTTTATTTTAAATATAATTATTTGTTCTGCAGATAATGGTAAAATCTTTAACGGTTAACATCCAAGCTTTTGTTATTGATTAAATTTCAAATAAATTATTAATATTATGTATATTTTCCTCATTTATTTATCTATTTCTGCTATGTAATATTTTATACGACTTCTCTTTGAAGGAATATAATTCGTAATACAAAATTAGATATGTTTGCATGCTCCAAGCATCTACTCCGTGATGAATCATTCTCTAGTATAAAATTGTTTATTATTTTTTGCTTATTAAACTTCCATACTATTTGTAAATACCACACAGGGGGAAAAATACCTATTATATTAATAATTTAGATGAAATCGATTCAACTATACAAGCTGTGATGATAAAATTAATTTTATTTTATTATTTAATTAAATTGGACATTAAAATGAAAAAAGAAACATTCAAAACAAATCCAGCGGCAGCTGGAATCAAGCTTGCTATTTACGGCTCAGCAAACCAGCGATTTTGTCCTCTACGCCACGTTCGGCTGATTCGTATTGCATCGAAAAAGTATTTAAGCTGCATACGCTGATTTTCGAATGTTCGGAGCGTAATTTTCTGAGAATGCCTGAGAGTTGCGTTCTAAAATTTGCATCAGTGATTGTATGTCTTGTGAGCTATATTTGTACCAAATTTTATTCAAATTGGTGAGTCCAAGGTCGCGCCCTCTCCTTGTAAGTACAACAGGTAATCACAGTAATAAAATGCCACTAGATGCCACATGGTTGACTTCAGTGGTTCCGATGAAACGTATTGAAACATACTCCCTACAGCCCAGATCTCTCACCCAATGATTTACATTTTTTCAAGACGTTGAAGAAGCACCTAGTAGGACGGCATTTCCAAAGCGATACCAGAGTTCAAGACCCCGTCGTTAAGTGGCTCAATAACATGCGCCAA
This sequence comes from Cheiracanthium punctorium, assembly GCA_038373885.1. Classification (NCBI taxonomy): domain Eukaryota; kingdom Metazoa; phylum Arthropoda; class Arachnida; order Araneae; family Cheiracanthiidae; genus Cheiracanthium; species Cheiracanthium punctorium. The sequence goes on from JAWZYV010018994.1 coordinate 21,339, forward strand.
GTTAAGAACTCAATAACATGCGCCATTACCAAGTAATTAAATAAATTTCATTTAATGCAATCGGATCTAGTGTTCAAGCACAAGTGCACTTAAAATTATTTCAGTGTATAGGCCTCAATGTATAAGAATATGTTTTTGTAGCCCTGTAAAAACTGTAGTGCGTACACTTGCTAAAATTTATGCAGTATGTAAGATAGTGACCTATAATATGCATACATAATTTGATGTCAATCGAATGCACGACATTAGCTCAGTTTAAATGATTTGCGTTCTTAGGTAGTAGTATATAAGAATTACTTTTTGCAAGACTGCGAACAAACTATCAGCTCTACACACACCAAAATCTATGCAGGTCATGAGACCGTGACCTATAATATACATATCGAATTTGAGTTCAATCGAATGCACCCTATAGACAGTAGCGCAATTTGAAGAATTTCCGTCAATAAGGCTGTAATGTAGAAGAACAGTCATTTGTTGCCTTGCCAAAAAAACTGCCTAAGTCCTATACACAGTAAAATCTATGCATGTTGTGTGACGGTGACCTATAGAAAGTATACCCAATTTGAACTTCTTCGAATGCACCATTTAGCCTCTAGCTCATTTTAAATGATTTGCGTCCATAGGCCGCATTGTAAAAGAATTATTTTTTGTAAGCCCGTGAACAAACTATCAATTCTATACACACCAAAATCTATGCACATCATGTGACAGTGACCTTTTATATGCATGTCCAACTTGTACTCAATCGAGTGCACCGTTTAGACGCTAGCGTAAATTCAAGAATTTCCGTCCATTGGCCATAATGTAAAAGAAATCTTTTCTCTTAGTCCTGTAAAAAAAAAAAAAAATCTACAAGCACCATACATACCAAAATCAATACCGGTCTTGTGACAGTGGTCTTTAACATATATACCAAATTTGAGCTCAATTGAGGGCACCATTTCAACGTTAGCGCACTTTCAGGAATTTCCGTCCATCGGCCATAATGTAAAAGAAATCCTTTTCATAGCCCTGTAAAAAAAAAAAAAAAAAACTATAAGCCTTATACACACCAAAATCAATACCGGCCTTTCGACGTTGCTTTTTAACATATATACCAAATTTGAGCTCAATCGAATGCACCATTTAGGAGATATCGTTTCGCTCTCTCTCTCTCTCTCACACACACACACACATACATCTCGTAAAAGTAGCATATATGAATTCAGAAGATCTCAAAACGTGTCAATACACCAAAATCTCAAAGTCGAATTTTTCATGATTACAACACTTTCCTTACATGGTACTTGTTCGGAAAGTAAAATGATACTTTTCAACACCAAAAGCAACAGCAACAAAAAGAGAAAGTTTAATGGGTGTGATGCATGGGAATTGGTATACTGACACCTCATGCTATATATGAAGCAGATGGAAACAAAAATAGCATATGCAAATGACAACAATGTTAGTCAAAATAGGATGTGTTATAACTCTTTATTGTTCCGTCAAATAAGAGATGTAGCCAGTGCCGGGTTTAGAGGTCTGGAGGCCCTGGGGCAGCAAAGGAGTGTCGGCCCCTAATTATTTCTCAAACAAGTGGATATTTTTTTTTACGACCAGTTGGTCATTTCTTGACTATATAAAAATGTGACGATTTACTTTGTCAGTGTTTCTTGCAAATATACACATGATTTATCGGATCGAAGATTAATATTAACCATTTTCACAAGAATTCGAAACGCGCTCTGCAATGTTCAAAATGAAAAATGAGTGGGAAAAGTGAGAGAACTGGTCTTCCATTGTCAGAATTTTATTTAAAAAAATATTTTGCACATTATTCGGTATTCGTTCGGAAATTTTACTTAAAAATGTCTATTGTGGGGGCCCCTCTCTTGTGGAGGCCCCGGGGCTGCAGTCCCGGTTGCTCTCCCCCTAAACCCGGCCACGGATGTAACCACTTAGTACAACTACAGCTAGCTAGGCAGCTATACGAGCTCTGATATTGTTCACGAGGCTATTAATCAACGATTGTCGCAGTAAATACCATTTTAACAAAGCGTCGATTTTAACGACTGAAAGGACTTTGGAGGAGGTTGTCGACAAACAGTGGCTCTTCTTAAGAGCATTCTACTCCACATGTGCTTTATGAGACTGAGCACTGAGGTCTAGGGACGTAGCCAAGGGGGGGAAGGTTAGGGGGGGTCATACCCCCCATGAGAAATTTTTGCCATTCAAAATGTATATTCTTCACTACATTATCACACACACGTATACATATATATATGAGTTGCAGTAGTCGTAACCCCCCCCCATGATAAATTTCTGGCTGCGCCCCTGCTGAGGTCTATAGACCTCTCTGGCAACACCATACAGTGAATACCCTCTTTTTTCCAGATAATCGTCGAATTTATAACTTTAATTTCGGACACCAGTACATTAGCTTAAGAATAATTTTTTTCTTATTTTATAGGATGGAAGAAATTCCTTGATGATAGCCATATCAAAAAATGATAACCGATCTTTTACACTTATATGGAATTACTGGGAGAAAATTAATTTTTGGGAGCTTAATCACAGTGATTTGGTAAGTTAAAAAAAGGAATGATAATGTAATGGATTTTTTCCAATGCTTAACTGTGGTGCATAACCATGATTGGATAAAATTGAGTAAATTTTCCTGCCTGGTTTATATATATGTTTTCACCTCTCCGTTCAATTGCATCAGTACATTATTTGAACTCTATATACATGCCGAGTTTCGTTGTTAAGGTGCAATTCTTTCTAGATGCAAATATTTTTTTTTGCAATAGAGTGTTTATTATATCATTTCAATGATAAATAAGAATATTCTCTTCAACAGATGGTAAAACCACCCTTAGAGACGTACGGAGCCAATTAAATAGTTGATGCAGCTATGATAGATCCTGCTAAAAGTGAAATAATTGTTGAACGAGTTTAGAGATATTCCCAGACGGCTAAAGTTGCAGATGAAATATGTCCTAAAATATTCAAAAAAGGTGTAGAGGTCGTTTTAGGTAGCATGAGGACATTAATAAAGATATGATTTCACAACCGAGTACTATTCAGCCGAGTAACAGAACTTGGACCTATTAAGTATCATAGGCTCCGACATATTGTCGATATTCCGGAGAGCGTTGAGAATTTTTCGTGGCAACCGCCTATCGAACTAGCAAAATGGTAGGAAAATCCAGCAGTCGCTGACAGGATTTTTTAGGTCCTTGACAAAAGTCGATAACACAATTGAAATATTTCCGTAATTTATGTACGGTTTATTTGCGATTTGCTTCACAGTGGATTTCAAGAATATAATTTTTAAAAAATGTACGAATTAACCGCATTTCAAATAGAACATTTAAAGACGTTGAGAGCTGCTGGTAACAAAATTGAAATACAGTTCGGAGTGCAGAGTTAAGAGTTAACGATGCTGTTTTTGAAAATGAACTTATTTTCCTCAACAGAGTTTATATTATGAGTTTCGAAATACAATGAGTACATATATGTCAGAAAAAATATTAGAATTTATGAACTCTTAACAAATTTTGGGCTGCGAGAAGTTCAGTAACAAAGCATACTCTTGTTTACTAGGCACTTTTAAAATATCTTTCTGAATGAAACTATTCAAAATTCTTCCATAAGAAGTCAGGATTCGTTAAGGCTGTTAAAAATTTATACTCGTTGCATATCTGTGTTGAAATATTTTAGAAATCAACTAATTACGTCAGACTCAAAGTAATATATAAAACATTGGTTTACAAACTGTACTATGCAATTTTATAAACAATAAACGTGCATGTCTTTCACAATCTTCAGCTTAAATTCTGAAGTACAGAAATCACATTAAAAAATCCGTTTAGGGAGAGGAAAATATTGCAAAGCATTATATGTTTAAGACTTTTTTGTCTGAATATTTAATAATTATTACGGATCCGTTTGTAAAAGTTCATAATGCAAATTGTGAAGAAACATCCTACTTTTTAAACCTTTGACGTAATTTGATATTTAGGAAAGTGTTCAAAAGTTGCAGCATGTTTTAACAGAACGGCTTTAAGTAAAAAATCTTGCGGGATTCTTGCAAAAATGTTTTTTGAGAGTAATATGCCATAGTTAGCCTTTTCTTTTGCTTCGGTCTAGTCAGTTGAATTATTGAACTTTTTCTTTCCCTAGCAAGGGTATACTGCTCTCACCATAGCAGTCGAAGAAGGTAACATCGAGATGATAAAGTTCTTGTTGAATTTGAACGGAGTGGAAATAAACAAACAGACAAACGAAGGCAAGACAGCACTGATGTTTGCTGTGAGCGGAGGTCAAACTAAAACTGTTCAGAAGCTTCTCGCCTGTGGCTCAGATTTCACGCTTGAAGATAAAGTAAGGAAAAAATGAATAAAATAAAAACGACAGTTGGTAAATCACTGAGAACGTCAATCACTCCTAAGGTAGCCAAAGCATTTGACCTCTGCTGTAGAAAATATAACAAATTCCTTATAACTTAAAAGGGTTCTTTTTCTTGAACAATTCTACACCTCTTTCAAGAACATGAATTAAAAAAACTCGGCCAATTATTTTAAAATATTTTTTTTTCTTTTTTAAGCAATAAACTTTATTATTATTTTCTTTTCGTGTTGAATGTTGATCAGTTTCCACATATCCTTGAAACTGAATAAAACAGCTAGTTCTTTAGTCTAGTACAGGGGTTCCCAAACTGGGTGCCGCGGCACCCTAGGGTGCCATGAGCCAGTGGTGGATCCAGAAATTCTCTTTTGGGAGGGGCAAAATTTTAGTATAAACTAATGTAAAAACTTTTGGGAGGGGCTAAGTGATTAAAAAAAGATTGCAGAATGTTACCCTTCAGCAAAATCTTTTGGGGGGGCTGAAGCCCCCTAGCCCCTCCCCTGAATCCGCTACTGCCATGAGCGTATGTCAGGGGTGCCGTGGAGATAATCAAGAAAAGTGTTTTGGTGGAGTATAATCAAATAATTTCCTCTGAACAGGTATCCCCAAGAAAGTGAGCCAAGCCGATCACTAAGTGGACTCAAACAAAAATATTTCGGTCAAGTTCAAGACTGTCCGGTAGCCTCTCTTTTATAGGAACTCCCTGAAGTGGGGGTATTGTCAAAATCCTATATTCCTTTCCCAAGAGAGTACTTTCTTGATAGTTAGCCCTATAAACAAACAAACAAAAAATTAACGTAAAATGCATCCAAACTGCTTCGGTATTCGTACTGGACCCGAATTTCGATAATAGGTCGAATTGCTTTATTAAAAGTGCATAGAACAATATGTTAAGATTTCAATTATTATCTTTATTTGATTGAGTTGAAACGTTAATTGTTATTTTACGTATTGGAACTAGAACACATCTTAAGACTCTTCTTGCAGAAAAAGCATGAAATCTTTCAGAGTTTAAAAAAACTACATTTATTAATATTTTTGAGTATTTACGGAACTGAAAAAATAATTTTATAGTCGGACGGGATATTTTTTGCAGTTCTTTCTAGTTTAGTTTATGGCCCGGAAACTTTCATTTTAAGGAATCAGTTGGTTGATTTAACACTATAATGCTGCGGCTGCTTTCAATAGCTGTTTTTTCTGCATTCACATAAAGAACTAATACATTAAAGTTAGCTTATTTGTACTTAACACTTACAATTGGAATAATTTATTCCCTGTATTGATAGAATGGTACGACTGCATTGTGTCTGGCGATATCTAAAAACCACACTGAAATTAGAGATATGTTACTTGAATGTCTGGATGTTAAATCAAGAGATGCGTATGTAAAAGTGAGTAACATTTCATTATATTTTTACTTATTCGAACAAATTTATCGAGTACTTTTTTCCATATGTAAGACTAAGGCATGGAAAGTTTAGAGCAAAGTAGCTTTAAAAGGAGGTCATTTCCTTTTTTTCAGATTCATTAAAAAATTAATATTACGAATCTAGCAAAATATATATTGTAAATTACATTTTTTTTTTTTTTGACGGATGTCTTTGTATTTTTATTACCTGGAACTTTGCCCTCAAAAGAGATTCTCGAACATTCCACCAAATATACATCTATTACATGAAACCGAATGACATTAGAGAATATGATATTATTACTTCGTCGTAAAATTAAGTAGATAACGTCATAATGTTTTAATCTTGAAAATATCAAAGTGATTAAAATAAAGAAGTCTCAGAGGCGTGGTAGTTACTGTACGTTTGAACTGTACAGTTCAAACGTATAAAACGAAAATGCAACAGGTAACAATAACTAATGCTTAAAAAAATTTATAATATGATGAAATTTAGTTATTTACCTTCCTTTATTTTACATAAACTAAAGCTTTATCTTTAAGAAAACTTATAGCATATTAATCGCTTTGTTTTCTTTCTTTTTCTTTTGTTTGCTACATTTCATTACCTGGAATCATTTGAACAGTTTCACAAGCAATGTTCTATTTATTTATTTATATTTATTTTAGAAACGTATCGAGCTGCTGACTTATCCACGAGAAGAAGGCAATTTAAGGACAGTTTCATTTTACACGGATATCCTATTCCACGTAATATTAGAAATAAGGAGACAGTTTGACGATGGTATTGAACTCCTGGAAAAATACAACGTGCTTCCATGTTTGCTGAAATGCATGGACGCTCACCAGCAAGATACGGAGTTACTCCGAACAGGCTTTCATTTAACTGCGCTCCTATTATACGAAAAAGGCAAATATAGCAGCTATTGCACAGAATTGGCTGAAGAATACATAAAAAGCAAATTTTCTGATTTCGCACTGAAAATTATGCAGAACTATCGATTGAAAAGTATGAGTGACCTGCGGGGTGCTGCGTTCCTAAGCATCCACGCCGGTGCCCTCTGCTATTCAGGCAAAACATGGCTGAAAGATAATTATTCCCAGATTTTGCCTTTTGTAAAAGAATTCAAGTTCACTTTCTCCACTTTGAATTTCTGGGAAGAAGGACAGAACGTAAAGGCGAAAGTTATGTTCGATAGATTCATGGAAATTTTGCACCAGATCGACAAAGAGGTAAAGGATTCTTGCCCCGCTACACCAGAAGCGAAAGCTACTGTTAGCGAAGGAAATTCTCTTGTTGAAAATACAGAAGAACTAGCTGTACCACCTATAAATGAAACTGACGAAAGCTCGACAGCAACGGATAACCAGCAGTGGTGCCTCGTCTCAAATTCAAAATCCAGTTCTGTTAAGGTGGTCCCAAAACACTCAGCTAATCTTATTTCTGCTCCTACTAATCAAAAAAGAGGTCCCAAAAAGAAAAATAAGGCAATAAAGTTACAAACCAAGATACATCGGAAAATTGCAGAAAAGAAACCAGCTCCGAAGCCAAATCTAAGATACACTATTGGGTTCAGTGGGTGCATTCCAGTATCTTCCTCGGAAAAGAATTTGACTCAAACGTGCTATGCAGATATATTGAAAAAAAATTTGAACAAAGATGATACTCCCGATGAATGTCCCCTCGAAAACAAAAAACCGTCATCACAGGTAAAGTATTGATTCGCTATTAAGCTGACACGAAAGTTCGTCACGTTTTTGTTCACTCTTAGAAGCCCAACAAAAAACTTTTACATACTCCAGCTGTTGCCGATGCCTAGAATGATTAATTTTATGAGTAACTGATTAAGCTTTCTATAAACTATTTTTTTTCAAAGGGCGGGCACTTGCTTATCAAGCTTTCGTCACTGAAAAAAAAAAAAAAAAAAAAGCAGAATTTCAGGCCATTTTACTGAGGGAGCACCCAGTGGGTGGCCAGCGTTACCCCTAATGAAGAGACAGTCAAGCCAGGAGTCAAATCCTGGCGCAAAGTGTGATAGGGTGGTTCTTTGGCCGCTATAGCATCTGGGCGACATAAACTATCGTTAAAACAATGGGATATGTGAATATATCACTTTTTCATTGAGCATTGAGCCTTGCGATCCAACGTAACGCAAGAGTTGTGCTTGTACAGTAGCTGAACCACACTCTAGCTAAGAGCCCGATTCGTGAATAACGCTTAACAATGGAAAACATTTTTAAATCGAGCAACTCTCGCAAGATGCTTCCAAATTTTTTTTTCCCCTCCCAATTCAAGTGTTATTCAAGTGACGCTACGAGAATTCTGAAGGCGTCGACCATTGACATAGAAAAACAACTGGATAGACTGCTAAATGCAAAAAGTACAGCCGTTGCCATTGCTCGATTTAAATGCCAGCTACGTCGACTCGTCGTGATTCTGATAGTTAAATTGAGCGACGACAACGGCTGCGATTTTTCAGTGCTGGGTCCATTGAATCAGTCTATCCAGTTGTTCTATATCGATGGTGGCGTCTTATCAATTTACATGATTGCTAATTTATCTCGCCGCCATTTCTAACTCTCACAAGTAAAGTTCCTAGGGGTAAAAGCTCTCACAAATCAGCGGGATAAGTTAAAAATGTTTGCCATGATTTTTGTAAACCAATATAACACCAGAATTGCATTTCACTCGCAAACCATTTTCCTCGCAACTTTGATGTAAACAAATGCTAATTTCCCTCTCAAACGTTAACATGTGAATTGGGCTCAAAGATCCGTGCCGAGAAACAGCCAATGATGGGCATGGAAAAAAGTCTCTGCAGCCACACCTTTGAAAGGAAGGGAGTGAAGAGATCAATTGTTTGTTAAATATATGCGCATTTAAGATTGTGTTGGAAAATTATTTAAAATCGATGCATTACTTATTCTCCCTTTCTACTCACTTTCATAAATCTTAACTCGTACTGAATATGAAGTAACAGTTTTATTTTCTGCACTCCCAATAATTAGCATATGCTGACGCTTTTACGGATTAACGCCAGTTACTTCATTGACATGAAGAAATTCTCAATGTTATATTTATGTGGTAATAAGACTAGGTATGTTATTCTGTCAGAAAACTGCGCGAATAAAGTTTAATAGCTAGCGTCAGTTTGAAATTTTACTCCCCCTTCCAGTTGCAAATATCTTCATACAGTATTAATGGTATGTATTTCGTTAAAAATCACATGATTTTGGTACTAAATACACATGAGCTAATTATATATGTCGAGCATTTCGAAAGTTTTAGAATGTCTCTATACTAGCGGTACTATACAATTAAATAAATAAGATTGCATTAATTGCAAGACTTATATAAAAAATTCTTATAAATCGGTTATTTCACACAATGCGCTACTGAAAAGTTTTGCTGTGCAATACCATCTTTAAAATTTTTTCCTGAAAGTTTCATAAAAGGGAACCTTTTTCATTTGTCTCAGTGTGTAGTGCAGCTTATAAAAATCGTCCGGATTTTTTTCGAGTCCCTGGAGATATTAGTTTATTTTAATTCGTGCAACAAGACAGTGAGGGCGATTTTATTTCTATCTACGTCCTTAAGAAAACAAAAGTTCGTTTTTATGAGGCAAATTATTCTATTTCAGGTTTCAGAAGGTTTTTCAGTTTTTGGAGAAGTTTTTCAGAGTGCCTGGCCTAGTCTTAACTCATGTGGCCAGTCCAAAGATAAGAGCGAAGTTGATGTAGAACTTAAAACACAGATTAATGACTGGGACAATGTGGACAAGAAAACTGAGAGTGTGGTTGAAAATAAACGTAGCTATGAAAGTAACGGAAAAGAAAAAGGGCAAACATTTTATGATCTATGGTACAGTCCATACCCTGCAAACTTTTTTACATCACTGATTAATTTTTTTAAATCAAGTAAAAAAGAGAATGAATGTTCAGATCAAAAGATCGGTAATTACGCAAAAGGTGATTTGAACGAAACGATAGGAACAAATGAATCGAATGAAAAACAAGATAGCAAGTTTTTGCATGATATTTTTCAAGGACTAAAGTTAGTTTCCGTAGATCCTGAAAGCAAAACTGAAAACGAGAACAAAAGTGAAATGCATAAATCTGAAACTTCCAAATTGAGAAATGGGGCAAATAACGTGTTTAATGACACTCAGAATGTTAAGCAGACGAACATTGTAGAAATACCAAGGAACAAAGACATTCTAGAAACTGGTAAAACAAAATCAGTAAAAGTTAAAAATTCTGACATAAACGCAGAAAATGCAGGTTTTTCGGTAGAAAGAAACAAAGGAAACGACAGTTTTTTTTCAACAAACCATTCAGAAAAAACTTATGCAAACAATAAATTTGAAACGGTTGTGACTTATGCATCTGTCCTTAAAACAGGGCAGGATAAAGTTTCCCAAGAAAATGCCGAAAAGACATTTCCCGTTTGTGATAAAGAAAAAATATCTAAAGATCAGTCTAATTCGGAAAAAGCGGAATTTTCACGAAATAAAACTATTGATCTAAGTTTCGCAGAAGATGATCCTTTAAGTCCAAGATTAAATTGTAGCGAAATTTTAAATGACAAAGAAACAATATTTAAAGATCAGTCTAGTTTGAAAAAAGCGGAATTTTCCCGAAATAAAACTTGTAATTTAATTTTTGCAGAAGATGGTCCTTTAAGTTCAAAATTAAATTCTAGCGAAACTTATAATGTAAAAGAAACAATTTCCAAAAATAGTTCGGAAAAAACGGAATTTACGCAAAATGAATCTAGTGATCTAATTTTTGCAGAAAATGGTCCTTTAAGTTCTAAATTAAATTGTAGCGAAACTTCAAACAGAAAGAAATCTTCTATTTCTTTTCGAGGCAATATCTCTAGGATTAATTCTAATTTCGATTGTAATAGATCTATCAAAAGGAAGTATGATGAAATCACACTTCAAAATTTAACCATAAATGTTTTCAATGAATACGTAAAAGAAAATTGCTTGTATGACTCTAACCTAACTCGAGATGGATTTCTTTCTTGTTTAAAACAGAATGACATAGAAATCCGTTTGCTGTATGGAAACAGCAAAAAAGATGATCATAACGGTTCTAGCTCGAAATTTAACGTTTGCTATAATTGCTATCCGTGTTCAAATACTTCAGCTGGCCGACAAAAGGAACAAATATCTACTGGTGAAGGAAGTTCAGTTGATACATACAGGAAAACTTTTGAGGTTTCTGTTGGGTTTCCTTGGAACAACGAAGAAACTCGAGTTAAGAGTGTACATGTGACCCGTGCAATCAATAAAATGTTTGATGGAAAAAGTAATGTATCTGACTCAGTAGTCAGCGGTATGCTTTCTAATTTCAATTCACAGCTTCTTGAAGAGAAACAAAATAAAAAATATTCATTAATAATTTGCACTTCCTCCATTGTGGGAACTCAAGTCGTATCAGGAGTAAAATTTAGTAGCTTGCAAGGTTTTGTTATGTATCAGAGATTGCTTTTTTATAAAACATTCGGTAAGCTGCTAACATGCACTTCCAGAAATCAACAACAATTATCGACACCAGCTTTCGCTTGTCCATTAGAAAATGAATTTGAAAAATTATACAAAACAGCTAGAAAAAAACTACCCATGTTACCAGAGTTCTCAGAAATTAAAAAGTAACCAAAATTCTGTAGCAATTCGGAAAAACTACAATCCTTTATTCAGACTGAAGTCAGGGTTTCTCGATTTTTACTCCTGTTGTTTTCTACATTCTAAAACTAAATTTAGAAAACAAGTAAAACCAATTGGCAGACTGAAAAGTTCAGCATCAAAAATCTTGCAGAAAAAACAAAGACGGCAGACTGCTCTAAAATCAAGCCTTTTTCACAAGAAAACAAACGATGATACTACAGCGATATTTAATAAATACCTTTATGGTTACAAGCCTGAATTTATTAACTGTGAATCAGACAGTCAGTGGTACAAACTATTACACAGAATTGAATCATGTATTCCAATAAACTCACTTTTCAGCGCTTTTGGACAACCTCAGAGGCCTTGTAACTGCTCCATACACGAGCTAATTTGTTCAACCGGAAGAATTGTCTTCAGCTCAAAGGAAGAACATATCCTCAAACAAGGGTAAGGTTATCTATAATTAGAATAAGCAATTAAGTTTTCTAATACTGCAAATGTTATCGTTTTATAATATTAAATGCTGCACAGCCTGGCTGTGCAAAAAAAGTTACGTAGCTCTGTGGCACTTCCATGGCGATTCGATCCACCACCACGTTGATGGTAGTTAAATCGGATGTTTGCAAAGGGTGAATTTTTCCAGCATTTAGGGCATTTGGACAGTCTATCCACATATTTTATGACATCGATGCGTTTTCATCATATTTTCCAGTTTTATCAGAGTCTTGTGTCCGCACAGCAGGTTCACCGCAATTTAAATAGTTAAGAACCCTTACGGATAATACCGAGTGAGAAAGTATACGAGTAGATATATATACTTTTAACGCTTATTCCATGTGTGTCTGTTGCATTCATTGCATTTTTGCAAAGTTCATTGGTTATACCCTGTGGCTTCTTCTTTTTTTTTTTTTAAAGCATTCGGGTGCTATTTCTTTCAAGCACGGGATTATTGTCTACGCGGCGCGCCGTAGTCACTTTTCCGTTTGATTCATGTTTTCTGCAGAGTGATTTGATATTGCTAACGGAAACATGGACTATCCCTTCAGATGATTTTCAAATACCAGGATTCACTTTGGTCGAACGGATAGACAGTGGTTTTCAAAACAGAAAGCCATCTGGATTTATAATTTTTATAGAGGAAAACGTTATAAAAATCCCTTTATAAAAATTCATATGAAACACTTTACCCGTGCCTACACGATCAATGGCAGATCAATGGTGTTCAAATGGTCATTGCGTATATTCAAGATAAAGTGAGATTTGCAGTTACATACGTTAGTTCTCGAATTTCTTATGAAGATAAATTAGACACTATATTCGAAACGTTGCTGAAGGAGGATAATTGTAAGACTGTTTTAGTAGGAGATTTTAGCATAGAATTCAATTCCGATCAAGGACCCGATTTCATAACTGAAATGGATACTTTAGATTTTCCAATACGCACTAATCGAAAGCATTTCGCCACTAGGGGCCAAACAACAATGGATGCAAATTTTCAGCAACAAAATTATGCGAAGAGGAGTCTATATGAGCACTTACAGTTATCATTTTCTTCTATATGGCAGAATTGATTCAATAGATTTAAAAAAAAAAATTTCTTCCAGCCGAGTGCGTAAATAATATCTGGAAGAATTTCAGATTTTTTTTTTTTTTTTTTTTTTTTAAGCACTAGGTTGCTCTTTCGTTCAGTCCCAAATTTTTGTCTACACGACTTAGTACACATGATTTATAAACAGGTTTCGTAGACATGAACTGTCACGGTGAATATCTTTTCAAATAAGTTTGCCAGGTAACTCAGAGGAGGGGGGGGGAATAAAATCTTGAAATTCGCTCAGGGTTTGCAATTTTTGATAACTGATCGCCAAGTTTACTGCCAAAACATAACTTCAAAACCGAACCAAGCTTGGTGATTTCTTCCGAATTTGGCTAGAAACTAGAAAGTATAGTGTGAATATGCCTGGCGAAGATTGTAAAATATAGTTAAGCGGTTTTAATATGGATTTAAATTCCAAATAAGTGTTTTATGGAACAAGAAAGGAAAACACGGCACACTCATGGATTATGATGCCCATTCTAAATAGTATTTAAAATGGTGAAGTAAAGTTGGAATATGCTTGGCGAAGATTGTAAAACAGTTTCAGTAGGCGATTTTTAGATAGATTTCGATTTCAAAGATATGTTTTATGGAACAAGGGAGGAAAATACGGCACAGTCATAAATAATGATACACTTTCCAATTTAATTGAATAGGGGATGAAAATAGGGAGGACGCATGGATTATGATATATGATTGAATATTATAGCACTTTAGTGCGTATTTAAAATCTGAAAATGTTTCAAATCTTCTTTTTCTTTTTTCTTTTTCTTTTTTTTTTTTCTTTTTTTTTTTAACAACAGACCTATCAACTTGAGAAAATAGATCATAAGCATCAAAGAGCATTTTTTTTTTCTTTTCGGTTACAGTCGAGTTTTCGAATGGCTGAAATGGGATAACTGAAACTAGAATACTTTTACAGTAAAGGTACTTTTTTGTATGTGTAACATCACTCTATATACAGGGTGATTCTTAATTCATAATCAATATTTAGTAGGGAGGTAGGGAATAGGAAAAGAAGACACTTTCACATAGGAAAGCATGGGCGCAAACGAACGCATCATGATGTAACGGGCGCTTTATGTCAACAACTCCCATTCAAGCTCTGTACGATAGCTCTGTTAAAATAAACTTCACTAGCAACAGGGGTTCCGTACGTCATGTTTTTCATCAATCCCATGCAAAGAAGTCTAATCGACTTCTTCAACATTTCAGGAGAATGATGCCAGTGGATACCTGGCAAGAAAATTTGGAGCGCAATGGATTGGTCGCAGTGGACCGATTTATTGGCCATCCTAGTCACAGGATTTATCTCCAATCAACTTCTTTATTATTCTTTATTAAATTATTTATTCTGGTTACTACACCATTAATTTTCATATTGCAACTTTACTCAGCTTTTATTTGACAACATATTATAGGCTTGTTTTAGAGGGAGTTATTGATGTTTTGTGATTTTCCCTTAATTTTTGCTAACCAGTACTTTCTAGTTTCATAATTTCTTCAAACTGTATGTTATTTCTTTTCTCCAAACGAGTTATTATGGCAGATCTTTTCTAGTAGTCCATCTCAGTTGCCACACATGTATCTTCCCTTTTCTGCTTTTACTGTCCAAGTTTCTGCACAAGACAACCGAAAAGCTATGGCGATGGTAGCTTGCTATTAGCAGGGTCACTCAAACCGGACGGATTGGGTAAGGGACGGGTAAGTGCCAGACGAAAAAGGAACACTAGTCCTCCGGATTGGTAGTTATCCCACAGAGCCAGCTCCCCTAAAGACGTAAAAAATTCCGTTTGCTCTCAAACCGAAAACGGAAAAAAATAATTGTAATTGGACTAGAAATACAACTATCAAAAATTGCTCATGCGCAATCAAGTAGTGATGGTTCGCGATTTTGGGGACAGATGAAGTAGATTCACACATTTAATATCACACACAGAGAGAGAGGGAGGCAAAAATGAATAAATAAATAAATTCCAATTTTGAATTAGGAATGAAAAATAGTAATTTGCTCGGATACCACTAATATCGGAAATCATAAATTTATTGGAACTAGTGGCCGCCCAGGGGTCGAATTTCGACCGAAATATATTAAACCTCTATATAATGATTGCTTATGCCTCTGTAATCATTGCTTATAACTTTTTTTTCTATTACGTCAGCTGCGAGCGTGTACAAATAAGTCATTATGCATTAATTTTCCAGTTCTTTGAAAAGTGTGAACGATAGGAAAAATGAGGTATAACTTGGCTAAGACGTATTTAAAAAGCCGTATTAAATGCGTTTTTTGACATTTCCCTGTTTATTTTACTTATTTTATTATTTATTTATCTATTTTATTTGCTGTACTGCCCAGGTTTCGTCAAGGCTACACAGTTATTTCGCCTGGCTTTTTCAAAGTATATAAAATTTAAATAAAAAATTAATATAAAATCTCAAATCATGGAATGATCGAACACTACTTTTCAGCGACGGACAATTGAAAAACTGGCTGCCTAAATAATATTAAGTCTTTTTCGAATGTTTGTCGTTGAGACTTACTTATTGTCATCGCAAATGCAGGTATACTTGGAAATTGGCTTCTTTTGAGAGATAAGTAAATAATAAAATAGCTCCGGAATGTAGTACATGGGACATTCCGAATTATTCGTTTATTTGAAATCCAAATTTTCCTACAGCATGGGATTCCAGTTAAAACTTCACATTCAATAGCATTACGGTGTATAAACTTGATGCGCATTCTTGCTCAATTAATTAATGCTTCCTTTGTACGGGAATGGGTTAGTTGCACCGCGCGAAAGGAGAAAAGGTCGAGTTGCACCGTTGATGAATTTAATCCACGGCCACGAAATGGATGGGAAGGGGACAATAGAGGAACCCTGTGGTCTTGCAAAGCGCCAGCAGTAGCATATTTTCGAGGTGTCCCGGAAAGGCCCTGCCCTTCTCGAGAAGTACTTTGAAGGCCAGTGTTATGGCAAAAGTACTGAGATTTCGTAACGTCAGATGAATCAAATGATTTAATAAGAAATCTTTTACAACAGACGTTGTACTATTGTTGGAAAATAACTTTAATTTGCATTGTTTTTTAATCTAGCGAATACAAAACTTTCCTTGGAATCATGAGCAATGGAAATCCTGTAGTCGTAAGAGAATTTCAGAAGACATCACGTGCAATTGCGGAATTGCTTTCTGTGAGGCGTAGGCTAACTCACAAGAATATCGCAATGTTTTACGTAAGTCTTGTGAAAGTTTTATTTTTGATTTGGTCAAATGGTTTTTGCGAAATCAAATCTCTATATACTATAAGCTGAAATGCCAAGACTTTGTAATTAATTTTTTTCATGTATACGAGGTATTTATCAGTTTATTTCTTGACAGTGTGTTTGTGACAGCCCAACAGCCCAGAAAATATTTGCAATCAGTGAGTTCATTGAATATTCTTTACCTCAATATATGAAAACAAAAATGGTTCACTTTGACGGCAAACATCTAGTACAGGAGTTAATTGATGCCATACAATATCTTCATACGAATAAGATAATCCACGGATTTCTTAAGGTTTGTTTTGCTTTGTTTCCAATGAATATAATATGATATCTTTTCAACGCAAAACAAATTTGCAGAGTAATGCAGCGTACATTTACAATGACTACATAGAAAACTAATCAGGCACTATTCACTGATCAATGCACACTATTAGATAATTTCTTCACTTCCCCACAGTCAGAGGAATAATTTTAGTCAATAATAAGAATACTCAAAAAACGGTAAAACGGTTCAAATTCGAGAGGAACTTTGTAAATAATACACGTACATAAAGAGTAGCCCTGTACATGCGTTTCGGGTGGTAACAAAAGAAAAGGATCCACGCTTTCAACTGTAAAAATTCCTCCTTCAACAGAGGTAGGAGAGTTTCTCCCTTTCCTGCTTGTGTATGATTCTAGGCATTTTTATCAGTAATTGCACTCTTTCAAGCCTTACATATTTTGTTTCGTTTTTGTCAGATGTTACTCGCTTCACGATTCATTCATCTTTTCAGAGTAAATCAGAGTACCGTTGTACTTTGAGATAGAAGTCCTCTGATGGACATTTTCTGAGGTACGAGATACGATTAGATCAATATTCTGACTTGCGATACGAATGAAAATTTGGGATACGAGCTACCTATACGTGAAAATGAGAAGTTAAATGATTAAACAACAAAGAAGTGAAAGAAAAATTTACACCGTATGGCTCTGCACGTGTTTGTGTTTTATTTTTTAGCACTAGGGTGCTATTTCGCTCAATCCCAGAATTTTGTCTACGCGATCTTGCAGACAGGTTTGTAGATATTAACTTGTCACGGTGAAGATCTTTTCAAATGCGTTTGCCAGAAAACGTGCAGTGGGAGCGTTAATAAAATGTTGACGTTTGCAATTTTTGATTATTGATCTCTAAATTTGGTGCCAAAACGCGACGACTTATTATAAATATATTACGAGCATAGTTAGAAAATTCCTGGCGAAGATTGTAAAACAGTTTTGGTAGGTGATTTTAATATAGATTTCAATTCCAAAGAAGTGATTTACGGAACACGGAAGGAAAACACTGTACACTCATAGATTATGATACACTTTCCAAGCAGTATTTAAAATGGTAGAGGATAGTTGTATTATACTTGGTAGGTGATTTTAAGATAGATTTCGATTCCAAAGATGTGTTTTATGGTTCAAGAAAGAAATTATTCCTATTTTAACGCCCCCACTCTCGGCAACCTAAAAAATCGCCACCATTTGGCGAGCTTTGCAGTCATGGGTCTTTAGGAGTTATGCACAAGTTTCAACGCTCCGAAATGAACTAGATGAAAACTAAAGTGAAAAAAAATTAGCGATAAAAGCATCAGTTAAAGAATTTGGAGACACTTAATAATTAAAACTACATTAATTGCCAACCCAAAACAAATAAATAAGTAATGGAATGCTGTATTTATATGTGGTTCCAAATCGCCATTTTAATTCTAAATTACGGTTCCTACATAAATACAAAAAATCGTCATGGTAACTGCATATTTTTAATCATCGCCACCTTAGTGAGAGTCGGGGCGTTAAAGTAGGAACGGTGACAGTCAAGCGCCCTACGTTAAAATATCTTTTCTTAATTTGTATCTATGAAATGTGTGCTTAGAATAAATGCATTATTATACAAAAATTAGGAGGAATTATTTTGCCATGATAAACATCAATCGGATTTTAGTAATTTCAATATAAGAAATTGATTCGCGATGCAAGTGCTTTGACTAACGAGTTCGATCAAAGAACGAACTAAACTTGTAAGGTACCACTGCATTTTTCTCTCTTTCATCCAAACACTTAATATTTTGGATTTGGATTAAATATTTTCGTGTGAGTAATAATGACTTCAAGTATTCCGCAATAGTACACATGTTCTACCTCCCTCCACCCTTTACCTGACGTATTTAAAAGAATTCAGTGTTATTAAAATATTATTTTCTCTCGTAGCCTTCCAATATAATGATAACTATCTATCATCGACTGAAAGTGACCGGTTTCTACCAGTTAGATGTGACATCTCTCTCATACGGTATTGTCAGCAACCAAGGCGGCACTTGTAAGCACTGATATTCTGTTACTTTAGATAAATGATGCAGTGGCGGCTTGTGGGATACAGCAAGTACAGCTGGGCTGCACTTGAAATTATCAGCACATACTTTAAAATAATTTATTCTACTAACTTTCTTAAATTCAGATTAGAATTATGGAATTCCTATGGTAAATTTTTAAAAAAATCTCAAAAAAAAAAAAAAAAAAAAAAAAAAAAAAGTATTGTAGTAACTGCCGGATCGCTCATTCAGAAAAGAACCCCTTTAATCTTCCCGCAATTCAACTGCAAAAGTCGTTGGTACAGCAGAAGCCTCCGAGAGAGGAGAAAGATTCTTTCTCCTCTTTCGGAGGCCTCGGTACGGTTTATGGGGCTTTTGGACGCGAGCTTCTCCCCACTTCTGAAATGCCAAACAGAAGAAATCGTTTCCTGGTTTCAGAAGGGGCAATTGGACGAGTCTCTCTTCCCCCCCGTTTATGGGGCTTTTGGACGCGAATCTGTCCTTCATTAATTTACAGCTTTTCGAAGAACGCGGTGAAAGAACTTTCCACGTAGAAATCCCTACATCCTTCAAAATATCCTGAAAATTTTTCCCTCGGTAAAGCTTGTGTTTTGAGTGCACTTTCAATGCAGCTCTTGAAGATGAATTTTAATGTAATGATGTTCTTTTAAAATGTCTGAATTAATGTTTGAATTCATACGCCTGCCTATTCTTTTAAATTATGTTAAGATAGCATACATTAAAAAATAAACTGTGTATATATTCGTATAAGCAAAGACCTGATTAAAGCTTTGTTTAATGCATTCTGTGTACATTTAAACTGCACGTAGAATTATTTTATTTTCAAATCTTTAATGTTTAAACAACCTTCTATGTATTGCAAGGTGCATAATCTTGCAAAGCGAAATAGCTTCTTTCGTTTGCCAAACAATCGGGTATGTAATCGGTGATACAGCTGCAAACAATACATTTTTAGTAAATTTTAAAACTAGCAGCTATAAAAGTATGCTAACAAAAGAAGTTTTTTTTTTTTTTTTTTTTGCCTAAGGAGATTATGATAGGTAGAAACCTTCGAAAAGAGCTCAAATAGTATGAAATGTTGTATGCTAAATATTAGTTTCAAGAATAAGCTCAGCAACAAAAGAAATTTAAGGAAAAAAATTAAGAAGACTGCAGACATTAATGACAGAGAGAGCAAAATACAGCCTCTTAACATTTGGAGATGGCTTAAGTGGAGATCCAGGGTTCTGGTCTCTCGCGCGGCCGTCGGTCTAACGGTATAGAGCCTCACCATGGCACAGTGGTTATGCCACTGAAAATGGTAGACGGCCGAGGTGTGAAGGTCCCGGGTTCGGGTCCCATGGCGCGGCTGTCGATCTAACGGTCTGGAGTTTTGGTAGGTTTTCTCCAGATGTAACGCGAATACGCGTTAGAACCCCTTAGAAAGTCCTCCTACCAAGGCACCCCCCATCCTAGGCAGATACTCCGCGTGCAGGTTTGCCATAACACACAACAACAACAACTAACGGTATAGAGTTTTGTGTGATTTTCTCTATATGTAACATGAATATGCATTAGGTGCGCAGAAAAGTCTCCGCCTAAGATATTTGCTCCCCCCTCCCCCATGTGTTTGTGTCTTTCGCTGACGTGGATTTATAAGCGGATGTTCAAGCATAGGCACAGAAATCCGAATACATCTTCAAAACACCACCACCATCGACACAGAAATACAAAATACTTTTCAAATAAAAAAAAGTACAAGAAACATTATTAATTTTATTCTTGTTGTTACTATTTTCAAAATAAATTGAAAATACCTATGAATCACTTAAAATTACTAGGTAGATAAGTATAATTTTCAATCATATATGCACGTGTTCAAAACCTTTCGGATTCGGTTAAAAAATTAGTAGCTCTAATAGTTGTTTTTATAAGAAAAATTTACTCATAGAAGTTTGATAAACCACCGGTTTCTGAAACTTTTTTTTTTTTTTTTTTTTTTTACGCTAGTAAATTAAAATTCTAAACACTGTCAATTGTTTTAGAAGTTCTTCCTCAAGCTATTCATTGAGATATCGAATTAGTAACCATAGGTTAGGTTTGCAAGTTCGATTCCCGAACTAAAACTGAAACAATGGTAGACACGTGGTGCGCGTGTAATTCGCAATTTAAAAATCCTCTCAATGATTATTAGCAGTTTCTAGAGGGAATCTTCGGGAAGGGAGAAATAAACTCTAAACGACATTATCGATGATATGAACTATCCTCTAATGCATGGGCGTAACTTGGGCTTCGAAACTGGGGGGGGGGGGCAAAAGTCATTTTAAATGGAAGTCCATGTATGCGTGCCCATACATACACACACACATATGCATATATGCATATATATATATATATATATATATATATATATATATAATATATAATAGCTTACTTACGTAAAGTGAAATCCCAAGATAATCCATTGATAAAGTGAACAAATAAAAAAGTAGATAGCGCATGGTGCCAATTAACCAGCTTATACCGGACAAGTGTTTAAATATAGCCTTTTAAGGCAATGAAAGAGTGGATAAATTGGATATAAAGCGCCAAATTAGAACTGGTGGGCTTTTTAAGCCTAATCACATGTAACCGCAAATAGACGGAAAATGGAATATATATATATATATATTTGCAGTATATATTGTGTTTTACTTATTAGTTATATATATATAAACTATAGATTCGGTCTTCAGCCTCGTCAGGGGAGACCCCCCTGAACCCCCGTAATTTTTTAGTTTCATTATTGCCATATTAAAACGATATTAATTGACTATGTCATTTTATCTCTCGCCCCTTTTTCTTTTATTCTTCCTTTACATTTATTTCAGCGACTGGAAGTAGGAGGGTTTCCTGACCTTTCCTTGCAAATGCAAACGTGGGTCGATGATAACTGAAGTAACTTATATAATTTTTAGTATTATCTAAACACACCAAAAATTTTGCTTTTCGTTATTTGATATTGTTGAGAGAGCTTTAGGCGAGTAGGGTTGCTGTATTTCGCCTGGTAAATCTATTGGCGAGTCATCCAGAGTGGATAAGAATCCCAGGGTGATAGGCTTATGTTTAAAATTATTCTTTTTTCCACTTTCACATTCGGTAGCCCAGTGCTCGATGCGTTTATACCTTTTAGAAGTTATTCTTGATGCATCCTTAATTTTATGAGTCGGCTGGCCCGAGTATTTTCCATAATTTTTATTTTTAGACGCAGGTTTTCTAGGAGCAGCCACGAAAGCATCTGAGTCTTCCGTTTGTCTATCATCGTTACGCCTGGCATTTGATTCTGATTATTTCTGGCTTCGGAAGCTCATCTCTTGATTCCAAAGCACATCGGAAATTGTCGAAAGTAGAAGAGAGGCTATATAACAGCATTACAGTCAGCAAGTCGTCGACTATTTTAATATCCATTTCTGAAAGTCTGTCCACTATGTCGAAGAATTTTCTCAAATGGTCGTGAATTCCATTAGACGAGTCGGGTATCTTATATTGAATTTAAGATTTCATTAATGCAGCTTTACGAGCAGGTCCTTTAGACCAGCGGTTTTCAACTTTTTAACCTTCGCCCCCCTCAACAAAGGCTAACTTACGATGGCCCCCCCCCCTCACATTTTTCAGCATATATTCAGTTTTTTAATCTTTAATAATGAACATTTAGTCGAACTTTCTACAAAATAATGTTATCAGTAAAGTTTGAATGAACATTTTAAAAGAAAATGGATTTATTTTTGAGTAAAAATGAGAATAAATAAGATGATTTTTTTAAAAACATGCATCACTACTTGCTCTTTGGTTTTTCTCGCCCCCCCTGCAAACGCTCTGTGCCCCCTTGGGGGGTCGCGCCCCACAGGTTGAGAAACGCTGCTTTAGACTGATAGATTTCTCCCTTTTTTTCCAGACATCTGATGAAGTGTCACAATTTTTTATTTGTTTGAGTTCAGATGGCGATATACATAGAATTATATCATCTTTTAGCTTTTTCGTCCATTTGGTTGGACCCACGTATCGAACTCTTCTTGCGATTTTTCGTCATTTTCAAAACTTCAGGTTTAGGCTTTGAACCTGATGCATGAATCCAGGCATCATTCTTTATTAAAAGCGCTTCCATTTGCATTTTCCATGTTTCGTAATTATCTTTTTTCGTAATTATCTTCGTAATTATTTCTTTCAGCGTTTTAATTCGCCAAGTTCCAGACGCCATTTTGAGGATGAATGATACAGCCTTCTTAAAACGAACGTTAAAAATCAGCAAATAAATAAATTAATTCATCTGGTGTCCATAACCTTTTAGAAATGTTAGCAGAGTTATGGCACAAACATAGTAAGCGTGGGATTTTAACATAACATTTTATTAGCACGGAAGAAACAGGCACATCACATAACAAAATAACATCAAAGGAAAAAAGTATATATTTGTTTTTGTTTGTGGGGTTACTGCGGATTAGCTACGCGTGGGCTCTAGGCCGATGGGCGGGGTGCCCTCCGTGGGGGTCTTTCTAAGGGATCTTAACCCGTATTTACGCTAAGTGAAAAAAGTATAGAAGAAGTAAAAAGAATGCGTGCGCGAGCACAGTTACAGTTAAGTAGATAAATGTTTATTCAGGGGGATACAGAATTCAGGTAGCGAAAGACATTACACAATAAAAAAAATAAACGATTCAATACTCAACAATTTATTCTTACTTTTATGTCGCATTTTTGAGACACATTTTTCGGACAATTTTCAATAAAGGGGGTGAGAGATAAAATGACATAGTCATTACTAAATCATAAAATATTTCTTCTATAACAATGGAAAAAGTATTGTACTAAAACGGATGAAATTTGAGAACAAGTTTTGTTTCAGAGTTATATTTAACTCTTGAAAACAAAAAGTAAATAGTGCAACAAGTATCTCTCTATTCTAAAAAAAAGTAAAGGCCGCTGGCGCTGTCAAAGCTTCTGGACCTATCTCCTCCTAAACCGCAGGGATTTGAGTTTCGACTAAGGTACCCGCAGATTCGAAAAATTCCGAGGAACCTGCTAAGCTGATTTAAATTTCGAAAATCGAATTATTTTAGAAGATATTAATAAAAAACTGAAAAAATAAACCGAATGGTTGCCAGATTTGGCATAAAATCATTCATTCCTTTGCAACAAAGCGTTTCCAAGTATCTAGAATCGCGTGAAATTTACAAAGTTAACACAAAAAGCCTAATAACTTCTTCACCGTTTGCACGATCCGCTTGAAAATTTTCATGATCATGTATAAAAATATAGAAAACAATCTGCGCTTCTTTAAAAATCTGAAAATCTACCCGTTCCCTCCTTTTTAAGCGATTTTTCGCTATTTTCAGCACCATTTTATTTCCGAGAGTCAAAAAGTAAATCATTTGCGTGACAAAATTACCCTTTTCAAGTGAATATGACGTCATACAATTGGGATTCAAATTCGTTTAAAAGAGATTTTCCAGATTACACAGTTTATTATCATTTTTTTTTTCACAAATAAATCGTTTGCATGGACATGAGAATAGCTGTGTACACAAAACGAAATCTTTCGATTGCGAAAAGATTCCGCGAGTTTCCAGAACAGCATGAAATTTAATTTGGGTATCTCTCTATTCTAAAAAAAAGTAAAGGCCGCTGGCGCTGTCAAAGCTTGTTGGCCTATTTCCTCCTAAACCGTGGGGATTTAAGTTTCAACTAAGGTGCCCACAGATTCGAAAAATTCCGAGGAACCTGATGAGCTAAGTTAAATTTCGAAAATCGAATTATTTTAGAAGATATTAATAAAAAACTGAAAAATAAACAGAATGGTTGCCAGATTTGGTATAAAATCATTCATTCCTTTGCAACAAAGCGTTTCCAAGTATCTAGAATTGCGTGAAATTTACAAACATGAGTTAGAATTACGCCCATTTTAAGCCAAAATAAAAACTATATGAAATAAGTAACTCAAAATGTGTTACACAAAGTTGACAATTTTCAAATAGTAAGTTCGTTTAGTCAACAGGATGTGGCGTTTTGGACTCGCCACAAGTGCTAAACAGGAAACACAAACAAAATTGAAGAGACTCGAAACAGGAGTTGAGGTTTTCGTTTAACGTTGATTATTAAAATACACATTTACAAACATTGACTGCATTCTGCAGACTTAAATACAAGCATCAACTTCCGCTCTGGAATTCGGAACTCTCGTCCCTCTGAGAGCCGGTCTCTGTTCGACCTCCTCGAACAGTCTCCAAAACGACTCTGCGCTCTGTGTCAGCGCCCAGCCTAGGGTTTCCACATTCGTATGGGGTCGGTCGGCAAAATCAAAAGGCCTCGCTCCGATCTTCCTCCGATATGAAATTTGGTCACATGATAGGTTGTTGTTCAACATAAAGTATCGGTGTCCAATTTTTTAAACTTTTTATTAGATTTTGAGATTTTGTGAAAATTCTCCCAAAATGCGGTTATATTTTTTCAAGCATCGCGTAATAACGACTAATACGAAATTTGGTGATATGATAGGTAGTTGCTAATCTTAATTTATAGGTGTTGAATTTTTAAAATATTTTGATTACATTTTGAGATTTTGTGAAAATCGTTTAAAAATGCTAAAATGTTTGTTCCAGCATCACGAAATAAAGACAGCAGGGAATTAAACAAAATTGGGTGACATGATAGGTTGTCACTCAACTTAAATTCTAGGCTTCCAATTTTTCAAAAATGTTGATTAGATTTTGAGATTTTGCGAAAATTATTTGAATATGTGTAAATATTCGTTCGCGCATCCCATAATTACGACTAAAACGAATGAAATGATATTACTTAGTTACTCTCTAACCTGTAATATTTTAACAATACATAAAAATTATAATTGCGCTTTCTTTACTTTGGCAACATACTACATCCATTTTGTGTACTCCAACAATGCTGACGAAAGTTCTTGCTTTTAGAAATTTGCATTCAGTACTAACCCGTCAACGACGGGTACTTCAGCTAGTAAATCATAAAATCGCAGACCGTTTTTTGTTCTCTTAAACTGCGTCGCATTTGAATTCGCAATTAGTCGTCTGTCAAGTCAAGTAAGTTGTGCACGATCATAAAAGTGTATTGTCTCTCTGCTACTGACCTTCAAACACCAAAATTAGGTTATTCACTAAAATTTAAATGAGAAACTGGCCCCAACCTGTGACAGGGCAGCAACTAAAGGGGGGGTAAGCGGGGACAAGCACCGGGAGACATTCTAAAGTGAATGCCAAAATCAGTTATAGTTTCTTGGGATGGGGCGCGGCTCCATGCGAGGGGGCACACGACCATGGGCGCCCATAAGGGGGGGCAAGGTAGGGCACTTGTTCTAGGTTAATGTCTCATGATGTTAACAAATGGCAAAAACAGAACTAAATTTGTTAAAAGTTTGAAATTTGCCCCCTCTAGAAATTTTTTTTGAAGTTTGCCCCCCCCCCTAGGAAAATTACTATGGGCGCCCATGCACACGACACTAATTATGGTTTGCCCCGGGTGACATAAACTCTAATTGCGGCATTGCCTGTGAAAATGACCTCCTTTTGCCCACTATTTACAGCAACAGGTCTTTTTTTCTAACGCTGAACAATTGATTTCAGACAAGTTTAAAATCGCTGCCCCTTGATTTTTGCGTTCCTGAGAAATTATCTAGCTTGGCCATTTGGTAGAAGCTGCCATCGTTCCTGTTCGGTTGAAAAGCTTCTGTGACTCTATTCTTTTGCAGGGGAATTTTTTTTTTTCTTTTTAGAATCTGATAGTATATTTGGGTTATAAATGCATGGTTTGTGTTCAAAATCATAACTTTGACCCCTGACTTTTTAGACTAGGGGGCAATTTTTACAACTGCAGGGGCAATTGCCCCCCCTTGCCCCCCAGATTACGCCTATGCTCTAATGGCATTCAAGTCTTTTAAGTTAAGATAATTTACTTAACATATTTTACATATTATATGATCATAATTTGTAAACTAAGGTTTTTTAACGACACATAAAATATTAGAATTTAAAGTACATTTTGGCATTTGAAGAAGTTTAAAATGCCCATATTACAATCGCAGCTTTTGACTTGCATTGCCGAAGAATAGCCGAGTGGATAAAACCACTGAACATTGGGAGATGGTTGAGATGTACAGGTCCACGGTTCTAGCCTTTCGCACGGCTATCGATCTAACCGTCTGGAGTTTGGTGCTGTTCTCTTTAGATCTAACGTGAATACGAGTTACCACCCCTTAAAGTTTAGCCCAAGAGTTTAGCGATTAACCTTGTATATATTTTAATGAATTTGCATACTTGCTAGTAAACAACTCCTTGCTAAAAATATATATGGGAAGTGTAATTTTGTATCGAAATATATACACAAATATACTAACTTATCAAGTTTTCTTTTGATTTCTATAATTTCTCACACTTTTCTTCTGTAATCTTATGCATTTGAAATGGTTCGGAAATTCGAAACTTTAAAAATTCGATATTGGTATTTGAAAGGAGGGAATTTAACAGTAAGTGTAAAATTGTTAGCAACAGCCAAAATTATCGGCTTCATTTTTTCAAGCTTTTTTCCTTTTTTTTTTTTTTTATGGGAAAGTACATTATATTATTATTTTTTTTCCCAAATAATATTTTGAATTTTACCATTAATGCAAATGCGCAGATGAAATTTTTTAATTTTTTACTGGGGGTAGGGGGGGGTTAAAGGTTGTACTACGACAAAAAAGCAGGAAAAAAAAGCAAAGGGAAAAAGTACAGGACATTTAGGGAAAATGACCCACACGAAAGATAAGAAGTAAGATGACCGCTTTTTATCGCCCAGCAACTGCTCTTTTCTCCCCTAATTGGACCACCCTCGACAAAGAAGATTCTGAATTCTTTTGACAGTGGGAAAAGATGGACGTCTTTTTCGCCTTGCATTTCGGGGGTATTTTCTTATAGCTCCAGGCAATCCGCGTCCAAATGCCCCTTACACGCTCGGTACAGCCCTCATCGCTGATTAAGGAATTGGCAGCACCGTTGTCATGGTAACGAGTACGTAAGCAGTTTCTCCGGCTTAGGATAGCATAGGGTGTTTTAGCTAAGACACAGCCGAAGAAAGGTTTTCTGTCTTTTGCAGCAATTGTGAATTCGACGAACTGATTGGCTCGGACGAGAAGTGAGGGAGAGAATAGACACAGAATATATGTTCTAGCCTAGCATTTCTCAACCTGAGGGGGGCGCGTTTGCAGGGGGAGGAAGGGGCGTAGCCAAGGGGGGGTTAGGGGGGTCATAACACCCCATGAGAAATTTTTTGCCATACAAAATGTATATTCTTCTCTACATTATCACACATATGTATACATATATATGAGTTGCAGTAGTCGTAACCCCCCCATGAAAAATTTCTGGCTACGCCCCTGAGGGGGGGCGAGAAAAACTATAGAGCAAGTAGTGTGATGCATGTTTTTAAAAAATCATCTTATTTATTCTCATTTTTACTCAAAAATATATCCATTTTCTCTAAAATGTTCATTATTAAAGATTAAAAAACTCAATGTATGCTGAAAAATGTGAGAGGAGGGGGAGCGCCACTGTAAGTTAGCCTTTGTTGGGGGGGGGGCACGACGTTAAAAGGTTGAGAACCGCTGTTCTAGCCCATTCTAACGGAAATAATAGTTTTTGTTTTTTTCTTTCTTGTCTGGAAAGGTTGAAAGTTTTTAGCCTTATTTGTTACTATGTCCATGTGTTATTGGAATCTATCATTTAACCGTTTTGAAACATGGAGCCCCGTTATTATCCAGTTTGCGTCTTGCTTGAAACTCCGTTTAACACATGGAAAGAAGATAATAAACGACAACACTAAAAGAAAATAGACCGACACCAAAATTGTCCATTCATAAGAAAAAAGCAGGTTCGTCTCAGCATTGTCGTAGCTTCCATTTCTCATGATATGCACTATTCTCGTGGCTATGGGGCAGTTTTTATTTACAAAAAAAAAAAAAATGTTTTGTGGCCGTGTTTAATTGTTGAGATAAAAAAGACCGTTTGGAATGGTACTGGATAGGATGGATTAACCACCATCACACGAGCACGTAAAACACATGAAAGCTCAATCGAGCATTTAAAAAATTCTTTAAAATTTAAGGAGTTGATAAGAAGTGGGAGCTAAATTGCTGACGCATTAAAGGAAAACTCTCGACTTTATATTGCTGAATTTATCAAGAAGGTAAGCCTGAATAGACGCTTCATGCAATGACCCATCAAAGCAGTATTGTTTTTAAGTAAGCAAGAACTGGCATTAAGAGGACATGGCGAGCGAGAAAATTCTTTAAACATGGGGAATTTTAAAGAGCTTTTAAAATTAATGATATCTGAATTAAAACAACGCCTTTTTATGAGGACATCACTGACTGATTCGCAAGTTTAAAAGAAAAGAGGATTGATTTTGAGGATTGCTTAAATAAGTAAAAAATAAGTAAGTTTTCTTTTTTCTTTTTTTCTTCTTTTCTTCTCAAGTTATCATTACAAAAGAAAATTCTCAGGAAACTTCGAATCAGACACGGATTAATGCAATTTTGAGGATAGGAGCGGCTGGTTGAAATTTATGTCCATTTTATGGAAGTAAAATAGTATCTCTTACATTTTTATGTAATTTCTTTTTTTTTTTTATCCTGGGTGAGGGCTTAATCCGCCAGCTTTCGAATTCAGTAACAAAGATTTTCCATTCCTGGGGGGGGGGGGGCATATGTTTCCGGCTGCACTAACATTTTTGACCACGGGCCGCCACTGAAATGATGTTGATCAGTTTCAGAAGTATGGATGTATTTCACAAGCCTGAAAATGTGACGAGTGAAAACTTCAATTTTTTAATCATTCCTAAATTTATATTGATGGCAATAAACACAATTGGAAAATAAATTTCTAAAGCTTTGTATGCGTAGAGTACTGAGACTGCTTCGAAAATGACTGCATTCAGTTAAAAAGTAGGGATGGACGCGAGACGAAAAATAGGCATCTCGCGTCTCGCAAAACAGCCTAAAAGCTTCGTCTCGTTTCGCAAAATCCCTATATCGTAATTTTAAAAATGCGTGTCTCGTCTTGCAAAGAAGATGTAAATCTCTGTCTCGTCTCGCGTGCATTCCTATTAAAAAAAGTGAATTTGTTTTTTAAATCATTTTACACTCTTTTAATTTTATACTTAAATTGCAAACAATAATAACATTATTTTTTCTAAACATTAAAGAATATTTAAAAGCAGTATTTATTAAAAAGCATTAAATTAAAACATTTTTCTTTATGCATTACTTACTGCTATATTGCAACATGATTTTCTAGATGGAGCTATAGGAAGTGGAAGTAATCTTTCAAATGCTTGTTGGAGACCATATGAACTAATTACTGCAGCAAGCGAAACAGAAGCTCGAAAATACCTGACAACCGCTTCTGACATTCAAGTAAGTTCTGCCCTTCCCAGCACATTCTTTGCTAGATGAAGTACCCTTCGTTGACGGATTAGTATGTAATGCAGATTCCCGAATTTTCGTAATCATTGTAGAGTATAAAGAATGGGCTTAACATATAGTACACGTACACCAAGTATACTGGAGTACAAGTAAATTTTTTATATTTTTAATACAAGCAATTATTACTTCCCAGAAAACATATTACTCAGGTGACTTTTTTTTTTTTGGTTACTTCTGATTGATGATTAACAAATTATGAATATAATAATTAAAAGAATGACAAGAGTTTTCACATACGAATATTTTTTCGGGTGACTTGAAGTATTAGAAATTATTACCTAAAGGGTGATTCCATGAAACTAGGGACATCAATAAGAAGAAAATTTCTTATGAAAATTAATAGTTTTTTCCCTTATGAAGTAAAAATATGTTAGTTTCTGTAAAATTATGCTAAAAAAGTTAACAACACCTTTTCATCAGTTTTATACGCAATGTATGGCAACATTGCAGTTTTTACATGAGTTCGTGTCTTAGAGAGATGTAGAAGTTCATCTTGTTTTCTAAAAGAAATCAACATGTATGAACGAAATCTTCTTCATACATGTTGAAGAAGACACATCTGGCTCTGCGTGCTAGATGTGTCTGTCGATCGCGCAGATATAGCTTTACAAACATTCACTTTTATTGTTATAGATTTAAGAGATGAATATTAAAGATATCTTCATAAAAAAAAGAGAATATGACTTTTCATACTATTAGGACTCATGTTCAGTAATATTAGATCTAATTTATAAAAATTATTCTCTGGAGAAATACTATGGTTGAAGGTTTCTGTTTTGGTATAATCTTCTCACATATAAACTAAATTTCAATTAAAAGTAAGTATTCATACATACCTGTTGATTTCTTTTAGAAAACAAGATGAACTTTCTACACCTCTCTAAAACAAGAATACATGTAAAAACAGCAATTTTCCCAATTATTTTAGTATAATTTTAAAGAAATTCACATATTTTTACTTCATTGGGTAAATTCTATTCTTATTAAGAAAAAAAAGAAGCCATTGGTGCCACTAGTTTCATAGAATCACCCTTTAGTTAAATAAATGAACAGCATTATTTCTTATTTTATTAATGTAGAATGAGCATTACTATGTTATATGTTTTATTTATTATGACTTAAAATATTAATACAATTTCAAAAAGTAAATTTGCTAATTTTGCTTTTATGTAGAAATAATTTATAATTATAACATGTTTATGTCAATGTAACGTCAGCCATAAAATATCTGTAACATCAGTCATGGAAATAAAATTCTTACTGCATTTAAAATTTTTAATTTTTTTTAATTAAAGAAAGTGTTTTCATAAAGATTGGAATATTTATTTGGTTAGAAAAAAAAGAATATTTTACTTCCCATACTATTAGTTTGAAGAGCATTTGAATTTATATAAAATTCATTTTTCTCAATGTCTCTTCTGTGTAACATGAGTCACGTTTTTTATTTATATCAGTATTATTACGTTTTTTATTTATATCAGTTTATAGCAGTATTGTACTCTATTATGATACTTTTGATCCATTTAAGTAAGTTCTACTTATATAATACGCTAACGTATGCGGTACAAAAATCGACGATATTTCTACGCTGCGAGCAACTAGATATGAACATTAGCGTAATAACAATAATGCATGTGCAAAAATCCAAATTAACAGTTCAATTACGTCAAATGGAGCAAGCATATTCGTTACTTTTATTTACATATGCCACGCAGTAGCTATATTAAAAAATGACAATAATGAACACGTGAAAATACAAGATCTTTCGGATCTTCTCACAGCTTCAAAATATCTAATTTACACTTGGCGCATTTATGGCTCATCTAAAAACCTCACTATGCAGTGATTTAAAGCACATTTTAGCCATTTCCTGTTTCTTTCATATTATTGTAACTAGGGATACGTGTGGGATACGTATAAAATAATGTAACCGTACTATAAAAACAAAAGCATCACGTTGCCAACTTTGGCGCAACACTGGTGTTATTCAGAGAGAAAATCACTTATTGGCGGAACCAATGAATGGAATGCACCACACTAATACTAATTTGAGAAAGCCTGCAATTGCTGAAATTAAGAAGTATTTCTATAGGAATTTGTACATGTTCCACAACGTATCACAGAATACAGTATTTTTATAATCATTTTATGAATGGAATGTCACCAATTATGTCTTTTTGTACATTTTGCGATGACAGTGCTTGACATGACCACCATCGGCTTTTATGGTGACACCCAAAATTTGTAGTAATCCTAACCTAAATAAATTTAATAACAAATACCGTTAAAACAAAGAAACTTGATTTTCGTTGAAATAAGTCCAATGATTTGGCCAGTACTTCACTAATCATAAAGATCAGTAGGCTATAGGGCGGAGAAGCTGGCCGCCTTGATGACTAGTAAATATATATATTTTAAGCTAGTGATGAATGTAGAAATGTAGTCAAATTATACCGTCAGTCACAGTGGAGTGACCCTAAAGCAGAGTCGAATTTAGGCGTCTTGTATTAACCCTTTAACGCGCAGTGTTCCCGCTCTGGGAACACCAAACTCTGACATTTTGACTCTTGCCAGTCACGAAGAATAGATTTGATTTCTATAAAAATAGTTGCGGGTGACATAGCTCCACGAGAATCCTTTACTTTTTAGCACGTCATTTCCCGTCAAAAAATTTTCACGATTATTTTTAACAGCACTGACATCTGCTGAGAAATGGAAGAATGCGAGAACAGCTGGATAGATTGCCCAATGCTGAAAAAAGGGCAGCCGTTGTCATCGCTCGACTTAACTACCAGCAAGATGGCGGACGATCGAAACGTTTGTGGGTCTTCCAACTTTTAGTTTACGGAAGCCACACTTGACTTATATCAGAAGGTTTTACCTTTTTGCTTAATCATCATTAATTTGATTAAAAGACAAAGTAAACAGTAACTAACAACTTTTATTTAAACTAAACAAACAAAATATTAGAACAAAGATTATCGGGATATAAAATCATAAAGTTCCAGGTGCAAGAGCCGCCATAGTACGGTCGGGTATTATGCACTCAGCTATACGCTAGCGCTAAACTAGGGAACTGACAAAATTACGCTGCTGCGAGTACCGCACGTGCAAGCTTCTTATACTCTGCACAGTATTTGCATACTGGCTGCACAGCAGTACAAGTAAGGTGGCGTTCGACTCCAGTCTCGTGAACCATAGACACTGAAAGGCATCTGGAGCATCGCTAGAGTTGATTCCGACGTTAGTTCTCGGCACATTATAGTTGGTGCACAAACATTGGTGGCGAATGAAGGTCAGACGCCACACGTTCATCGCGTGCCACAGATCTAGAGACCCTTTTTTTGACGGCAGCTGTCGTCAAAAAAGGGTCTCTAGATCTGTGGCACGCGATGAACGTTTCGATCGTCCGCCATCTTGCTGGTAGTTAAGTCGAGCGATGGCAACGGCTGCCCTTTTTTCAGCATTGGGAAAGGGTTGCGCCTAAAAGGATTAAATCTCTACACAGGATATTTAAACAAAATACTGTGTGGAAAATTTTTAAATAATGTCTCTTAGAAACCAAGCCTGTTTCGCAGTGGCCTAGTCGCTACGCTCCGTTCCCATAAGAACACGTTAAGTGAAGCAGCACCTACTTGGTCAGTGCTTTGGAGAGCGAAGTAATCTATTAGCCGGGTTGATGTGGGGCCGTGTACGCTAATATGAGCTGGTGCACGTAAAAACTTTTCGTGGCTCCAATGTCCTCCATGTTGAAATGATACCTCTGAGGATGCCGATTTAGGTGCTAGGTCTCTCATCTGGAATTGATGCAAATTTAGGAGGCCACTCGTAGGGAATAACGCTGCCCGCCCATTGGGTGCCCCCATAGTGAAATGGACAGTAGTTCGGGCCTTAGTAGTGGAAGTGGTATAGGGTTTTAGCAGCAAGTGTCGGGCCATTCGAGGAGGGGGAAAGAAACCAACTCTCTGCACATTTGCTTAACCAGCACAGATTACACCTTTAATGTAACGATGGCATAATTTTTAATGTAATGGTCAAGACACAACTTGGCTTCGGGTTCGATTCCGGTCTTGGTTTTGGGTATTAACTTGAACGTCTCTTCTTTGAACCGACTAGAAACGGCAATGGAAAAAAGATTCCAATTGGCTAGTGAGACATCACGTAACAAAATGTCAGAGGCAACCAATATGGTTTTAAGAATAATAATTACTTGCAGAATAAGTAATATACGGCTGTAATTAACAAATACACAATGCTGCAAGAATCTGGTGCTTTAATATCAGTAATTAACTATGTTATTAATATAAAAAACCGGTTTGTTCAAAAGTGCAATGCTCAGAAGCCAATCAAAGTTTCTTTATAGGGTTAACTTTGGCCGTCTACTGGTTGCATGCATTATACACTCATGTCCATAAATTAAGGATAATTCAGAATCACACAGAAATTGATCTCTAAAATAAAAATTTCACCTGTGGAATGATCACACACATCTCGAAGAAGAATATGCAAATTACAGGAAACCACCAGATGGCGTGGATGGTACGTCACAATGACGAGAGTGTAAGAGAGGGGTATATAAGGAATGGCGGCAAAGAAGTAAAATTGTTCACAAGCGCTGTGAAAGCCTTTCAGTGCAAAAACCGCATAGTTATGGCACAAAGGAGGCATTTGGATGATGTTTTACGTGGCAGAATTATCGGACGACTGGAATGTGGACGTACCCAGCTGGAAGTATCCGAGGAACTTGGAATCGCCCAGAGTGTCATCTCCAGGCTTTGGCAACGATTCCAAGATGATGGTAATGTGAGTAGACGTTACAGCACAGGTCGCCTCCGAGTTACAACGCCGAATGAGGACCGCTATTTGGCAGTTACTGCCATAAGAAACAGACGGAGTACAGCATCATACCTCCCTCGTCAGCTCTCTTCAGCTACCGGTACGACAGTTTCAAGGCATACCGTGTACAGACGCTTAGGGCACATTGGTATATATGCTCGTGGGCCTGTCAGATGTGTTCCACTTACCGCAACTCACTGTCGCCTGCGATTAACCTGGAGTAGAGAGCATGCATTGTGGACACCGCAACAGTGGTCTTGTGTGATGTTTTCCGACGAGTCCAGGTTTAGTTTGGAGTCTGATTCTCGCCGGACATTCATCTGGAGAGCGCCAGGTACCCGTTACCACCAAGAGAACACCATTGAAAGACACCGTTACGGTGGTGCAGCATGGCTCGTTTGGGCAGGAATTATTCTTGGTTCCAGAACTGACCTGCATGTTCAGAGTGTAACGATGACAGGCCACATCTATCGGGATGTCATTCTGGAACAACATGTACGTTTGTTTCGGGGCGCCATGGGTGCTGAATTTGTGTTTATGGATGACAACACCCGTCCTCACCATGCAAACATTGTAGACGAATGCCTTCAATCGGAGGATATCACCCGTATGCATTGGCCAGCATACTCACCGGACTTGAATCCAATAGAGCATGTGTGGGATATGCTTGGCCGACGAATTGCAGCCCGTCAACCCCCTCCCAGCTGTCTACCGGAACTTCGGAGTGCATTGCTTGATGAGTGGTGTAATATTCCCCAAGATCAGATTGATCATTTGATACTCAGCATATGCCTAGGCGTTGTCAGGCCTGTATTGCATCGTCCGGGAGGCATACTCCGTATTAACCATCCTACTAACCATGTTATACTGTTTTTTGTAAATAGGTTCTTTTTTTAAATTTGGTCAAGGGAGTAAAACTTGCAATTTTTATTAATTATGTCAAACATATAGCATCTTTTTTGCTCTTTACTTTTTGTTTAATAAGTAGACTTTACAAATAAGTCAAATTTGTTTTGCTTCTTTCTCTTTCTTTGCCTGAACTTCATTATCCTTAATTTATGGACATGAGTGTAAGTTGACCAAAATTTCGGGTATCTGTATTGGAAAATGCTCGATGGGCAAGTGCAGCCCTAAAAGTAACGATGGCTTCTATTCTCTTCCTATTGCATTTCATTCAAAGCACTCTCTGAAATCAAAAAAGAATGCCTGCTCAATAAGTTCAATCCATCAAAAACTCTTTTAACGAAATTAAACTGCTTTGATATTTAAGGCCACTTTCTCATAACTAGGATGGACAAATTTGTTTGAATCGTGATTTCTTTTTTCAAGGGTGGTTTTCAAGTCATTCAAATACTCTATCTGGCTACTAGTTAGCGCAATCAAATTTCATAAAACCTACTTTATATTCTCTTGGACACTGTTAAAGGTCTGTACTATTAGTTTCACATTGTATAAGAAGCTAATTCTTTGTGTCGATGTTCCTATTTTGTATATTGTGTCTGTTTATTTATCATAGATGTGTGGCATGTTAATATATTACATTTTGAGTGGCGGTAAACATCCCTTTGGCTCAACCGATTTACAGTGTCAAAAAAACATCCGAAGTGGTTTCCTTACATTTGGTTCAAGGCCTTCAGATATCGAGTCTCGTGATCTGGTGCAAGACATGATAAAGCAGTTACCATGCACAAGACTGACTATCAATCAAGTAGCAAAGTAATTTTTTCAATCATATTAATTTGAATAGAATATATTTAGATATAACTACTCAACACAGAGTGAAATTTATTTCTGAAATGTGCTTTCAGGCATCCATATCTTTGGAGTATGCATAAGCGCTTCTTGTTCCTTCTTGCTGTATCCAAACAAATCGATTTCTTCGTTCGGTAAGTGACATAGACTACACTCTTAGTAAACTAATTAGATATGGAAGTTTATCGAAGATATATTGTTCTATCTATAGAGTGGGCGAAAGTCCTTGACGCATATCAGAAAATCTATTATATAAATGTGAAAGTTAGATTGTCTGTTTGTTCGTCCGGGAACTCCTCCCACACCGTTCGACCGATCGGCTTGAAATTTTGCACATACACGTAAAACGACATAGAATAGTCTGTAGGCTGCTTTAAAATTCTGGAAAACCACCCGTTCCCTAATTTTTTACGATTTTTCGCAATTTTCAGGGTAGAAAGCTACTCAAATGTCCGATTTCAGCACATATATGAAGATCTGTTTCACTGGCAATGCATAAATTTCACAGAATCACCAAAAAGTAGAAAAGCATCATTGGTTTAAAATATCTTATCTGTTTTTTTTTAAATTGAGCATTAAAGACAGAGAAACGAAGATAGATAATATTAATATAAGTAATAGAGAGTATTCTCATTTTTTTTTTCTCTAATAGTAATAGAAGATTTGTTTGGATAATATGGATTAAAGCACAGTATGCTACGTTAATAACTATTTCGTGAAATTAAAAGTGTTATATTCATTATTCTTCAACGATCCTCTTACAACTAACTAAACCATAATCCTACGTTGCGTAATGTATCCCGCGGTAGTTTCAACAAAAGGACTACTTGAACTTTTCGACATTTTGTTTTCGCATAGATATTTACGATTATATTTTAGTAAAATATTCGTTTCCTACCATGCGAAGAACGGGCATGCAGCTAGTACATAAATAAAAGACAGTTACTTCATTGATAGAATATCATTCATTTTGCCGTTTGTGCAAATTAAAGACAAATGTACAGGGTGTCCAAAAAATGTGGTAACGGGCTTTAATTCTTTATCTATTACAGATAAAGGGCAATGTAAATTATAAAAATTTTCAAAATAAGGTCGGATAAAAGATTACGCTACAAAAAAACTCCTCTCTTTAATTTTCAAAAAGTTTCACTTCTTAAATTTGTATACAACCCCTGTACGAAAACATTCCCAATGAGTAAAATATGCACCATACACTCATGAGGTGTCATACAAAATTTGAGAATTACACCTTAAAAATGTCAGAGATATGAAGATAAATATAACGCTGACTTAAATCACTTTTCCATGGTTCTCCAAGGAACAAAACCTGGTCGAATGATCGCATTTCAGGGGTCATACAGAAATTACGGAAGAAAAAAAAAATTTTTTTTTCACTCTAACAATAAAGTTTACATTCAAAATCATGTATAGTTCCCAGTCATCTTTCTTTAAAGATATCGCTGCGACGCTGTATTATGAACAGTAATGGCTCCAGACTTTCCCCGACGGGAGGGCCATATTCCCCGACAGGGGTGCCAAACGATAAAACCCCAAAATTTTACGTTTCAGTACTTGCACAGCCTCTCAAAAAGTATTCAAGTAAGAGATAAATTTCCTACAGTGGTTTCATATATTTAAAATTAATATGATGAGATGGTCATTAATTATCAGTTCTTGGTTAACAGGAAAGCCCAGTGATTTTCACCAAAGTCGTAGTTAAAAAGGTCCTTACGAAGACAATTGTCAGCAAATCGGGCAACCCTGCTTACCCCAGAAATGTGGATCTTGTTCGCTGGTTCCTTCGAATCCCGAGAAACACACTCCGAGCTGCAAATAATTAATATTCAGTATATGAATATCGTATAATTCCAAGCAGAATGAGAATGGAAGTGAACGGAACGGAACCTCTACGGTGGGGTCAGACACTTTTAATGGAATTTATCTGGTTGCAAAACTTCCTTCGTTTTTCTAAACTAACAAATTCTCTAAAAAAATCCCCGACGGGGGGTGCATGGCCCCCCCGATCCCCCGGCTGGCGCCACCCCTGATTATGAAAGGCTCACATTTGATGTATCATTGAAAAAAAAATCATTATTTCCGAATTTTTTTTTCACTCAGATCTCTAATGATAAGTATTTTTAAAGAAACAAGTTAGTTAAACAATCAGCCAGCCTTTATTCAATCAGCAACACTCAAATATTTTTTTTAAATTGCAGAACAAGTCCTATAATTTATGACATAAAAATTATTCTTATAAACTTGAATGCTCCAAGTGGGCTCTGTGCAACAGCTTTTCCTAAAGATTGAATAAAAACAACAATCTCATTTTATTACACAATTTTTATTGAAAAATTCAGTCATAAAGATAAGGTTCTTTCAGATCATATTACTTTTATGGCACTCTTAGTTTCAAAGTCTACCGCGACAAGGTGGTCACATCGGATAGGAAACAATTTCGGTTTTTAACTGTCCAGAGGCCAAAAACCGTATAAAAAGCAGATATTTGTTCGGTTTTTAATTGTCCACAGCCAAAAACCGCATAATAAGCCGACATATTTTCGGTGTTTAATTGTAAGCCAAAAACTTCATACAAAGCATTATACTTTTATATTTTAGATGAAGCAAAAAAGAAGGCAAGCTAAACGCTTCCTAATTTTTTTTACTTTTCGCCTGTTGTGCGTTACTGAATTGCATCAATGGCGCAACACTGAAGAAGCAGTCGTCCAAAAAACTTTCCATCGATCACGTGGATACTGAGGAGGGTATTTGGGTCCTGCAACACTTAAAAAGCAATCGCCCAAAAAACTTTCCAACAGATCTTGTGGATACTGAGGAGAGCATAGGGGTACTGCCAGAAAACGGGCAGTTCCGTTCAACTTTTCTCGAAAGAAAGGTTGCAGCTAATTTAGCACCATATTATGGTGAAATGTTACTACCTTTATCAACAGTGTACTTTCCAGACAGCACATAAGCTTAAATTACAAGCTTGACGTTTCTTTGAATTTGACGTATTAATACAAGCTTGACAGTTCAATTCATTTTAAGCTTGCAGCAAGTTTGGGGATTACAAAATAAATTAGTCAGCAAATACTTTCCAGCCGAATTTAAGTCATTTGAACTGTCAAGCTTGAATACAACTTGATGACTGCTTGATCTGGAAAGCCACATCCACATAACAAATAATTTATCATCAAGCATAAATGTACTTCACCATAGAATTAAAAAAAATATATATTCCATATTTCCAAATATTGAAATTCTCCAAAATAAATACAAATATACTACAAAATTGATTTCAAAATCAGTCGTTTGTTTCGATTTTGGCCAATATTGCCCAACATGAGTGTTGCAATATTGAAAACGTGTGCTGCTTTTAAGTTTATATTATGCTTATTTCCCTATTAGTAGAGTCTATAAATCACACATAACATTATTTTAATTTTGATTCATCCCATGGAAAAGTAAGACATGCAGATCGGCATCGGACAATACGGATTAATCTCGCCAAAAAATGGCGTGACAACCATAACAGTCACTTCAAACTTTAGTGATGTCACCTCGAGTCCGATTGGCATGGTGGTTAGGACGCTGGCCAGAAACGGAAGACGCCGTAGCATAGGAAGCAAGCGAGGAGTTTGCATCCACAAATTCGTCGACATCAGAGTCCGACTCACTTTGTGAGACAGCGAGACTGGAAACTGGTGCAACGAAAAACATTTTGGGAGAAAAAAATTGAACTACTTAATTCAAAATGCTTAAAAAGTATAAAAAATGCAGTTTCAAGCACAAGAATATAGCTGTTATACAAGATAAGGAGGAAATCCAAGCATCAATTTCAAGAGCTTAGACAGAAATCGTTTCTGTTGTTTATTGTTGCAAATTTTTCTTATCCACAACAGTACGTTCCCATTGTAGCTTTGAAAGAGTAACTTGGTATTGTTTACAACAATGTAGTGAGGTATCAAATAACGTTTTGTTGTGTTCATTTGTTTATAGGAATTTTTGCATTATGTTGCGACGCGTTTTTTATAACAACAAAACTCTGTAAAAGCATGCCTTTGGAGATTCTTTTCTATGCACTGGCCATTTGTCTGACCCACACCGCGATCTCTCAAACTACAATGTCACTGAGCCACATTAGTCTACATTTTTTAGAGAATCAAATCAATATTCAATCTACTGGTGACAATTTCTACGTGCTGTGGCGTATTGCGTATAGTGGTCGTCCATAATGTTCAGTTCATATTGCTCTCGAGTTATTAGCATGGGCTCAGCTTGGGTATTTGCCACCCTTTGGCTAGATAAACTATTTGGCAGTGTTGATTATAGCACTTTTTAGCAAAAGAACAGTATGAATCCCAGTTTTTTTCAACCTGAAAGAGATTATCGATTATATGCACGTGGAAGTCACAAAGGAATGCAAAATTACCATGGGTAGCACATACCTTGTTCTTCACCTCTAGAATACACGAATGATCCGCAGTAAATTACACTCATGTCCATAAATTAAGGATAATGAAGTTCAGGCAAAGAAAGAGAAAGAAGCAAAACAAATTTGACTTATTTGTAAAGTCTATTTATTAAACAAAAAGTAAAGAGCAAAAAAGATGCTATATGTTTGACATAATTAATAAAAATTGCAAGTTTTACTCCTTTGACCAAATTTCAAAAAAGAACCTATTTACAAAAAACAGTATAACATGGTTAGTAGGATGGTTAATACGGAGTATGCCTCCCGGACGATGCAATACAGGCCTGACAACGCCTAGGCATGCTGAGTATCAAATGATCAATCTGATCTTGGGGAATATTACACCACTCATCAAGCAATGCACTCCGAAGTTCCGGTAGACAGGTGGGAGGGGGTTGACGGACTGCAATTCGTCGGCCAAGCATATCCCACACATGCTCTATTGGATTCAAGCCCGGTGAGTATGCTGGCCAATGCATACGGGTGATATCCTCCGATTGAAGGCATTCGTCTACAATGTTTGCACGGTGAGGACGGGCGTTGTCATCCATAAACACAAATTCAGCACCCATGGCGCCCCGAAACAAACGTACATGTTGTTCCAGAATGACATCCCGATAGATGTGTCATCGTTACACTTTGAACATGCAGGTCAGTTCTGGTACCAAGAGTAATTCCTCCCCACACGAGCCATCCTGCACCACCGTAACGGTGTCTTTAAATGGTGTTCTCTTGGTGGTAACGGGTACCTGGCGCTCTCCAGATGAATAACCGGCGAGAATCAGACTCCAAACTAAACCTGGACTCGTCGGAAAACATCACACAAGACCACAGTTGAGGTGTCCACAATGCATGCTCTCTACTCCAGGTTAATCGCAGGCGACAGTGAGTTGCAGTAAGTGGAACACATCTGACAGGCCCACGAGCATATAGACCAATGTGTCCTAAGCGTCTGTACACGGTCTGCCTTGAAACTGTCGTACCGGTAGCTGAAGAGAGCTGACGAGACAGGTCTGATGCTGTACTCCGTCTGTTTCTTTTGGCAGTAACTGCCAAATAGCGGTCCTCATTCGGCGTTGTAACTCGGGGGCGACCTGTGCTGTAACGTCTACTCGCATTACCATCATCTTGGAATCGTTGCCAAAGCCTGGAGATGACACTCTGGGCAATTCCAAGTTCCTCGGATACTTCCAGCTGGGTACGTCCACATTCCAGTCGTCCGATAATTCTGCCACGTAAAACATCATCCAAATGCCTCCTTTGTGCCATAACTATGCGGTTTTTGCACTGAAAGGCTTTCACAGCGCTTGTGAACAATTTTACTTCTTTGCCGCCATTCCTTATATACCCCTCTCTTACACTCTCGTCATTGTGACGTACCATCCACGCCATCTGGTGGTTTCCTGTAATTTGCATATTCTTCTTCGAGATGTGTGTGATCATTCCACAGGGGAAATTTTTATTTTAGAGATCAATTTCTGTGTGATTCTGAATTATCCTTAATTTATGGACATGAGTGTATATAGGCCCATGACAACTTTTGTTCCATTGGCCCGCCAACATAGTAATATATAAAATAGAAATTGCCATACAAGAGTTCAGTTTGCAGTCACTTCTTTAATAGAATGTTAAGTTTAAAGAGGGCGCCACAGCACCAAAAATCCATAGAATGGCATTTTATATGAAAAAATTTTTAATAGTTACCCTTACAGAACGAGTTTCTTGTTACCAAATTTCGAAGCTCGTGTCACATCTAGGCGATACTTGATCTCATTTCACGTGCTTGTCAACATGGATTGTGGAATATTCTCAATGACATCGATGATCCGTGTCTTGAGCTGTGTAATGTCGGTCTTTTTCGAAGCGAAGACTTTGTCCTTGACATATCCCCACAAGAAAAAATCAAGCGGAGTTAAATCTGGAGTATGCCACTAGTATGGCCACTAGGTGGCCATACTAGTGGATATGGTGACCATACTACTTACTAATGTGTCAGGACTTTTCGCCCACCCTGTACATGCTTTATAATACCTCCCATTTTCTAGAGCCCACCTCAAGAATGCCTTTTTTATAGTGTATCACAATAAAAGTAGGACCCAATTTAACAAGCAATAAAACGGAGCATGAAAGGCAACAATACTATATTGTTTCCTGCCACAGACGAATATAAGGGGGGGATGTTTAGCGGGTCTGGGCACCCTCCCCCCTTAGTTTATGCAAAAACGCCAATTTTGGCAGCATATCCACCTTATCTATCCGTGACTCAAAATAGTATATGGTAAAATATTCTTAATTTTCATATAAACTTTCAAAATGTTAAATTAATTTGAAACTTTTTATTGATTTTGTGAGCTCTATAATTTAACGAGTAATAAAGAAAATTCACTACAAATATTAATTTGTGTGAAAATGAGAAGTTTAATTCTTACACATTTTGACTGTTCATTGTAAGATATTTAAAAGACTAGTGTTCGAAAAGAACAAAAATTCCTTCTTATCATTATTCTAAAAAATGAACATAACAATATTTAGGTCAAAATTATTTCTGTAACTATAGAACTACTCTCTCTCTCTTTTTGTAATTACAGGAAACCAATAAAATTAACTGAGTCTCTGCAAGATAGTTGTATAGAAGCTCGTGACTGGGTAAGATAATCTTTAATTGAACTGCTAATAGATAATTTGCACTTAAAATGCATGGAAAATAACTGAGCACTGTGGCTTTTGTGCAATTTGCATGTGAAACTCTGTATGTCGGAAGATAAATTGTATGGTTTGAAATGTAGTCCAGTATATCATAGTGTCAGAAAGGTTTACCTTGCAAAAAATAAGATAAAAAGTTTTTATTTTCAATCTCATTCGCTATGCTGTGGGTAATGTAAAGCCAAGTTTTCTACCTTGTACAACAAGAGAAAAATTTTTAGTAAGCATACACGTTCGAAATTTTCAGACTTTTTCAGTTTTTCTTAAAATTTCGATTGTTTTCTCTCAATAAATATTCTTTCGTAATGCTAGGTCGAAAACTTGGTTCTACATTATCCACAGCATACCAAACAATATTGAGAAGGAAAACCTTTAACTCTATTTCTTGCAAGGTGAGATACATTTTTATACTTATTATATGTATGTATGTATATATATGTATGTATGTTATATATATATATATATGTGTGTGTGTGTGTGTGTGTGTGTGTGTGTATGGGTCACGGCGCCACCTCAAGCACCGACGTCTTTGGAGGTGCTCAACTTCGGGTTCCAGTCTCGAGTCAAGGCTTCGAGGAATGTCCACTTCGAGGCTTTACATCAGGTTGGTCAACAAAGGATTCCGGTGATCCATTTTCAGTGAAAGAAGTTCTATTTGAGTTGTCAGGAATTTTCTAGATGGTACAGGCGCTGCACTGATCGAAGCAATATTCCTGACTCGGTCTTAACCTTTGCGAGTCTGATGATGCTGTCTTTTCCTGGCACAGCCTTAATTATTTTGGAAAGTGGGCATCTAATTCGCTGTTTACAAGCATCTTCTTTCTGCTGTCTACAATTTCGTTCGCTGATTCTGCGTTGTCTCAGATGTTCCAAGTACTTGCC
Source organism: Cheiracanthium punctorium (assembly GCA_038373885.1). NCBI lineage: Eukaryota > Metazoa > Arthropoda > Arachnida > Araneae > Cheiracanthiidae > Cheiracanthium > Cheiracanthium punctorium. The sequence goes on from JAWZYV010018994.1 coordinate 66,175, forward strand.
TCGAAATCTGTATCGTAAATCTTATATAATAAAATCCGAGAGTAATCAAAGTTTGTCGTTGCCTGGCTGGCTATGTATGTGTGTAGGTTTGTGACCTCCGATATTCTTATGCGTGTGCCTTTCGATCGCATAGCGCCGAGACGAGTGGTCACAGACCTACTAAATTTTGAATGCGGCTTCACTACGACCTAACACACCTCGGGCGATTTTTTCGAAATTCGAATAAAAAAATGTTTTATTTTATGTTTTATACGATTTTTAGTATTTTGTCTCGCATAATACTTAATAATGCTGGTAATTACACTCGCAATAAAACGATATTTGCATCATCGGATAGAGAAGAAAAATTTCTTTTAAAAACAGTTTGTTCTGACTGTGTAACATAATGTGCAGATTTTTGAAAATTTTTTAAAGAAAATTACTTTTGACGATAATTTTCGTAAAATAATTTTAAAACTGTTGCATCTTGAATTCTATCCGTCATAACTTTTTGATATTTTGTCAAATGGCGGAGCATGCGCCCTTCCCCTCTATCCGTCTTTGGTCGGAGGAGACACTTACGCGATGTTTTCGAAACTGATTTAGGAGTGCACTCTGGGTATTATTTCTTTTAAGTTAGGACTTTCGGTAAGACAGTCATTTAAGGCCTCTTCAGTGATCCAGAGACCGTCGCGGCTACAATGTAGTTGAACGGGGAAATTTGACATGGTTAGGAAGCTGCGACTGGCGGCGACACATGTGGTGTCCTCTACCGAACAATAGATGTGGGGGGGGGACCACAAGTGTAAAAACTGCAAAATTATCCACGGTCCCCAATTACCTATTGTCCGGAGTATCTCCCGCTTTCTTCTGAGTGCGAAAAATTTATTGCTTACAAGTGATAATTGGCCAAGCGACCCGCGACGGTCTCTGGATCACTGAAGAGGCCTTAAAGGATGAAGAGATTTTTGTGCGCGACGAAAGCATTGAACACAGGCCGAATTTTTGTCATCTCGTTGCCTTTGATGACTGGTTGATGGGGATAAGTAATGAATTCTTTGTTCTTTTCCCCCCTCTCCATTTATAGCAATTACACGCCCGATGATATTTTCTTATTCCCAATGATCAAAAATTTTCTTGGTATTCGTGCTTTTAGGGAGACAGTTAGCTTTGAAAGCTCCCATGTTAAAATATGTTTTACATAATTTTTCGTTACTTATAATTCCGATTTCGATTCTGCCTTTTTTTTTTAAGCGTAAGAAAAGGGTCAAAGCTATCAGATGACACATTCTTAAATGTATATCAAACATATATAACATTTAATATTTCGATTAAATATATTTGGCAAAGCGTTGCCATCTAGTGGACGAATTTCGTATTCATTGAATATTATCTATTTTTGATACATTTAAAGATGTTTCATCTGAATCTTTGATACTTTTTTATACGTACAAACAAAAAAGAATAAAAATTGGAGTCATAAGAAAGGAAAAATTATGTAAAACACAGATTTTAACAGAAGTCAAGGGGATCGTCCTAAGCTACCTGTCTCCTTTAAGTTAGAATTTTAAAGTTTCTTTTCTGTTTTACTGGCATATTTTCGCTCTAAGCTTCGAATATTTGCAAGATAAAATTATCTAAAATTCAGGGAAAATATAGTTCCTATCTACCATGCCCGTCGCGTTTAGTTGTTCCTAAAATGTGGTTCATTATTTCTTTTTCTAAACCACAAGACTTTTGTTTGAGCGGCAGTAAGATCAGATATTCTCAAAGGAGGTTCTCATAAATTCTGTTATTTAGGAAAGAACGGGTTAATGAAGTGGTCCCACGAATCTGGAAATCCTTTAACCCTTTGAGGCGCAACCCTTTCCCAATGCTGAAGAAAGGGCAGCCGTTACCATCGCTCGACTTAACTACCAGCAAGATGGCGGACGATCGAAACGTTCATCGCGTGCCATAGATCTAGAGACCCTTTTTTTTATCGCAGCTGGCTCTAGATCTGCGGCACGCGATGAACGTTTCGATCGTCCGCCATCGTGCTGGTAGTTAAGTCGAGCGATGGCAACGGCTGCCCTTTTTTTCAGCATTGGGCCATCTATCTAGCTGTTCTCGCATTCTTCCATTTTTCAGCAGATGTCAGTGCTGTTAAAAATAATCGTGGCAACTTTTTACGGGAAATGACGTGCTAAAAAGTAAAGGATTGTCGTGGAGCTATGTCTCCCGCAACTATTTTTATAGAAATCCAATCTATTCTTCGTGACTGGCAACAGTCAAAACGTCAGAGTTTGGTGTTCCCAGAGCGGGATCACTGCGCGGTAAAGGGTTAAAAGTCCTGAATTTTCAGTTTTCTGTTATTGGCTGGTGAACAACCTTTTTCAGTCAGTAGACTACATAATCGGAAAGATTCTTTAATTGAGGCCAATACAGCAATGCAGCCGTAAATACGCACATGTTTTGTTTTGTTTTTTCTTTCTTTAATGTGGGGTGGGGAAGGAAGGTCACATTATCTAAGTAGAAACACGATAGAAGACTCTGAAGGAAACATGAAAAATTCTGAATATACAGACTTGCCAGTGTGGAGAAGTCAATGATGCGTTAACGATAGATTTCGAAAAAATCATGCGGTACTTTACAGTGTGTAGCGCAGCTTATAAAGAATCATCAGGCATGTTTTCGAGTTTGTAGTGCAATTAGTTTCTTTTACGACTTATCCATTTAACTACATGAGTATGAGAGCGGTATTTTTCATCTTTGAATTGTACGACATAAAATGACAGCTTTCATGAATTTTATCATGCAGGCCTTGCACATACGGCCTTTGCTGGGTGTGTGTGCAGGAAACATATCCAGAGCGCGTTTCTGATGAAAGTGTGCGGAAAATTGATGACAAAAGATTTGCGCTCTGGTGATGCCTGATTTCATTTCTGTGGAAAATAGACTCATTTCGATTATATAGATCCCTGTATACAATAAATTATTTCCTCAGAATGGGAAAAAAGTGTCCGTGCAAAAGATAAACAAAAGTATTGCGTGCAATCATTTTATTACGGGATTCGCGGACCAACGAAAGAGGCGTCGCGGGTCAGTTTTGGCACGCGGGCCATAGGTTGTGCAGTGCATCCCTGGCTTAAGCAATTAATAATTTATTCTTTCAACCCTTAAGTTTTTATTATTAAAACACAGTAAAGTAAATTATATTTATGTTGAAAAAAATTCCGAAGTAAAACGAAAAAAAATTGTTGTCTACATCGCCTTTTAAAACAGCCTTTACTCTGAGATCGGCAAAGCTTTGCCTCCGGAGTGTGATGTCATATCAAGCACCGTAGCTTGAAGATATACGAGGGCGACGGTTGGATAATTTTCATTTGTAGCATTATTGTGAGCATTAATGATGATATTGAACAATTTTGTAATTGGCTTTGTCCCCTAACTAAGGCCGTTTATGAAGTTAAAATGTTAATTTCGAATTAAAACGCCATGTGGCAATGTAAGCGGTTTCATTATGTTACCCTTAGCAAATTTACTAAACTCAGATCCCACTTTATGATTTCAGCTCTCGCCTTTCAGAAATTAATGATAAGAGAAAGTACTTTAGCAGGCACACTGTATGTAAACTATAATCGTTCCCAGACAGCACAGCAAACTTGCATCAAACTAGCTTGATTTATCAAGTCAATAAGCTTGAAAATTTCAAGCGTGTAAGCTTAATGCAAGCTTGAATCAAGTGTTCTAGTTTACACTTGCCCAGTTTGCATTAAGCTTGACATTTCTAGCTTGAATCAAGCTTGACATTTCAAGCTTAAAAAATTTTCCTAAATACACGTGCGCCGAACTCGCCCCACATATTTTACTTTGTCACGCATTTTCTCCCTCTACGCTGAAATTTCAATTTAATTTATTTCCATCGAGTGTTCGTGGCTGGAGTAGAACCCGGGACGTTTGATTTAGCAGTCCAGCACACTATCCGTTCAGCCACTCAGCCTTGCGCAGCTATGACTAAAGTTTGAAGTGACCTATCACGTCGTTTTCTCGCCAGATTGATAAGTGGGCGATGTGTTATTTGTTTCTTTTATTTTTCCATGGGATGCATCAAAATTAAAATAATGTTATGTGTGATTTATAGACTCTACTAATAGGGAAATAAACATAATATAAACTTAAGAGCAGCACACGTTTTAAAACTTTCAGTACCGCAACACTCATGAGCAATACTACTGGCCAAAATCGAGACAAACGACTGATTTTGAAATCAATTTCGTAGTATAATTGTATTTTATTTTGAAGAATTTCCATATTTGGAAATATAGAATGGGTTTACTTACTTAACACAAATTTTGTGTTAAGTAATCTGAAATCAAAGAAACAGATAGTTAAACGTTACTTCGAAATGCTATATCACAGTTGCTAACATGTATTGAATACAAACACTTTAGTCGTTTTTGTAAATATTTCTTAAAATAATAAATAATTGAAATATTTTGCTATTTTTTAACGCTAAAAATTCTCTTTACAAATGTGGTTAGTTATTTTCCTACATATTGGTATGCTATATCGATATAGAGCATTTCGAAGAATTAAAAATAAGTTTAAATTAATTTATACAAATGTAAATTTGAATTATTTTCAATGTTCATACTTTATAATTAAAAAAATTATTTAACTTCTGATTTTTTTTTATCCTTTGTAATTTTATTTTAAAACTATAAAAGTGTAAGATGTAAGATTTTTGGGCCCTAAAATCTGTAGGCCCTGGGCAGTTGCCCCGTTTGCCCTGCCGGTAATATGGCAATAAAATAAAACACATCTTTTACGAACTTTCAGCAAATTTTAGGACGCTAGACAATTAATGTCCATTCTCTTTCACAGATGGCGCCATCAGCGCACTTTGAAAGCTAAAATCAATAAGCTAGTATCATTTGTCAAGCTTAAATCAAGCTGTATTTAAGCTTGACAATTCAACTTGACTCCTGCAAGCTTGCTGCCAGCTTAAAATGAGTTGAACTGTCAAGCTTGAATTAATACGGCAAATTCAAGGAAATGTCAGCTTGATTTAAGCTTATGTGCTGTCTGGGTTAGTTTGCGTAAAATAATGTTACAGAGGAAAGAAATTTTTTTTAATTGTTATTTTAAAAGGAATTTTTATTAAGTATCAAAATTGGGAGACATCATACTGCTTTACTGAGACAACATTGAACAATATGATATAGTAATTTCCATATTTAAACCCCTAACCCTAAATATTATTTACTGCTTTGGGTCACTTTGTTAACAGAACATATCTTTTGAAAGCTATAAAATTATACTGTTGAAAAGCTTATTGTTGCTTAATTTGAAACTGTTATTATGAAACTGTTACAATGGTTGATAATCTATTCAAATAGTGTGGTCATCCAAGAGTTCAAAACTCTAGATCCAGAATTTCAAACTTAATTTTAGCTCTCAGCATTTATTTACGTGCATTGTTCATACTTTCTATAATTCTAAACAATTAGACCCTAACAAACTTAAATTGCCGCTTTATCTGACACTTCATTTAGTAATATCAGTCATAATTTTTGTCAAGAGTTCATTTTATGATAACTGTGTTTGAGTATGAACACTTATTTATTACAATGAGTAACTGAATGCATATTTTCATACAGTTACGATATGCATAAAAAGCAAAAATAAATATCTACCTAACAAAAACATATAAAACATTATTTAATACGGCGGATTAATTAGTTAAAATTTTTTATTTGGGAATACCTTATTCCCCCGTACACGATATATATTTCGGTTACACACATAACCATCTTCAGTCGTTTCTGGATCTCTCACTAATGGCGGCTTCTTTTTATATCTTCTTCGTTCTTCTTCTTGAAAGTTCGATGCATGACGTCATCCCATGATTGGTCGATTGTATGAAGCGTATCGTTGATGCTGCCCTCTGTCGTCATTATTTCTAAGCTCTCACGAATGTAGGCATATATACTATTTTTAAAGTTGGCTATTTTTTTAATATTTTTAAAATCAATGGTAATGGGCTCTTTCAAAGCAAGACGGGCTAGAGCGGTACTTTGTTTCTGGAGGTTAATGTCTTTAAAATGTTCGTTTTTTCGCTCTTTAATTTTCCTTTTTGTAACGCCGATGTAGCAATTTTCTTTATTAGTATCGTTTGACATAAAATTAATTTTATAGATCCCTGCGGTTTCGATGGGGTTGATTGGGTCTTTTTCCGATCTAATGCGCTGAAAGATTGTTTTATTAGGTTTAATTGGAATACGGAAGTTCTTTTTACTGGCGATATTAGAAAGTTTATTGGCTATCCCTCAGCTAAAGGGAATAGCGGTAGTAAAACGTGGTTTATCTTTTTGACGGTTGTCTATAACATTTAATTTACGTTGCCTAGCTTTGAAAACTTTGTCGAAAATTTCTCGAGGGTAGTGGGCGTCTTGACATTGTTTCTTTATGAAAGCAATTTCTTTTTGAAGGAGTTCGTTGTTAGAACACACTTTGAAAGCGCGGTCGATATAGGAACGAATAGCAGCAAGCTCTAGCCCGTCTTGCTTTGAAAGAGCCCATTACCATTGATTTTAAAAATATTAAAAAAATAGCCAACTTTAAAAATAGTATATATGCCTACATTCGTGAGAGCTTAGAAATAATGACGACAGAGGGCAGCATCAACGATACGCTTCATACAATCGACCAATCATGGGATGACGTCATGCATCGAACTTTCAAGAAGAAGAACGAAGAAGATATAAAAAGAAGCCGCCATTAGTGAGAGATCCAGAAACGACTGAAGATGGTTATGTGTGTAACCGAAATATATATCGTGTACGGGGGAATAAGGTATTCCCAAATAAAAAATTTTAACTAAATATCTACCATTTTTATTTTACAGACTTGTTACATCCATTCGAGGCTTTTAACTTACATCAGTAAATCAATGAATAAATCTTATGTTAATGACTATGCTGATTTTCTGCACTTTATTGTTAGCATCAATGATAATTTTGAAACGATGTAAGTATCATTTACTATTGTTTTTCTTTACTTTTTCATAAAGCAAAAGGCTTTACCGTTGCACATGCAAAATGCCCAAAAAAGAAAGGAAACATGTTAGCGTGACTCTTATGAAATTATTCTGATTGTAACAAATTGGAGTAAAAGACAGAAATTTATGCTTCTATTAATATCAAATTTCGAAATGCCTGAAAAAATAAATAAATGAAAAGTAAGAAAATCTGATGCACTTTCAGATTTTAAATACGTACTATAGTGCTATATATTAAAAGAATATCATAATTTATGCGTCTATCCTATCTTCTTCCCTTATTCCATATTAAGTTGGAAAGTTTATTATTATTCTTGAGTGTGCGTATTTTTCTCCCTTGTTCCATAAAACACATATTTGGAACCGAAATCTATATTAAAATCGCCTACTAACACTATTTTACAATCTTTTCCAGGCATATTTTAACTATACTTACCTAGTTTCTACCCAAATTCGGAAGATATCGCCAAGCTTCCTTCGATTTTGAAGTTATTTTTTGGCAGCAAACTTGGCGATCAATTATAAAAAATTACAAACCTTGTGCTACTTTCAAAATTTTAATCCCCCCACCTCTGCATTATCTGGCAAACGCATTTGAAAATATCTTCACCGTGATAGTTGATGTGTCTGTCAAAACCTGTCTAAAAATCATATCTACAAAACATGTCTACAAATCACCTCGACAAAAACCTGGGACTGAAGGAAATAGCACCCTAGTGTTAATAAAACTCTTTCTAATAAATTCTTTGATAATGTTACAAAAGTTATATTACATTAGACATTCTAAAGGTTTACCGTATTGGCCCGAATAGAACGCTGTTTTTTTTTTTTTTTTTTTTTTTTTTTTTTTGACTGATCATTTCCCGTAAAAAATCTGTCTCGCGCTAAATTCGAAGTCTAAATACTGAATTTTTCTAATTATCTTGTTGAAAAATTTTAGGGGTCGCGTTATGGTCGAGGCCGCATTACATTCGAGCCAATATACGGTACTTAAAAAAAATGAAAAAAAAATGCGTCGCTTTTGTAGATTCATGTCTATTATTTATTAATATAAGAACACTCAACAAAAAACTGGTGTTGAAAGGTAAAAATAATTTAGAACTTAGTAAAAAACACAAATTAAAAATACTTAACAAAACGATCTTTTCTATTAGTACAAATGATTTGCCCCGATTCAGTTGCAAAAAATATTCACCATTCACAATATAGGTTACGTTCTTGTCTCTGCGGATGGTGGAACTTTAACCCTTTAACGAGCAGTGTTCCCGCTCTGGGAACACCAAACTCTGACGTTTTGACTGTTGCCAGTCACGAAGAATAGATTTGATTTCTATAAAAATAGTTGTGAGTGACATAGCTGCACGAGAATCCTTTACCTTTTAGCACGTCATTTCCCGTAAAAAAATGGTCACGATTATTTTTAACAGCACTGACATCTGCTGAAAAATGGAAGAATGCGAGAACGGCTGGATAGATTGCCCAATGCTGAAAAAAGGGCAGTCGTTGCCATCGCTCGACTTAACTACCAGCAAGATGGCGGACGATCGAAACGTTCATCGCGTGCCACAGATCTAGAGATCCTTTTTTGACGTAGCTGGCTGTAGACAGCTGTCTTGTAGATAGCTGTCTACAGCCAGCTACGTCAAAAAAGGGTCTCTAGATCTGTGGCACGCGATGAACGTTTCGATCGTCCGCCATCTTGCTGGTAGTTAAGTCGAGCGATGGCAACGGCTGCCCTTTTTTCAGCATTAGGGAAGGGTTGTGCCTCAAAGGGTTAAATTATTCCTGCCTAAACATCGGTAGAAAAGCGTGCCTATTAAGTGCATGTGGATTTAGATCTACCGATACAGGTTGATTGTGGATGTTAAATACACTTTCACGTGTGAAGGAACATTCATCAGTGAAAAGCACCTTCAGCATTCTCTAGTGCTTTTTTTTCTTTTAATTCTGATCATGCATTCTCTGGTGAAAGTTGTTTGTTTGGATGTATAATATCACCTCTTAAAGCTTTGCCCATCTTTTATGAAACACCCTCTATTTTATCAAATGTCTTAGTATTTTGTGTTGGTCATCTAATTTATTCGAAATCATAAACGAATAGTTTCTTTTGGTATGGCTGTTTTCAATGAAAGATAAAATCTTTGCCATAAAGAGGAGCTTCAAAATGACACCGTCAACTGTTACAACCACTCAAAAGAGTATTCCAGCAACAGCCAAATTTTCTATTTTAGTTTTTAGAATAAGGAATCAGTTTTCGGAAAATCACAAAATTGGAAAGAAATATGATTAACTTATTATTAACCAACTTCAAAAAGGAGGAAAAATAAAAAATAACTTCCTAAAACTGAATCCAGCTTGGCAATAGCTTCAAAATTTGCCCAGAAATTACCAAGCCTAAAAGGAATTTTTCATTATGATGAAGTAATTGAATTCGATTCTCTGTTTTTAAAAATCATAATTTTTTATGGTTCACTTTTACGTAGTACAAACATGAAATTTACATTGGAAATTTGACTTAAGTACACTTCAGAGAGGATGTTAAAAAAAAAAGATCAAATTATCCATTTGTAAGATTTTAAAGTTTATTTTCGCTTTCAACGCTGTAATTTATTTTACATAGAAGTTTGTAATTTTAAAATTTATTTTGTTTAAAACATCTCTGCCCTAGAAGACGTTCTGACCTACAATTGCGAAAACTGAATAGGATTTTTTTTTTTTTCAGACCCCTTTATTCTGATACGCTGAGGTTAGAATTCTAATACAAATTTTTAAAATACTAATGTTTTAACTAAAAGTCTTTTCATTAATTTACTGTAAAATTGAGTCGACGACAATTATTCTATGAATAGGATTCCAAATATCAACTGTAATTTTCAAAATTTAAGAGTGTGAATCTGGGTTTCGGGTAAATCACAATTTATTTCCAGGCTATTAGAAACATGAGATACCCTATTGCTTGATTATTTTTGTCTATTTTGAAAATTAATTTTCAAACATTTTCACTTTTCTTTTTCAGGCCTCCAGAAATGAAATCCTTGGTGCACCATCCATCCTTTTACATTTTAAGGACGTTTCCGACAATTTTTATGTCAGTATATTGTGTATTACGATCCAATCAAGATGTTCTGAAGCAAATGTCATTACAAGCATACTTTTAGCATTGCTCTTTGCACACTGCATGTTGTCTTCGTAGGATAATGTTCTAAAAGATTTCACGAAGCTGAGCTTAATTTTAACCTTCATGAAATAATTTTAGTCAAAATTCATGATTGAAAATATTTTTATTTTAAAACATTAGCGATTAAATTTAATTTAAAGTTCCGAGCATATCATCGAAATTAAAATTTTATTAGTAAAGTTTTGAGCATATCATCGAAACTTTGATTTCTGTCAGTTTAATTCAAATTTTATACTTAAAATAATTGAAGTCATTTAAAACTGTTCTGTTAAATTTGTTTACGTGTATTATTTTCGTACTGTTAAAAATTTTTCTTCTACTGTATCTTTTTGAAATCAATTATTTAAGTAAGAATAAAATCAACTTAAATATATTTATGTTTTCTTTGTTACTTAACGAATTACGACTTGACATAAACATAATAGCTAGCAACTGTAATGTTTATCCTCTGAAGATAGGTTTCATTGTATACTCTTGTCTCAATGGACCAGTTACTAACTGGAATAGGAAATATATTCATAAGACAAGCTTTCACTTAATAAAATGTCCGTTAAATGGTTTTACTACGTAAGTTTTCTCGATGGTATCAGTGAAACTGAGTGTGATGCCCTGTCAACGTGACATATATTAATATTTAGAAATGCAGAATATATAATAACGTTTGACATATTTTTCTTATCCGAGGATGTATGTAAGGGGATGCTTTTTTGTCCGGGAAAAAATGTATGTTGGAAAATATAGTTTCTGCACCGTAGCTTGTTAACTTAATCTAAAATAACGCGCAATCGTAGAATCATAACTTAAAAGTAATAATAATGACACTTCCAAAATAAATGGGGCAGGAAGCCAAAGCCCTACAAATTATTAGATTGTAAATAGAATACATAATGCTTTTCATACATAATTTATTAGTATTTCTTTTAAGAATGGTACTCTGAAAAGAGTCTTAATGAACTATTTTAAAGATGAAAAATATGAAAGCATAAGAGAATTTTCATATCTTCATTTAAGAGTGATCATTAAATCTCTATAAAAAAGTGTATTTGAAAGGTTCTTGATAAATCAAGTATTGCTTAAAGTTTTGCATTTACTAAACGTATAAATTCATTATTTTACATTTAATTTATACTTTTATAGTTATTCATTATATACATTTAGAAGTATTTATTTCAATTAAGGAAAATATATGAATTATTAATGGGATGAATTAATAATGATCATTAAATCTCTATAAAAAAGTGTATTTGAAAGGTTCTTGATAAATCAAGTATTGTTTAAAGTTTTGCATTTACTAAACGTATAAATTCATTATTTTACATTTAATTTATATTTTTATAGTTATTGATTATATACATTTAGAGGTATTTATTTCAATTAAGGAAAATCTATAAATTATTAATGTGGTAAAAAGTTTACAATTTACTGAAAAAAAAAATTACTTTAGGGTTTTTCATTAATAAAGTAACAAAAAGAGAAGTTGAATTTTTAATTCAAGAACAACTTAATATTTATTAATGTGCCCTTTAAAAATGATTAAATAAATACAAGCAGTAAAATAAACTATATATTTCTTTTCGAATTGGTTTTTTATATACTGTAATGTTTAATACTTTTTATGCTTAAAGATGAAAGAAGGTTTAAAATTAGTTTCTCCCGAAAGATTTGTGTCGCTCTGAATAAAACAAGATTTTATTTTGAGTGAATTTTTCGAGACTTTTATTACATAATATAAATTATTGTAGTACAAATAGAAAGTTTGAACACGTTTTTATGCAACTGCATGGGTATGAACTTACTGCAGCTTGCCTGTATTCGTATAGTTTAAACTTTTTCTAACAGATGGCGCAAAGCTACATTCCTCCCTATCCTGTTGAGTTCAGACTTTCGGTCTGGTTTCTCTGTGGGAGAAAATCATGGAGGTGGAGAAAATTCAGAGATTAGCAATTGTTTAGCTCTTTGGCAACACGAGTAGTATGTTGTCGTTTTCATAAGTGATTTCGGTTTGTATTTAAAAATAAATATTGTGCATTTATTAGTTTTTGTGAAAATCTTACTTTGGAGTGTCTGTTAATTAGCTCATTATTGCATTCTGGTTATTTCCAAATGTGTACTGATTTTCTCAAAGATTTAGTTCCTTTTCGCTTGAAAAATTTCTTTAATTAATAGGTTTCACGTAAAATATTGAAGTATGGTTTAAGTTAAAGTATTAGTTGATGTTTCTATAAAAAGTGTCCGTCTGTTAGTACAGTAAGTATTTTTCTATTTCTATAAGATAACAGTTTTAATAAAATGTATTTTATGTATAAAATACTTCTATTTGTTTGGATGCTGTTTAAAGTAAGCTGAGGATATTAACATTTTTTTAAGGAATGTAGCTGGGTTTGTGGATTTGAAACATGTTTCTAACTGTAGTTTAAAACCACTTGATTTGAAAAAAAAAATCATTTATTCAAAACACAGGAATTACAATTTAATATTTTTTCTGTACTTAAATTTAACTGCACACTAAATCCAAAGAAACAAAGTATTTATTTTTTCCCTCGTTCTAAAGAAATAATGAAGAGTGTATGTTTTTATCTCATACATCCATTTAATGTGTTTCCCTCCTTCTCCAAAAGGTGATCTTAAAAATAATATATGGTTGGCAGCATAGAGAAGATAACACTGATAGTTAAGTCCCCATCTCCCTTTTTGACACAAACCAACAGTATGACTTGTAAACTTAGTTATCTACTACTACAGCTTCTTAGTGCGCAGAATGTAACAGGCAAATCTTTGACATTCCATCAAAATAATTCCTAGAAGGTCTATTGTATAATATTGGTTAGGATGTAGATCCAAATATCGAGCACAAAAAGCTGAATAGCAAACTTGTGGATAGTGTTAAATCCAGAAAAAAAAAAAAAAAAAAAAAATCTGGGTAATTTTCTATAAAACAGTGCAGACCTAATGTAAACGTGGTGATCACTGCTGGGCATGGTGACTATCTCGAACCATTTTGCATGCTCAATGAAGCAAACTCAAATAATTTTAACAAACAAGTTAAAATTGCATGCAAATTATGTTTACAAAAAATGTGTTTTTTTTGGTGTGTGTGTGTGTATATGGGGGGGGGGTTTGGGTGTCACATTCTTTTTGTATGCTCTTTTCTTATATGCAATAACAAAATAAGTCAATTTTTCAAAATCTAAACATGGTCATTCTCAAAGGAGGGGGCATGTGCCTTTATGCATCCTTTCTGGATCTGCCAATGCCCTCGGAGCGTACTAACCCCCAAACCCCCTCCCCCTAAAAGGGAAAAAATAAAAGTAAAAGTTCCTTTAAAACAGAGTCATATTGTTTTATTAAAAATTACTTTATTGTAAAAGTTTCCAAGCAAATTTTTTCGAAATAAGCTTCAGACATGTTGTGTGTTAAATAATTACTCGTTGAAAATATGTAAGACCAAAACTGAAAGTCTTTTCAACTGTTTTTTATCAGCCAAATAATTTACATAAAGATATTTAAAAATATACATAACTTGCACTATTTTTGTATAATAATTTCAGACCACTACAGTCATTTGTCCAATTGCAGCACTAAATTTGAGATGCCTCTGCGGTAGAATTTGTCTGCCTGACTGTGGAACCCTTGACAGACTGATGCCTTTAGCTTTATCGTTGCTGATGAATCACTGTCCTGCCTGGAACTTTTTCAGTGGAGCCCAGGACTTGCTTTTCAGTGGGGCTGAGGGGTCAGTAGTGCCAAGGTCTGGGTTGTATGGTGGAAGAAGCTCCTGGCAAAACAGTGATTCATGCACAACAATGAAGCCTAAGACATCAGTCAGATGTTGGTTCCAGAGTCAGCCAGGCAAATTCTATCATACAGGTCAAGGACGTACAAGGGTGGTCCAAGGGGTCCGGACCCCCTCCGAAATTTGAGTTTTTGTTAACAAAATAATAATGATGAAGTCTTTTTGTGAAAAAATCTGCCTTTTTCACCGTTTGGACCCCCTCCGAAATTTTTGGACCCTCCCTGAAATTTTTTCCTGGGTACGTCCCTGATACAGGTATTCCAAATTTAGTGATACAATAAGATAAATATCTGTGTTGGTGTGGAAACTATGTGAAATAGTGCATGGTATGTAGCCTAGTATGTATATTTGTAATTATATGCATTTAAATTATTTTAGCTAATAAAAATTAGGAACGAAAACTTTCTGTTTCACCCTTGTATTTGTACAGGAACAGAATAACATTGGCATCAGGGATTGCTGCAGATGAAATTTGGGTTTCTTTTATGACCCTTTCACCAAGTTACAGTCGATTAAAATGGCCCCTTCACACAATTATAATCGATTAAGCAAGCATTTTACTGAATATTTTAATTTGTTTTGTAAGTTATTTCAAGGAAAAAAGTGACTTTTTCAAAAATTGTCATGAAAATTCACAAAAATAGATGTTGAAATTAACAAAAATAGAATCCTGGAAAAAATTTCTGTATCAAACCATGAACATATCTTTGATAGTAGAGATTTTTCATTTGTAGGCCTTTAAAGTAAAATCAAAAGTTCATAGCTGAAAAGCCATGAATATTTATGAGAGCCTAACACCCCCCCCCCTTTCCCCTTTCTCTAAACAGATTGAAACTCTTACTTAATCTGTTACATGCCTGTTTTTTATTGAGGGTAGCTAAAATGTATTGACTTTAGTTTTTGAAGCTTAAAGAGAAGGAAATATCAAGCTTAATTTGAAATGTGTAATTAAAAAAATAAACATGCAATATATTTTAAGAAGTTTTTTTTCCTCACATTCAGTAGTTTTTTTCCTACAAACATTAAGTTGTAATTTATTATCAGTATATGATGTTAAGAGATTCCAGAGTCAGTCAGACAAATTCTACCATAGATGCATCTCAAATTTCGTGATGCAATGGGACATAGGTCTGTGCTGTTGTGGGAAGTGTATGAAATAGTGCATGGTATTTAAGATAGGAGTTGAGCATTTAACTTGGACTTTTTGGGATGTGTCCTGAGATGCAAAAGCTCTGGGGTTGTAAAAAAAAAAAAAAAAAAGCGTAGGGGTAGTCATTTTTTTTTATACCCACTGCCCACTTCTACATCTCTTAGTAGTAAAATTTTGCAACTACCCACTAGTTCCAGACAGGGGCGGATTATTGCAAGTTTGTCGGGGGGGGGGGGGGGAGGGGGTTATTTGTTGGTGGGGGTGGTTAGTTAGAAGATTGAGATATACACCCATTTTATGGAAGTAAAATAAGATCTTTTAGATTAATTTCTTTTCTCTGAGTGGGGGCGGTCGCCCCCTCCGCCCCCCTTAATCCACCCTTGGTTTCAGAGTAATTACCAACCAAGCCTACTCGCTATTATGCTTTGAATGTTCGGAGGGAATTCATTGACCAGGATGCCTCCTTTCAATATCAGTTCTCTCTTGAAGGGGGTCATACAAGTGGCCTTAAATATTCCTCTTGGTGGAATTTGTATAGGTGGAGTTGTGTTGTTTGTAATCCCCTCTAGCTAACCACGAGTGACACCAGATTCTGTATATAGGATGGCGATGGCTGAAGTTGAGTGGCTTCCATTCTATTGAGTCCTAATGGGAGGAAGAAAAGCTTAGCTGGGAATCTTGTAATTATGCACCAATTGTGTGATGAGAGACCAGCATCTTAGATGCACATGTTACTAATTGGAAATTTTCTGTATGGGAATTGTATACAAATTGAATTTAAAAAAAAAAAAAAAATCAGAGGGATTTCTTCTTATCATAGCCTTTTTCTTACTATATTTGGAATATTTTTCAGTTCGCATTGCCCACTTATCTCCAACAGATAAAGCACTAAAATGTTTAATACCTTTTTAGGACACCCTGCAAAAGTTAAAAGCATAATAAAACAAGTGTTTCACATGAACACACAAAACATGTGTTTTAATAAATAACATAAAACCTGAGTTGTGATTAGTAACATAAAACCTATGTAGTTAAACATGAGTTGAGGGCAGATACGAAGAAGGTTAAAGCCACCAACATAAAATTTGTTGAATTCATTTTACATCCAGTGAACTGCTGTGCCAGCTCTTCATCAATAGAAAGATTCTTTCCTGAGTTTAAAATAATCCAAAATAAATTATAAAGCTGTCTAAATTTAAAGATAACCCCAAAACGTGTTACTTGTTAATAAAATATATCTGATAAGTTTTAAATAAATTAAATAGTGAGTTACAGTGGTCAAAACTGATTAAGACAGTTGAAGCCACTGAGGTTAAAATTGATACAATAGGGAGGGGAGCATACCTTCTAGGCTTATGCAATAGCAGGCACAAAAGGAGAAATTTATTCCCATTAGCAATGATGAAGACAAATTGTTTAAAATCTTCTTTTGCTCTATGTAAAATCATTAATAAGGGTATTGGGTTGAGCCCCTGTCTCTGCCATGTTAAAATCAACTTTATACAGGGTGTCCCAAAAAGGTGGTAACGGGCTTTAATTCCTTATCTATTAGAGATAATGAGAGGGCAGTGTCAATTGAAAAAAGATTCAAAATAAGGTCGGAAAAAAGATTCCGTTGAGAAAAAAATACCCCTCGTTCACTTCCAAAAAGTTACACTTTTTAAAATTTTATACGACCCCCGTACAAAAACATTCCCAATTAGTAAAATGTGCCCCATACGCTAACGAGGTGGCATACAAAATTTGTTAACTGTGCCTTAAAATGTGTCAAAGATATGAAGATAAATATAACGCTGACTTAAACCACTTTTCAATGGCTCTCGGAGGGAAAAAAATCACTTCGAATGATGGTATTTCAGGGACCATACAGAAATTACGCAAGAAAGTCTCTTTATCACCCTGGCAATAAACGTTTACATTCAAAATCATGTATAGCCCCCAATCATCTTTCTTTAAAGATTTATAAGACGCTGTATGATGAAATCTAAAATTTTGTACATCACCTCATGAATGTATGAGTCACATTTTACTAATTGGAATTTCTTTTTTGTACGGAGGGTCGTATAAAAACTTAAAAAGTGCAACTATTTTTGTAAATGAACGAGAGGAAAATTTTCTTAACCAGTCTTATTTCCGACCTTGTTTTGAATATTTTTTCAATTTGCACTGCCCACTTATCTCTAATAGATAAAGAATTAAAGCCCGTTACCACCTTTTAGGGACACCCTGTCAAAAATGTTAAAAGATAATATTATAAAATTTTTACAGTATTTAGAACAAAATGTTTTACATACTATAACTTACCAATTTCTGAGTAAAAATAAAAGAATTATTGATAACTTTTTATTATTAAAAATCGCTTTTAAATTTGCATTTTTGATAGAATTTTGCTCTCTAGAATAAATAATTCGCCTCGCACTCTGAAACTACTGCGTTAAAGTATAAAAAGCATGCAATTTTTACTGGTGTAAAAAAAAATTATCTTTCCTTTGATTATTTCTGATAAAAAGGCATATAAATTAACAATTAAGTCAACATCTCTTAGAAGATTTCTAATTTCAGTTTTTTTTTTTCTCGTTCCATTTTAAAAGTAATTTTAACATGGTGCACATACCAGTGGTCGACGCAGACGAAAATTGGCCCGTTTTGCGGCCCCTTCACAAAATTACAATCGAATACTGCCCTTCATTGGCATACTTTAATGTATTTTATCAATTATTTTAACCAAAAAAGTGCCTTTTATTATCGCTCAGTACGAGAATTTTGTATACGCGATCTTGTGGACAAGTTTTGTAGAAATGAACTGTCACGGTGAAGATTTTTTCAGATGTGTTTGCCCCATAACGTGGAGAAGGGGGGAGGGGGCGTTAATAAAATGTTGAAAGTCGCACAAGGTTTGCAGTTTTTCGTAATTGATCGCTAAATTGGGTGCCAAAACGCGACAATAAAAATATATTACGAGTACAGTTAGAAAACGCCTGGCGAATACTGTAAAATAGTTTTAGTAGGCGATTTTAATATAGATTTTAATTCCGAAGAAGTGTTTTATAGAACAGAGAAGACAAATACGGTACACACATGGATTAGGATGCCCATTCCAAACAGTATTTAAAATGTCTACGCAATATAGTTGGAATATGCTTGGCGAACAGGGGCGTAGCCAAGGGGAGGGGTTAGAAGGTCATAGCCCCCCCCCCTCCCCATGAGGAATTTTTTGCCATACAAAATGTATATTCTTCACTCCCTTATCACACACACCTATACATATATATATGAGTTGAAGTAGTCGTAACCCCCCCCCCCCTCCCCATGAAAAATTTCTGGCTACTCCACTGTTGGCGAAGAATGAAGATTGTAAAACAGTTTCAGCAGGTGATTTTAAGATATATTTCGATTCCAAAGATGTGTTTTATGGTACAAGAAAGAGTTGATTCCTATTTTAACGCCCCCACTCTCGCCAACCTAAAAAATCCCCGCACTGTGGCGAGCTTTGCTGTCATGGGTCTCTAGAAGTTATGCACAAGTTTCAACGCTCCTAAAAGAACTAGATGAAAACTAAAGTGAAGAAATGAGCGATAAACGCACCCGTTAAGGAATTTGAAGACACTTAATTATGAAAACTACATTAATTGGCTCCCTAAAATAAATAAAAATGTAACGGAATGCTGTACTTACATGTTGTTCCACATCGCTTTTAATTCTAAATTACGATTGCCACATAAATACAAAAAATCGTCTTGGTAACTGCATATGTTGAATCATCGCCACCTTGGCGAGAGTCGGGGCGTTAAAGTAGGAATCAACCATTGATGATATTCGGACAAAGAGAGAGAGAGAGAGAGAGAGAGGGGGGGGGTGGGTGGGTGGGAGAGAATCCGTATACATTTTTGTATTTGTCTCAGCGAAAAAACATTACTCGGATCCGTTTCTTTTCATCTGACTCTCGACGAATCTTTTAATGGCTTCTCATGATAAGTGAAAGAAATGGAGAAAAAAGTCAAACTATTATGTTTTTAATTAATTCTTTTTCAGTCAAACCAAATTTTATTCTTAAAAACTTAATTATTATTGTAATAAAATTACATGTTTCCCAGTTTGAAAATGAAAAGACAATTTGGCGTATAAAATGTTTACTGTCGATTGTACTCCCTATTTCATGTTAATAAATACAAATTTCAAATAAGTAATCAAATTAAAGATTACTTAGAGACAGAGGCGTATCCAGAAATTTTTCATGGGGGGGGGGGTACGACTACTACAACTCTATACGACTACTACATATGTATACGTGTGTGTGATAATGTAGTGAAGAATATACATTTTGTATGGCAAACATTTCTCATGGGGGGGGTTATGACCCCCCTAACCCCCCTTGGCTACGCCCCTGGTTAGAGATAAAAAACAAAAAAACAAGTGTTTGGAATTTTGTGTTAAAATTAACGTATGGACACCACAACATGAGACATCATTTCATTTTGTGGTTTTGTAAACTAATTGAATGCAAAAGAACCATTAATTTCAGACAGCTGGTGGCCACCATTGGATCGTTTTGCCATTTGGGAAATTATTCTTGGGAGACATTTTTGACGTTAAACGTTATCATCCATTACCATTTTACCCATTTGCAAATTGACTTACGAATACTGTTGCACTCTGCTGTAGACGACTTTATGATAGATGCGAAGTCGATACTAATCGAAATGTTCGTTTTTTATTAATATTTTATTTTCCTTATATTTTGTTAAGTTGATTTATCTAAAATAAAACGTATTTTACAACATTCCTTTTAAAATACTATGTGTATTTGCAGTAAGTTATACTTCCTTCATTGTAATACAGTTCCGTCACTTAACCCTTTAAAGCTCAAGCATTTTCTCATCAATATAGAAGTCCAACTGGATAGACTGCCCAACGCCGAAAAAGCGCAGCCGTTGCCATCGGTCCATTTAATTACCAACAGCATAGCGGCCGATTACAAATCCCATCTGGCGCCACAGAGCTAATGAAGTTATCTGACACAGCTGGCTGTGCGTCTGAACTTTTTCAGCGTTGGGACCATTTAACCATCTTCTTTTCAACTAGCAGTGAAGGCGCCGAAATACGGTGGTTGCACGGTGCAAGACGCGCACTTCAAAGTGGTTAATAAAATCAGAATCGTGGCTTTAAAAAAAAAAAAAAATCAAAAATTGAAACTTGTTCCTCTTCAAAAATGAAAATTCCAAGACAGATTGAAGGAAGGGGTTCCGTGCTCGTAGCGTACGTGCTCATAGCGTACACCCCATCAAGGGTGCTCGTAGCGTACATCTTCCCCGCCACCTGCTTTCACCACAGTAATAATTGAAAAGAAGAAATAAAAAACTGGAGTGACTCCACTCGACTTTCCGAACACTTACGATTAAGATCATTACCAAGCACTTAAATAAATTTTAATCGATGAATAATTCAAACATATATACCAAATTGAAACTCAATCGAATGCACCGTTTAAACGCTTGCGCGCTTTCAAGAATTTCTCCCCATATGCCATTATGCCATAACATAAAATAAAGTTTTGTCGTAGCCCTTTAGGAGAACTATAAGTCCTATACACACCAAAATCAATACCGGTCTTAGGATGGTGGTTTATAACATGTATACCGAATTTGAGCTCAATCGAATGTATCGTTTAAACGCTAGCGCACTTTCAAGAAATTCCCCCCATAGGCCATCATGTAAAAGAAATCTTTGTCCTAGCCCTGTAGAAAAACTATAAGTCCTATACACACCCAAATCAATACCGGTCTTGCGACGGTGGAGCTCAATCGAATGTATCGTTTAAACGCTAGCGCACTTTCAAGAAATTCCCCCCATAGGCCATCATGTAAAAGAAATCTTTGTCCTAGCCCTGTAGAAAAACTATAAGTCCTATACACACCCAAATCAATACCGGTCTTGCGACGGTGGTTTATGACATATATATCCAATTTGAGCTCAATCGAATGCTCCGTTCAGGAGCTATCGTGTTCACTCACATACACACAAACAC
Organism: Cheiracanthium punctorium; assembly: GCA_038373885.1. NCBI lineage: Eukaryota > Metazoa > Arthropoda > Arachnida > Araneae > Cheiracanthiidae > Cheiracanthium > Cheiracanthium punctorium. The sequence goes on from JAWZYV010018994.1 coordinate 87,342, forward strand.
ACACACACACACACACACATACATACATACATCTCGTAAAAATAGCATAAATGGATTCAGAAGCCCTCAAAACGTGTAAAAACACTAAAATCTCGAAGTCGAATTTTTTCATGATTACAATACTTTCCTTATATGGTACATGTTCGGAAAGTAAAAAGGCAAATCTGGCTAAATATAGATCTACTTTAGTAGCGACCATTTTAGTCCACAAAATCGTAGATTTCATTACTACTATTTATTTTCAACAAATAAGGTGAAGTTTAAATCAAGTCGAGCAAAAAGTCATTGTAAATTTTGGTTTTATTTAAGGATCTGTTTTAGAGCCGATTCCCAATTATAATGAAGTTTTTAAAATAAAAAATTGTATCTAGAGGTGTATATTTCAGAATTTCTTTTAGCATGTTTGAATACTTGATAGAGCTTCAAATATTAAAAGCAGTGCTGGCTATAAAACATTAAAGTAAAACAAAAGGTATCTCAGGACCCCAGGGTTGGACGGTATTTACCGTCTGATGGTATTTACCGGTTTTTACTACGGTTTTTACCGTCTTTGGAAAAACATGTTTTTACCAGGGTTTTTACAACCTTTGAGAAAAACTTAATAATTTAACTATTTTTTGTCACTTTTTTGAAGATTTATCTCTCCATCAATGGCTGAGAGGTTCTGCTATCGAAACTGGATGGTGGGAGGTGCCAGGCTCATACCCTGGTCGTGCCTGTTGATCAAGCTGTTCGGAGTTTTCCGTGGATTTTTTTTTCAGAAATCGCACATAAATACTGGCTAGGATCCCTTAGGAATAGGAAGGTATTCCCCAATAGGATTAGAATCCTAGTGCAGTCAATCGGCCTTAATCCACAAGCAACCAATGAAGATTTATCTGCTATTTTTTCATTTTCTCTGGGATAAAAGTTCAGGACATTTAATATCACTATTTCCATTTCTATATAACAATATTCACCTAATTCAGTGTCTGATTTGGTAAGTAAAAGAATGCCATACGAAATTAGTTCATTTTAAGGAATATAATTAACACAGAAAACTTTCATCCATGTTTTCGTCTTACAAGAAATTCAAATTTATAGATAATGTACATTTATCATTATTAAACTTATTAAAACTATTATTATGAGAAGGCACATTACAATATTTATTACAATTATGTAATGCAGGCTAGTTTAATAATTTTTACTTAAAGGAGAATTGCAAATATACTTTTACTACACTTATCTTAATCATTTTAATGTCTTATCTTAATCATTTACTTATTTTAATCATTTTAATGCAAACTAAATGCTTACAAATATTATTTGTTACATAATGTAGTTTGCATCATCATGATGTCCTGATGATGATATATCCACATCAATTACATGAGAATACAGTTTTATAAATAGCATTAATATACAATTTATGACTCGGGGAGTTTATTGTATCATTAGGTTTTTACCCCTTTTTCCCAGGTTTTTACCGGTAAAAACCTAGTTTTTACCATGCCCTGGTAAAAACCAGTTTTTACCGGTAAAAAGCCAACCCTGCAGGACCCCCCCCCCAAAAAAAAAAGAAAAAAAAAAGGAAAAGAAAAAGAAACGTGTTCTTGCAATAAGAATGAGGAGAAGGAAAGGCTTAAGAAAAAACATTGGTTAGCTCAAAATTCATTATATATAATATATATATATATATTTTTTTTTTTTCCCTTCACATAACCCATAAGACAATTGCGCATTATTAAATTCATGAAAATCTCAGACGGTACATTACAAAAATTTTAAATACTTGTTAATATCGGTGCAGTGACGGACTCTTTCAAGTACCAATGAAGGGAAAATATGATATAATATTAATTATTAATTAACATAATGAATATATTAATCATTTTATAATATATTTTTGTTCAACAAATACAATTAAAGGAGTAGTAACTGAATAATTAAGAAAGTAATAATTAACAGTATCATAGGCGCACCCACGGGGGCTAAAGCCCCCGAAAGTGACCGAAGATTTAGATCTGAACCCCCCAAAACTCCCTCCCTCGAAGATTTAGATCTGAAAAGCTTCGAGCATTGTTACAAAAGAACTAAAATATTTTGTGTTTTAAAAATTGTCTTTAAATGTTTTAAAAATTGTCTTTAAATGTTTTAAAAATTGTCTTAAATGTTTTAAATTGTCTTAAAATACTTTTAAAAAGGACATTGGTTTTTAAATATGTGCAGTTAGTGTGTCACATGTACTGCAGTAATTTTTTAGAATAGTGTTTAATACAGTAATTTTTCGTTAAATTACTGTATGAGACGGCTCGGGCTCTGTAATTCGCGATTGTGAATTTCCTATGCAGAATTATTTTTCACTTTCGTTTTCAAAATCCTGGGAGGGGCAATTACCCCCATTACCCCCTCCCCCCCGTAAAACCGCCAATGCCTGTACACTTTTACATTTTCTTCTTTCTTATAGCTTGACTTCCAGCCTTAAACGCAGCAAGACGAAGGCATTTATACAGAAAAATTAATAGTTTAAATAGCAATATATTTTAAAATTATGCTTTTTTTTATCATTTTAAGAGGTTTCTAGTATAATACATTGTACACAGATTGCTTACACACCTTTAAACAACAGAACGATCAGTATGTCCAAAATCCTCATTGCTTTCAATAGGATGACCAGCAACTCAATTTTCTTGCTAAAGAAAGTGGCCCCCCCCATATATTATTGTTTTCTAAACTACGATTTTGTGGAGTAAAATGGCCGCTACTAAAGTAGATCTACATTTAGTAGGATTTGCTGTGGTGAAAACGAAAACAGGTGGCGGAGGAGATGTACGCTACGAGCACCATATGTACGCTAAAAGCACCCTTAATGGAGTGTACGCTATGAGCACGTACGCTACGAGCACGAGACCTTCTCGGTTAGTGCTTTGGTAAGAACGATGAATGTTATGTTGTTTCCAAGCGCAGACAATTACGTACATAAGGGGGATATTTTCAGAGGCAATTTAATCCTAATTTAACCTGTTCGTTCTCATCGTTACCAAAACGCACTGCCGTTTTGAACACTTCCCCTACGTACAGTGATATTACGACTAAATTACGATTGCAAAATATTTTTTGTGAACATTCATATATTTTTAATAGTACAATTTTTAGGCAGAGGATTGAATTAATTAACAAAAAACACTCAAAAGAAACTGGTATTTAAAAGATAAAATAATTTAAATTTTGTAAAGTAACACACATAAAAAGATCTTTGAATAAAGGTTTAACCAATGCCCTACAATATTAAAACAGCTGAAATTTTCTCCTTTCTGTCTCCAGATTTGCTTCCCTTCTAACAGATCTTGGAATGCCTTGCTGAGACCAGAAAGGACCAATGAGAGGAAGTAACGCTGGCCACAGAAAGGATAACTTTTGTCTTTACGTCTTTGTAACAAAGTGAATGAACATGTTAAGGCGGGGTTCAAGATTTTTTTTTTTTTTCAATATCTTGAATACTCTGTCAAGCGCAGGAGCCCCGAGAAATTTAAAAAAGATTTAACCCACAGTTAAATGAGTTTTTCCCTGTTACCTTCATTTCACGTAAAAACTAAAACTGGGTGAAGGTAATCCTGTAATCGTCTCAGCAATCACGATTATACTACGACTATTTAATCATATAAATTCAATTTTCTACATTACGGTTACACTGGGATTTGAATTTTCAGATTACGAATATATTACACTATTTGTAAAACAGCATTTATAGATTCTGACTAGATTACGATTACACAAAAAAGTGTCATCGATTACTATTACACGAAGTTTGCTTCCTACACATAAGAAGAAATCTGAAATTTTCAAGGCTACATGCAAAAAAAGCCTCATAACAACTAGTAATTCCTGATTTCAAGAATCACGCATCGAAAATTGAGATGTAAGAAAGAAAAAAAATGACTTTTAGCCTAAAACTAAATGCACATAATTCAATGACATAAAAACACAAGCGCACCGAGAAAACGATTGGAAGAAAATCTTTTGTCAATAGCTGGATCACGCAAGTTTGCAAAAATTAACGGCAAACAAATAGGGACCCATCGTCGTCAAGGAAATATTCTGCATTAAAACACTAAAAAGACGATACGATTTCGGAAATCGATGGCATACAATATAAAATCAAAGACCGCTTTCTTACAAACAAAAAAAATCTTGTGTAAACCACTTGACTTCCAACCACATTTATTAAACTTTGTGTTGTGTGAAAGGGGGTTATATTTAAACTTCCCCTAGAAACAGGGAGTACATTTATTTTAACAGCTGAACGTATCGTGACAGGGTTTTCATTACTTGAAAAAAGCGGGTGAGAATTTTTCATTTAAAGAATGGATTTGCGCTGCTCGAGAAAGGAAATTTTTTTATTAATACAGTAGAACCTCGATTATCCGAAGTAATTGGGTGGGACCGAACCTACTTCGGATAATCGAGAATTCATCAATAATCATCTGTTTAATATGTAGTAGCGTCATTGAACTGTTATTATGACTATTTTAACTCTACAGTCATAAGAGAGTTACAACTCAAAATAAATGAAAATTATAAATGAAAATAAATTTATTTCTGAAACAAAAACTTGGCCATCCTTTGCCGGGCAGCGCTATCCCGAAGTTTTTTAAAAGCATGAGTTCAGAGGAATCTTACAATCAGAGGGTGCAATATCATTCGATTGTTCTGGGACTCGGCAGTGTGACCTTCCAAATTTCGAAATGGGGTGTGTTTTTGTTTAGAACAGGGATGTTTGAAAGTGGTACACTCATACCGAGAATTGAGCTTGCGAGAAGGAATTCTATAAAAGGGAATTCCAAAATATTTATCTGCACTCGTAGTTTGGAAAGGACGGATTGCATACAAAAGGAATGTGGGGAGAAAAAAAAAAAAAAAAAAAAAAAAAAAAAAAAAACTTATGTTTGATAAAAGTGTATGTTTGTTACAGAAATTTTGGATGATAGTAGAAAGTGAAAAAAAAAAAAAAAAGTGAAGAAGAAACCGACTTTGGTTAACGGAGAGTTTCGGATAATCGAGGTTGAGGTTCTACTATATCTTGTAACATGCATTTTGCAAGCGGTAAACCGATGCATCCTAAACATATATCCATGCCCTGATTTTCCATTAGGCCCGGCCCTAGGGCTTCCGAATGTTTGGGGTCCCCAAATAAAACCCCAATTCAATTATTATTATTTTTTTTTAATAGCAGATTTTTATATGTATTTTCAAGTTTTTTCAAACAATATTTTAAACAAGTTGCCAATCTACTTGATGATTGGATGGCATTTATAACCAGGGATTGAAAAAAGTTGTAAATTCTTAGGTATTTTATGTACAGCTTGAATTTGTTTGTTAAATTCATCATGAAAAATAATAGACCGCCATTTGGGGGGGGGGGGGAGCGCAGACTTTTGACGGCGGACACAGTCAGACTGTTATTTACCTTTGAAAATTTCACGCTGTTAGAGTGCCCCCATCCCGAGTTGTGCCTATAGTCAAGAATTTTCTAAATCGGGCCCTGCATATATTATTGCTCATATAATATATATTAATGTATTGCATATATATTTAAATCCTGCATTGGCCGTGTCGCTCCGTTCCCATAAAAACAAGCGACAAGGCCATTGCAGCACGACTCATTTGACGAAAAATTGTCAGAGGTTTTGTGCGTTTTGCACTGGAAGCAGCACTAGCTTGACCAGTGCTTGGGAGGGTGAGCTCTTGTCTCGGTTGGACTGCTGTGGGCGTGTAAGCTATTGGGTAAACTCTGTCGTGGCTCCGATGTCCTCCATGTTCAAACGGTGTCTCTCGAGTGGACCATTTCAGATACAAAGATCCATCTGAATCAAACTTAGGAGACCCCGAGAAAAGGAGAAACTTAGGAGACCCCGATGGGCTTCCTCCCATTGTGACTCCCAATAGAATAGAAGCTACCCCCTTTCGCCCATCGCCGTCCTGTATGAAGGCCCTGACACCTCTCCGCGATTTGCCAGAGGGCATTATAAACTATAGCAACAGCATATGTATATTTCCTGTTAACGGATAGCGCTGTTTTGTAATCAATTTTTGTACTATTTTTTTCCCTGGGGAGTTGCATAAGACAGATTGAGGTTTATTGGTAATAAAAGTGCCCAGTACAGTTTATGAAAAAGCATTAATAAAAAAAAAAATCGCGTAATTTTCTGCGACTCTTATACAACTTTTAAAAGGAACAGTCTTGAAGGAATGCGTGTAAACCAAAAGAACAATCAATCATTTTGGGTTCTTGTTAATAAATCATTTACCTCTGCTGTTCTGGATCACTTTTGATGGAGAGAAAAACATCATTTCAAAATTACTTCTCATCGCCAGGTCAGCAGACTCTCCTATTTTTAAACAGGGAAACGAAAAGCCATAAACTCGGATAGCAGCTGGAGTTATCGCTTGCAAGCTTTTTATCTGCTCCCATATAACTTTTTATGGGTGGTTCTAAAACCATATCCCAAACTGATAATGCGTTGCTATTTTTTAGGGGGGGGGGGAATCTAAGTGGGCCTTTGCGTAATTTTTTCAGCCCGTCCCCTCTTATTTTTTAAAACGCTGGATGTTGTAATAAAAAATGAAACAACATACAGATCCTTTTTTTGTGAAAGTTGCTTTTGAAAACGTTAAAAATACGGGGAATATACGTGCTTTCATATTTTACGACTCTGTGCATGTTCATTGATTTTAAAGGATGCTCCAATGGTATTAATTTGCTATTTTGCGACTTGTGTTTGTATAATCCGTGCTTTAAAACTGTCTTTAAATAAAGTTTTAAAAATGAGTTTTATAAACAGAGGTTTTGTGCGTTTTCCTGTTACAACCTCAATTCGTTCAAGATTTGTTTGTCGTTAGAGGGCAACTCACTTCACAGAATGTATCGTTTAGACCTACTTCCGCCTTTCCGAGTTTCTTATTACAATTTAGGTCCTCATCGTAAGGTGGCGAGACTTTGAAATGTCCTACCCCTCGGAACTCCCTTGCAACCCCCGAGAAAATTTTTAGAACCGTCCACGCACGAGCGCAGGACGTGTGTCTTTCCCCTCACCCCAATATTTTGCCTTAATTTTTAATAATGCCGGATAAATTAAAAATCGAAACGATAAAAGTTTGAAAATTTTCGTTCTAGAGAGGCAGCCACTTCCTTTTATGAAGAATACTTGAATACTTTTAATGATATCACAGTTTTAGCGTTGCGTTCCGATTAAAAATTTAGTTATACTGAGGAAATCGTTATTAGAACACTTCGTAATTGGTAGACTCTAGTGTATACAGGGTGTCTCAAAAACGCTGACCTCTGCGTTCATTCCTCTATCATTTATGATAGACACGTACAATAAATTACAAAGTTACATTAAAAAAAGGTGCAAAATTTTATGATGTCGATAAAAAATTTCCCAAGATCAAACGTAAATAAACGCAAAATTTAAATTTTATATCTTCCCCCTCCGTACGAAAAAATTTCCACACATTAATTAGGAGATGTACAAAATTTCAGCCTTTCATCGTAAAAAGGCTCTGAGATTTCAAAATAAATATATGCTGATGTATACCCTTTTTCAATGGCTGTAGAAGCGGGAAAGTTGCATCCAACTGTGTCAGTAAACTTCTTTGGCTCTGTGACGCCAGATGTGCTATTCAATCGACCACGATATTGTTGGTAGTAGCACTTTTTTAAATTTGGAGAGTCTAGTTGGTCTTCTATAGTGATGTGAAAATGTTTACCTGTCAAAGGATTAACTAACAATTTAATGTCATAAAAGCGTTATTCAATCTTTTGTATTATTTTGTATCAAAGTAAAAGCAAATGAAAACTTGTGTGCAGACACAAAGAAAACCATTTGAGGGCATGCTGTTGTAATCCATTCTAATTATCTATAATCTACTTTTCCTCCTTAACTCCTTAGTATTAAATTTGTTGACGCAGTAAATTATTTTGTTCTCTGCTTAGCTTCATGTCGTACTTCACTGAACTATTAAGGATGAAACTTGCATTATGTTTCGTTGTAATTTAAATATTTTGTAAGCTTTCGAAAGAGTTGTAAAAAACCTTATACAAGCATACCAAAGGTTGTCCCAACTTTTTGCGGAAGGGGTCACTTGAAAAAACTTTACTAAACTTTCTGGCCAACGAGTTGTACTTTTTATTTGTTTAATTTTTTTTTTCTTGTGTGTCTGGAGCTTTTCAATAATTCTTTACTTCAGGTTATAGTAGAGCTTGTAAAGATACAACTTAAAATTTTTCATTACAACTCATATATATGTACTAGCTGCGTGCCCGTTCTCCGCACGGTAGGGAACGAAACTTTTTCTTACATGTATAGTTCGAATTGATTCCAGTGATGTGGAATCTAAAAATAAGCAGAATGATTTGACTCTTGGTGTAAAGTTACTCATTAATTATTCGTAAAGTTAGTATAAGTACTGACCTGAGACCATTGTTAATATTATGAGGCAAAAAACTATGTCGGTGTCATTCGCGATCAGAAAAGAAAAGCGTGACGGTTTGCAGTGAAAATTCCTAATTTTCAAAATGTCTCATTTCTGCATCATACTCTTTTTTAGATTTAAGTTATGCTATTAATAACTTAGATACTACTTGCTGTGGAGAACCGTTTTATTTTATAATTAAATAGTTGTGTATCCGCTCTTCGCAAGGCAAGAAGAGAACATTTTCCTAAAATGCGACCATAACTACTTGTGACAAAACAGAATCTCCAAGAAAAAAGTTGTGTTACAGTCTTTTCTGTTGAAACTACCGCGGGATATATTAACGCGACGTAGAATTACTTAATGTTTTGTTAGCTGTGATGTAATACGGCTGTTGAAAAATGAATAGAAGACAGTTTCACGAAATATTTATTAATGCGGTATATTGTGCTTTGATCAATATTGCCTTATCATATCTAATTACTAATACTATCTTTTACTGATACCCATACAATATATTTTCGTTTTGCAACCGTTAATGCTTAATTTAAAGAAACGGTCTAGATATTTGCCACGAATGCAGTCTATTACACTTTGGGGATTCTTTGCAATTTATGCATTAGCATAAACGATAATCATTTCCCTTTATGGTTGCCACTAAATCAGCTCTCCATAAATTTTTACGCATAATTCTTGTCAGATTGGCGTATTTAGCACCAGGGCCCTATTATCGCACGGGCAAATCGGGACTTTGCCCAGGGGTCCCCGGCTCGAAATGGCCCCCAAATTCAAATGTTGTTCTTTTTCTATAAAAAAAATTATGAATGAGAAAAATAAAAGAAATTTTATAGACGGGGGCCCCAAATTCAACAGTGCCCGGGGCCCCCTGTTGGTCATAATTAGGCCCCGTTTAACACCGCAATACATTTCCTGCTATTCGAAAACGTGACCCATTTAAAATCTCAATTGAAAATAATGCTGGATAATTAACTTGTGAAAAAACAGCATTCAATTATTTTCTGGCAACGTAAAGTAAAATATAGAATTATTTCACATGCGCGGCATATGTTGTGCTTGTGAGTCCGTTATTCTGCGATTGAGTTTCGAAAGGTGTTTTAAACTCGTGACGTCAAAGTGGCGCATATTTCACATGTGAAAAATCGGTTATTTTTAAATAACTTTATTATTATTTTTTTTTTCAACTGGCAATTTTAATCATTGTTACTGTCTCCAAGACAACCAAACCGCAAGATATCATACGGAAAATTTTAAGCTGCTGCGATTGAAATGAAAATCCTTCTTTACTTAAAAATTCGTAAAAAATCTCCTAATTTATATTTTCCTCTGGTTTTTCTTTTAAAAGAGGGCGAAATGTATGCTCCGTCATTTGACATAATATAAAAAAGTTATGACGGATAGAATTCAAGATGCAGCAATTTAAAAAATATTTTACGAAAGTCAGCGTCAAATTTAATTTTATTTGAAAAATTCCCAAAAATCTGAAAATTATGTTACACAGTACAAACAAACAATTTTTAAAGGAAAATTTTCTCCTCTATCCGATGATGTAAATTGCGTTTTCTTGCGATTGTAATTACCGGCGTTATTACGTATTAAGCGAGAAAAATCGCTAAAAATCGGACAAAACATAAAATAAAACATTTTCTAATTCGAATTTCGAAAAAATCGCTCCGAGACGTGTAAGGATCTGTCCTAGTGAAGCCGTATGCAAAATTCGGTGGGTCTGCGACCAACCGTCTCGGCGCAATGCGATCCAGAGACGCGCGCAAGAAGATCCGTGGTCACAAACTTGCCTACCTACCTACATAGCTACATACAATGTTTACTCTCGGATTTTATTATATACTAGCTGCGTACCCGTTCTCCGCACGGTGGGAAACGCATATTTTCCTTAAACATATATAATTCGAATTAAACCCAGTAATTCGGAATCTCAAAACGGGAAAAAATACTTGAATCGTGACTAAAAGTTGACGTCATGAGTGCAAATTTTAGACGATTGCAACATGACACAAAAACTACGTCAATGTGACTGGCGATCAAAAAAGAAAGAACTTTATGGTATGCAGACAAAACTTTTCTCTTTCGAAAAATGCCCGATTTCTACATCATATAATTCTCTTTGTGAGGTTTAATTTATAGCATTAATATATAGTATATACCACATAAATAACATTACATGATGTTGACAATAATTTTATCTTGCATTTTTCACAGCGTGCATTTTTCACAGCGTAGGGCAGTTATGTTACACACGACTTTATTAAATTTAACCTAAATTAAAAAACCTACATGAAACAATGGATGCATCATTTACGTTTAAAAGCCAAAAATGTACCCTGCTCCGTTGAAAATCATGTCGCTTTTGTAAATGAAAACGTTCGGGATGTAACTTCTGAGAAAAAAACTTGTTACCCTTATTGAACCTTAATGCAGTATCACACTTGTTACATAAAAGTGACGTTTATCTCACTGTCAATTCGCCCTAATTAAATAACTAATTTCATTTTTCATTTTTTACAGATTACAGTTGACCCCTTTATAACATGGGTCTACAACACGAATTCTTAGAACACGACGAAAACATTACGATCGTTTTCGTGTAACACGTTAAAAGAGACTCGTACAGCACGGTGAAATGAGACATATGTTCTGATATTATGACGCCTTAGTTCCTGTAATTAACATTCCTTTTGAATGGCAACACCAAACATCATTGCATTTTTACGGAGCGCGAATAAGTTTTGCCGCGATTATACTGCGCAGTTCGCACTCCAGGTGGAGTATAGCGCAGGACCCGTACAACACGGATTCCTATAACACAGAACGTATCTACCGTGTTAGGGAATCTACTGTAGTTGCATAGTGTCAAATTCAATAGTTAAGGAAATTCTGGGTTGCCGTATTTAGTAATATTTCATCTCACCTTGGTGGCCGAAATGTATTAAAACCAAATATCCGAACTGTATCAAAAGTAAAATTTACTAAAAGAAAAATTTTTAATTTTGTATAACCCTCAGAACAACTTCGGAGTTTGCCATCTATGACGGTTTTCCATGACGTGACAACTTATGCTTGCGTACAGTGGCTTAGCCAAGGAGGGGATAGGGGGGTCACAACCCCCAAGCGGAGTTTTTTGCCATACAAAATGTATTTCTTCACTCCCTTATCGCACACACGTGTACATATATGTGAGTTGCAGTAGTCGTAACATTCCCATGAAAAATTTCTGGCTACTCCTGCTTAATCAATTTACTTCAGGATCGGAATCTCCGCGGTAAAAAAATGGTCTAAAAAATGTGACACCAGAAAATTCTGATTAACACAATGGGGTTACACAAATACGCGCCGGACATACGCTCTTGCTTCCGGAGGAGCAAATACATTAGAGGGTATGTGCTGCTCCGGATAATCTGCCAGCAAAACAGCAAAAATGACGTAAAAAATGACATCCACACTAGAAGGAAATAAAATTAAAAGTATGTAGAATTGCATAAAATCTTCGATTATTTTTAAGGTGCAAGTCTGTTACAGTTCCATTTGTTTCACAATTGATGCGTTTTCACTTTTTCGATTCTTAAAAGCTGTAGAAATGAGTGGTTTCACTTAATTGTAAAATTTAACAACTTAAGTGGCAACAATGGATTCCGTTGCTACGGAAACTATAGCAATGTTAAAAATAGAACATGAAATGAGTTATTCATGTTTACTTTGCTAGAACTGCCATATTGGCGAAATTAACACCGCCAGTCGATGGCAAATAGCTCAAATCACAAATTAAACTTGACACTAAGGCAATACGCAATACTCTGTTTGGCGGAATTAAAAAAAAAAAATATCCATGCATTCGCTAGTGACATCGGCTCATCTCAATTGTGGAATGGAATTAATAATATGTACAGAGTTGCACTACATTTGAATATTTTTCGCCAACTTTGCTAAGAAATGTACTAAAGTAGGAATCAACAAACATTTCAATTCGTAAAACAAAAAATATATTAGACAGTATTAATTACGCCTTTCTAACAGCTTCTAGTAAAAGAAACTTCCGTAGCGCTGCTTTAACAAATAAGAATCAATTATTTATTACACAGTACTTCGATCGCTAAAATGCCAATATACACCATTTTGCGAGATTTTTTTGTTTTCAGGAATCATTCGAAGCATTGATTTAACAGCAATCAAAATGGGAAATAGTTATCTATCATTTATATGGTTCTATCGCCAAAATTTAATGCAGGCATATTATTGATAAGGAGCTGTTACTTAAATTATTAACTATAGCGGGTTTTAATCACCGTTAACTACCATGTACAAAATGCGAGAATTTCAATTTTCTGAAATTTGGCGGAATTCCTCTAACTTAAATCAGTTTACTTAATTTGGTGAAAATTCTATAGATCGTTTAAAATCGCCTTAATAACTGCATTATTTCTGTATGAAAAATCGAAGTATAGCGCCGTAAAATTTATACTTGTTATTAAAAATATTATTTCGTTACGCTCTCAGTAATTTGCGCCAAGCCCAAAACTGTACAAATCGGTAGAACCTACTACTTTCTCAAAATCGCCAAATGAGCCATTTTTTTTTTTTTTCGGCCAAACTAAAAAATATACATATTAGTCTCGGAAATCTCTCAATCCCTTATTCTTTTACACATAAAAAACATTGAATTCCAGGTCTGATTTAACATGAACGCAATCTTTTAATTAAAAAATAACTTTGTAAATAATCTAAACAGAAAAAAATCATTATTCTTTTATTTTTACTGCAGGAGTCTAAATAATTTAATAAAATAGCCAAACATGGCAACCTCGATGCTTATTTCTCACTTTTTGACTACAGGGGTTACAATCACGGAATTGCGGAGAGCAAAAATTAGCGTTTTTGATGGGTTTTTTATCAATATCTCCTAAACTAATTCGAATTTCGAAATTTAAATTAGCGGAGGTTCTTTCTCGGAATTTTCCGAATTCGTGGACACCTCGATCGAAACTCAACTCCCAGCCGTTTGGGAGGAGATGATGCTACACAGACACACAGACACACACACACACAAACAGACGCGCACAGATTTTAATAGTATAGACTAGCTTCTTACCCGTTCTCCGCACGGTAGGAGACGAATATTTTCCTTACACATATAATTCGAATTAAACCCAGTGATAGGAATCTCTAATAGTGAAAAATTGCTGGAATTCTGACGAAAAGCTGACTCCATGAGTGGAAATTTGAGACGATTGCAACATGATGACACAAAAACTACGTCATTGTCACTGGCGATCAGAAAAGTAAGAACTTTACGGTATGCAGACGAAACTTTTCTCTTTCGAAAAATGCCTTATTTCTACATCATATAATTCTCTTTTTTAGGTTTAATTTATAGCATTCATACATACCATATGAATAACATTACATGATGTTGAATACTATTTTATCTTATCTTGCATTTCGTAAAGCGTGGACAATGCATTGCATCTGCAGCATTAGCCAGTTATGTTGCAGATGAATTTATTAAATTTTACCTAAATTTAAAAAACCTACACGAAACAATCGATGCACATTGTACGTTCAGAAACCAAAAATGCATCTCCTGTTTCCGTGAAGATCTTGTCGCTTTCGTAAATGAAAACATTTGTGACGTAACTTAAGTGGAAAAGCTTATTACCCTTACTGAACTCTTAATATAGTAGCACACTTGTTACATAAAACTAACGTTGATCTCACTGCCGATTCACACTAAATAAATAACTAATTTCATATTTTATTTTAACATAGATTAATTGCATAGTGTCAAATTCAATATTAAACAAAATCTGAAGTCGTTTCTAGAGCTCTTGTCTTGTAACTGGAATAACTGGAATATATATGAAAAAATAAATAGAACTTTCACATATAAGTAATTTATATGAAATATTCTAAGCACATCGCATCCCGTTATTCGGAAAGATTTCACAAACGCCATGGGAGAAAGAGAATTATTTCATATTATATTTTGTATTCCTTGCAACCGCCTTTGTTATGTACATGATTGCAATATATTCTCGTACACGATGCTTATTCTATAGTCTCTGGTGATTTATTTTGGATTTTCATTTCATATTCCTGCTTTGCATACTTTTGAAATTTTGTTGCTTTGCGCATGTGAATAATCGATTATCATTTCGCATTACGGCTACCAATTAAACAGTTTTCCATATCGCTTCTCCGTTACGCGTAATCTGCCTTTTCTAGTTAAAAACATAAAACGCCTACAAGTTCATGCGCATTGCCCTAGGTGCACGCGGCACCCAGTTTGCGAACCACTACGTTAGCGTGTAATGTGCTTCTCTGCATAATCTGACAGCAAAACAGAAGACAATGACGTGAAAATGACGTCACACGCGAAGGAAATAAAATGAAAAATATGCAGAATTGCCTGAAAAAACTTCGATTATTTTTAATGCGCAAATATGTTAAAATTCTATTTGTTTCATATTTAATGCGTTTTCACTTTTTTGGGTCTTAAGAGATGTAGAAATGAGTGGTTTCACTTAATTATTAAATTGAACAACTTGCAACAACGAATAATTGGCAACAATGGATTCCGTTGCTACGGAAACTGTAGCAGTGTTAAAAATAGAATATGAAATGATTTATTTATGTTTACTTTGCTAGAACTGCCATTTTGGCGTAATTAACGTCGGCAGTCGATGGCAAATAGCCAAAATGAATCACACATTAAACTTGACAATAAATGCAATAATTTAAAGGCATTACCAGCTAGTCTAACTGGGTTTAAAAAATATTCTCATTCATCTCAAACAGCATTCGTATTTATAAAGACTTCCTATTTTATTACACCTTGTTTGGCGGGATTAAAAAATATTATCTATTCATACGCTCGTAACACCAACTCATATCAATCGGGGCATAGAATTAGCAATACAAATGAAAAAGTTTAATTTTCTGAAATTTGGCGGGGTTTCCCTAACTTAAATCAATTTATTTAACTTGATGAAAATCATTTAAAATCGCCTTAATAACTGTATTATTTCTGAACAGAAAATTAAAATTTCAGGCTAAATTCTAGTAAAACCTACACTTGTTTTTAAAAATACTATTTCTTTACGCTCTCAGTAAATTGCGCCAAGCCTAAAACTGTGCAAACCACTAGCAATCCACTTTCTCAAAATCGGCATATAAGCCATTTTATTTTCGCCAAATTATAAAGTTATACACTTTAGTCTCGGAAATTTACAAATCCTTTTTCTTTTGCGTATGAAAAATATTGAATTCCTGCTCTGATTTCCCACGCAGACGATATTTTAATTAAAAAATAACCTAGCAAATATTCGAAACAGAAAAAAATTATTATTCCTTTATTTTTAATGCAAGAGTGTAAATCATTTAATAAATTCGCCAAACATGGCAACCTCGATGCTTATTTCTCACATTTTCGACTACAGGGGTTACAATCGCGGAGATGCGGAGAGCAAAAATTAGCGTTTTTGACGGGGTTTTTTTATCAATTAATATCTCATAAACTAATTCGAATTTCGAAATTTAAATTCAGCGGAAGACCTTCCTCGGAATTTTTCGAATACGTGGACACCTCGATCGAAACTCAACTCCCAGCCGTTTCGGAGGAGATGATGTTACAGACAGACGCGCACAGATTTTAATAGTATAGAAGAAGATACGTGTTTGCGATAATGTTAGTGAAGAATATACATTTTGTATGGCAAAAATTTCTCATGGGGATTGGGAGGGTTATGACCCCCCCCCCCCCACCTTGGCTACGCCCCTGTATGACACAGTTAATTTATATTTATGCACCAAACTACGTTTCTGCTCATATGTACAATTTCGCTTCTTGTTGCGTGTAACACACTCCTCCATCGTAGGCGTAGATTTTACATGTTTGTTTTATATTATTTATGGATTGATTTTACGCTCTACACATTTTAAATTCCCACCTTAGCTCGTTATTATTCTGTTATTTTACTTACTGATTTCTTTTTCACCACTTACTTGTTAACATGCAATCTCAATCTTGAAAATAAACTTATAGTTCTCCAATTTTACGAAACAAACAATCGTATTATGTTTACACCATAATTTTTTTTTTCGCTTTGGCCACGTTGATGTGCTACTGATATGTTGTTTCTTAACCATAGCAACAAGTGACAAAATAAGAAAGGACTGCCCACTTCTTCATGCTGACTGCTGGTATTTGTATGTATCTAACCTGACACCGTGTCCAGCCAATCCCTCCCTTTTGCTCCCCCCCCTCTTTTTTTTCCCTTGCTAATTTCGATCGATAAAAAAGCTTTGTTTTGCGGCTCACCATCACCTTTGACATTGATTTACATCAATAAAGTAGGGCGAAGGTAAAAATGGGTATGAAAGCTGACATTTAAAAAAAAAGATCACCGGTTTTTTCTGTTACGGAAGAGCTTGGATATTTGACCAATGGCGACTTTTTATTCTGTAGTGATTAATCTATAATCATTTCTCATTAGTCATTAAAAACAGTTCTTCACATGAAAAAATTAAAACTTTGTAAAATAACACAAATATAAGGTACTTATCGTTCCGTACAAGTGTTTCAGACAAAAAAACTTCGCCCTTCCTCAGCAATCGTCTGTACACAGACGACTGTGTCTGCGCATAGACTCTGGCCGCAAATGACCAATAGAAAACTAAGGAGATTTGGATGCGCGAGCATGATGCACGTGAGATCTTGCCACAAGTCAACAAATTTAACCCTTTAACGCGCAGTGTTCCCGCTCTGGGAACACCAAACTCTGACGTTTTGATTCTTGCCAGTCACGAAGAATAGATTTGATTTCTATAAAAATAGTTGCGGGTGACATAGCTCCACGATAATCCTTTACTTTTTAGCACGTCATTTCCCGTAAAAAGAATTGTCACGATTATTTTTTACAGCACTGACATCTGCTGAAAAATGGAAGAATGCGAGAACAGCTGGATGGATTGTCCAATGCTGAAAAAAGGGCAGCCGTTGCCATCACTCGACTTAACTACCAGCAAGATGGCGGACGATCGAAACGTTCATCGCGTGCCACAGATCTAAAGACCCTTTTCTGACGTCAAAAAAAGGGTCTAGATCTGTGGCACGCGATGAACGTTTCGATCGTCCGCCATCTTGCTGGTAGTTAAGTCGACGACGGCAACGGCTGCCCTTTTTTCAGCATTGGGAAAGGATGGCGCCTCAAAGGGTTAGCGTCCGTCCCTTCATAGGGGGGGTACTGCTCGTCGCCCACTGTTTGCCTTCATAAAATGCCCTCACCCAGACAGCACATCAAACTTGCAGCAAGCTTGATTTATCAAGTCAATAAACTTGAATTAAGCTTGAAAATTTCAAGCGTGTAAGCTTAATGCAAGCTTGAATCAAGTGTTCAAGTTTACACTTGCCCAGCTTGCATTAAGCTTGACATAGCAAGCTTAATTTCAAGCTTAAAAAATTTCCTAAATATACGGGGCGCCCGTCGGCGAACTCGCACCACATATTTTATTTTTCCACGCATTTTCCCCTCTATGCTGAAATTTCAAGTTATTTTAATCTGTTTCCATCAAGCGTCCGCGGCTGGGATCGAACTCGGGACCTAAGGGTTGGGAAGCCAGCGTCCTAACCATTCCGCCAATCTGCCTCGCGCTGGTATGACTAAAGTTTGAAGTGAATGTTATGGTTGTCACGCCGTTTTCTGGCGAGATCGATCAGTGGCCGATGCCGATCTGTTTCTTTTATTTTTCCATGGGATGAATAAAAATTAAAATAATGTTATGTGTGATTTATAGACTAATAGGGAAATAGGCATAATATAAACTTAAAAGCAGCACACGTTTTAAAACTTTCAATATCGCGACACTCATGTTGGCAATACTGGCCAAAATCGAGACAAACGACTGATTTTCAAATCAATTTCGTAGTATAATTGTATTTTATTTTGAAGAATTTCCATATTTGGGAATATAGTATCTTTTTTTTTTAAAAAATTCTATGGTCAAGTACATTTATGACTGATGATAAATTATTTTTATGTGGATGTGGCTTTCCAAATCAAGCAGTCATCAAGTTGTGTTCAAGCTTGACAGTTCAAATGACTTCTCCAAGCTGCAAGCTTAAAATAAATTGAACTGTCAAGCTTGTATTAATACGTCAAATTCAAAGAAATGCCAAGCTTGATTTAAGCTTATGTGCTGTCTGGGCAATACCTTCTGGTAGTTGCAGTGGACAATGCCTAGTCGGCAAGTGCTCGCCCGTTGAATAAATAAATAAATCAGTTCTTGCCACAAATTCGTCAGCATGTTTCCGTCGATCAAGCTAATTACAGGTCAGATTCTTGATTTTAGTTCGGGAATGGGCGCAGGAAGTGGCGGAGTGCACATTCGATCCTTTTCAAAACCAGGGTTGGTAAAAACCTGGGTTTTTGTACAAAAACCCAACCCACACGGGTTTTTTGGGCTTTTGTGGGCTTTTCTGGGTTTTTGTTTGATGCCACAAATACCTAACAATATACGTTGGAATTCACACAAAATGTGCATTTCGAGCTTTTTGGACAATTATCATAAATATGTAACCATCGCATCTCAGCACCAAAATGAATTTGAGACGCGAATTGCAAAAATATCCCCCCACACACACACAAAAATCCAAAAATATTGGATAATGTGTCAATTTACAAGGAGTGTTTGAATTTAAACAAGCAGCTCATAATTTCAGCTCTTGATGAGCTGCAAAAGGATACAACCACACTGTCACGTTCTGTAGAAATATGGAAAAATTTAATGGAATCAGAAGAATTGAAACAGCACAAGGAAGTTATAGTGAAACGGTATAAACAGATTATGAGACCTGAGCATTTTTTAGCTAATATAATGGATGCAAAGTATGGAGGGGAAAAGCTTAATTCAGAGGAAGAGGAAGAAGTTGAAGCATGGATAATACAGTATCATCCAGAGCGGTTCCTGCAATAATGGCTTTTAAAATTAAAGACATAGACTATTTTCCTAAATCACTTTTCTCAGAAAATATTGTGTCACAATTTACAGCTTCAAAATGGTGGGAAATTCTTAAAGAAAAGGTACAGAAGAACAACAAGTTAGATTCTGATTTTTGTAGTTTTTTTCAGTCTCTGCATTCTGTTCCATCTAACTCTGCTTCCATTGAGAGAATTTTCCCTACATTTGGATTTATATGGTCTAAGTTGCGGAACAGGCTAGGCTCAGAGCAGTGTGAAAAATTAGTAAAGATTTACAAATATTACCACAAAAATCAAAGTGAATGTGATTTTGATTGGTAAACCGTAAAATAGATCAGTTATAATTAATTTGAAATATATTTTTCATTCTACATTTTTAGTTTGTTGTCATTTAACTTTAATTGGGATTATCTTTAGACAATCACACATGTCATATTTTGCATAGTTTTTTACTGGAAGATTATCAACAGTTTCTTTTCATTATTTCTTTTACAGTTTGTAAAAGTTGATACAAGAAAATGTTCATTATAATGTGGTATCAAAACTTATTTATAATAATCACTGCATATTTGCTATAAAAAAAAATTAAATAAGTAAAAGAATAATAAAAACAGTATAATAGCAAAAAGTAGTCTGTGTGATGTTTTCAAACTGAAAATTTCAGGGTTTTTTCTTTATATTTCTTAAAGTGAAAATATTATTAGTTATATATAATTACATATTTCTTAATGAATACAAGTAATTGAAATACGATTAATAATATATTTTAATTCTTTCAAAGTAGAAAGAAAGCTTGTTTTCTGTGAAGGATCATGGCTCTACCTCTGTCAAAAACACTGTTGGTTATACTGTCTAGTAGTTCCAAAATTTTCAGTTAATGAAATTAATTTTAGAAAATAAATATTTTGAGGTAAACTTCATCTGATTATCATGGATATGACTTATTTTTATGTAATTTTGATAAGAGAAACCATCTAGGTTTTGGGCTTAAAAGGTAAAGTGTATTTCTAAATACTATAGGTGGGATTTGCAGACTCAGAAATGATTTTAAGCAAAAACCCAGTTTGAACAAAAACCCAGGCAGGTTTTTGTTGGTGGACCCACCCAGAAAAACCCGTGTGGGTTTTTCTGGGCTGGGTCCACTTTGCACACCCTGCTCAAAACCCCACGCACCGAAATCCACCGGCGAAAGATCTAGTGATCGAGGTGCTGGGGACCACTGAATAACACCTCTACGACCAATCCAAACTGGTTCTGCAGTATTGAGGTAAGCTTTAACGTCGTTCTGATAGTGGCAAAGCGCGCCATCTTGTTGAAAAATGTAGCCTCTTATCATTTTTTCTTTGATGATTGGAATAAGGAAAATCTGTAGCATGTCCAGGTAAATAATCCTCGCAGCAGTTTTTAAACTTAGGATAATAAACTTGGGATATATTACTACTAGTCTGACTTTAAACTGATCAATTTAATTTCATATTTCTGAAATTTTTAACTTACGAAATTACCCAATTTGTGGATACTCTGTATTTTAAAATGTTTCGAGGAAATAATTATTTCGTTTATCTTTAGAGCATTGTTTCCTGAATGAAGATTAGCGGTCGCTTTAGCCATTGTCCGTCATAAGGAGTGGGGAAGTGGAGACCAAGGTTAAGTAAGTAAACGAATGATTTCCTTGTTTTATTGTTGTTCTTGAATTCTATTATGAGAATCACGCAAATGTACTTGCAGTGATGTAAGCGGATTTGTGTTATAGTAAACACGACCTTGTTTTTGAAAAGATTTGTGGTGTGTGGACCATATCACCTGTTGAATCTTCTTTTTTTTTTCTCTGATAAATTCGAATTAATGTACCTCTTGTATTTCAGGGTGAAATATTTTGGCATTCGAAGTACAGTGGTACTTTGAGATCACATAGCTCAAACATAAACACAGTGGCCGAATGACTTGCCACCCACCACTTTTTATGATTATTTTTTCCTTAAATTTTAATTATAGAGCGCATTCACTAATATCTCTCAAAAAGTAAACGACTCTATTATTCAAATTTAAGACTGTTTGAACTTTATAAAGCTGATTGTTTTTGTTTTCAGACGTCATCAACGAAAGCTATTACTGAGTTTCAAGAGGGCATATAGGCGACAAAATGGCGGAAAACTATCTGACATTTCAAATCAAAATATTAAATAGAAACGTAATGAGGGTGTATAAAGCATATTTAACTGAAGGTAGCGCAAAAGCTTCCGGATAGTGGGAGGGAAAAAAAAGTAAAAAAAAATAAAAATATGAAACACTTTCATAATTTTAAATACGCGCTAAAGTGCTATATATTATAGGCGTATCATAATCCATGCGTCTTCCCTATTTTCTTCTCTTATTCCATTAACTTGAAAAATGTATCATTATTCATGAGTGTGCCGTATTTTTCTCCCTTGTTCCCTAAAACACATCTTTGGAATCGAAATCTATCTTAAAATCGCCCACTAAAACTGTTTTACAGTCTTCGACAAGTGTATTCCAACTATACCTTACCGTTTTAAATATTGTTTCGAATGAGTATCATAATCCATGAGTGTGCCGTGTTTGTCTCTCCTGGGTTGATTCCTACTTAAACGCCCCGACTCTTGCCAAGGTGGTGATAATTAAACATGTGCAGTTACCATGACGATTTTTTGTATTTATGTGGCAACCGTAATTTAGAATAAAATGGCGATTAGGAATAACCTGTAAGTACAGCATTCCGTTACTTATTTATTTATTTTGGGTTGCCAATTAATGTAGTTTTAATAATTAAGTGTCTTCGAATTCCTTAACTGGTGCGTTCATCGCTAATTTGCTCACTTTAGTTTTCATCTAGTTCTTTTGGAGCGTTGAAATTTGTGCATAACTCCTAGAGACCCATGACTGCAAAGCTCGCCAAAGTGTGGCGATTTTTTAGATTGGCGAGAGTGGGGGGCGTAAAAATAGGAATCATCTCTTTCTTGTACCATAAAACACATCTTTGGAATCGAAATCCATTTTAAAATCGCCTATTGAAACTGTTTTGCAATTTTCGCCAAGCATATTCCAACGTTATTTCACCATTTTAAATACTGTTTAGAATGGGCATCCTAATCCATGAGTGTGCCGTGTTTGTCTTTCTTGTTTCATAAAACCTTTCGTCGGAATTGAAATCTATATTAAAAAAGCTTGCCAAAATTGCTTAACAATTTCCGCCAGGCATAGTCAAACTATACTTCACCTTTATAAATATGATTTGGAAAGTGTATCATAATCTATGAATGTACCGTATTTGTCTTCGCTGTTCCATAAAATACTTCTTCGGAATTGAAATCTATATTAAAATCGCCTACTGAAGCTATTTACAATATTCGCAAGTCATTTTCTAACTATACTCGTAATATATTTATAATAAACTGTCGCGTTTTGGTACCAAATTAGGGATCTATTATCAAAAATTGAAACCTTTTGCGAATTTCAACATTTTACAAACTCCAAAAATTTTACAATTTTGCTCTCTCGCCTATTTGCCAAAATGCAAAGGAGAAGGTTTTATATACACTTCGGCGCCCCTTAGGATCTGCTCCCGGGGACAGATGCCCCTCTAGCTACGTCACTGACTAGAATCGTGTCGGAAAATGTCTATTGGACAAAAGACTGGACATACATTCCAACCTTCTACTGCGTGTCCGAAAATAAAAACAAAAGGCGTAGAATAAAATTAAGTGAAAGCGTAAAATTAATCATAAAATTCCTGTATTTTAAAAAATAGGCTGATAAGTAAATTGTAACTTCATTTTAGGCTTCTTATACTAGGAAAAATATTTAAAAGAGAAATGCCAACAGGTAGTTTCTCTGAAAAATCTTGGAAAATAGTTCTAATTCGAAAAATTAGAATGTCCACCCTATAGATCTCATAAAACAAAAGAAAACATATCTAGCCTTATTTTACTTCGTTTACTCCTAATACTACTAGTTTTTAATAATTTTATATTTATTTTCATTTGCCAATAAAAATTAGAAGCAATCAAAACTTCGGGCAAAGATTTGTTCAGCAAACTGGATGCACACGCTTTGAACTCAAGCTTGTTGTTTTTAAATATTGTGTTGCCATACATTTTTAAATACTAAAAATTATTTCCATTAAGGATTCATAATAATTTTAAATGCATAATTTAGACAAAAACTACAAAATTACGGAAAAATGAGAGTGTAACCTATTGGCTACAGTGTGCACTGTTGGGTTAAATCTTTAAAAGTGCACTAAGACAAAAACTTTGTTCTTCATCAGTGAACATCACCTCAAGTCAGGAGTGTCAGAAACAGCTGTATGGTGGTCGGTCAAATAACCTTTATGGTGTTATTTTACAAAGCTTTAATAATATTTTATATAGCACTTATGTGCATGTTTAAAATCTGAGAGTGTGTTTCAGAATTTATTATTATTTTTTATTTAATGGTCAATATAAGCTAGAATAATTTTGACGCTAATTTCTGTAAGATCAGAGCCTTATTTATCACATGGGCAAATCGGGACTTTGCCCAGGGCCCCTGACTCGAAAAGGCTCCCAATATCAAATTTTGTTCTGAAATATTCTTTTTTTATATCAAAATTTTATGAAAAATAAAACAAATTTCGTAGATGGGGTCACCCAAATCATCAACGCCCGGGGCCCCTGTTGGTCATAATCAGGCTCTGGTAAGATTACATCTTAATTTGTACTTCAAAGAATTGAGGGCCGTGGTCCTTAGCCCAGTTGTCCTTGTGCGGTCATCAGACCCTGTTTAATGCGCGTTATTGCTCCATCAGTTGTTTGTTTTTATCAAAAGATATCTTGCATTCCGATGAATATGTGTTTAACACGCCTATCTCTGTTAGGCGCATGGAACAATAGTGCTTTTGTGAGGGGTCAGCTACTAATGCTGTCGTTGAGAGCAACAGACGAATATGTTTAAATGCAGAGAGATTGAGCACAAAGCTTCCTCTCTCCTGCCTGAGTGGGTCATGAATACAAAGAATACTTCTCACTATAGCGATGACAGTTATTTAAGCGTGCTTTCGATATTCACATAAAATGGCGATTTCAACTGCAAAGTGGAGATAACCGAATGGTACTGAAAAGAGTTTTTTTTAAAATCTTTTTTAGAATCTGTGAGATACTATTTACCATACGGTTTTTTTTTTATTTACTTATTTTGTATACCGCGTTTCCCCCTGTTTTCTTTGTTAACATTTACCCAAGGAAAGTTGAAAAGTGTTTTTAATTTCGGTTTGTTTGTTTGTTCGTCAATGCTCCATAAATATTCATCCACTTCAACGAAATTATATATGTTATTCCTATGTACTGTAGTGTGTACCTATTGGTGTACAGTAGATTCGCGATACCACGCGATCTATCTTACGTGAATGGAATATTACGCGAGTGTTCAGTAACGTATCTCAGATCTAACGCATACTTTTCACCCTCAACACCAGATTTTTCGCCAACAGTAAGAAGCGCACACCAAAAATGTAGGTGTGAGGTTAAGTACCATCTTCGTGATTTGCTACTAAGAAGAGAGGCAATGAGTAAACGGCATTTCCTCTCTCGTGGCTTCACTGAAGGTGGAAGCACCCAAACCGTCCAAATCTAAACCTCGCTTTATTCATCGCTTTATGTGGGAAATGGTAATATATATTTAGGAAAAGGTTTAAAACGGTTCAAGGGCTGTTTATTAGAGTCTGAAGTAACTATGTGTGTATGTTTGTATGTTTCAAAAAGTCGTGTATATACTATATATATGAAAGAAAAGAAGGAACATCGTAGGATTTGGCAGCGTAAGATCACCATCGGTGTTTGAGCAGGAGGCGAGGCGGAGCGGCTGGGTAAGGACTCTGGCTTAGAGCCCCCCCCCCCCCCCCCCCCCCCCCCCTCAGCCGGCCGCGCCGGTGGATGGGAGAAATGAGCCGAAGTACGATTACATGATTTTATTGGATGACTGGATACATATTTCTTAGGCAGTTGCAGTCACGCGGAAGTCCCGCTCCTGACCTACTGCAGGACCTTTTAACAACTTTTGAGGTCGTGTCACATGATCAAAAATCGTTGCAATTATTGGCCGAAAGCTAAGCTAAGCAGAGGTTTTTGGAGGTTTGTTATGACTTTTAAGACGCCTCGGTGGCTGGCTGCCGGGACCGTCTACAAAATTACAAAGGAATTGCAAGGGACCGTGTAGTAATTTCATTTTTGAACGCGGATTTCTTTGTTCCAACTGAATTAAACTGCCTAGTTCCAGAAATATGGAATTTTCATGGGCTTTTGATTTGTAATGTTATAGAATA
This sequence comes from Cheiracanthium punctorium, assembly GCA_038373885.1. Lineage (NCBI taxonomy): Eukaryota > Metazoa > Arthropoda > Arachnida > Araneae > Cheiracanthiidae > Cheiracanthium > Cheiracanthium punctorium. The sequence goes on from JAWZYV010018994.1 coordinate 113,127, forward strand.
TATATATATATCCTGTCGCATAACGCGAAATTTTCACCTACGCTAGGGGTCTTGCAACGCATCCCTCGAGTAGATCAAGACTTCACTGTACTACTCTTTTGAGGCCATCCCCAAAATCTCGCGAAGTTTGGCGAGGTTATATGCCCAGTTAGGAAAAAAAAAACCTATGTGTTGGAAAAGTGTTTTGTAGTCGATGCGTTCGGAATGATTTATTTCACTTTCTCTCCCCCTTCCTCCTTTCTGCAGCTGTTAGTCTGCTACAATGGAATTGTCCGATTGTAAACTTTACTCCTTCACTTCCTGTGTTGTCACCACCATGTGAGTTGTGTTTCAAGTAATTGGAAGTGACCCAAGAGCCATTCACCGACTGAGCCCAGTTCTAGCGTAATAACGCATTCTTTCTTGAAGGATTCGCCTGTGCGAGTTAAGGAAGGGTATTGTTTAGCGCGATTATTTATTTAAATTCATGAAGGTTGTGCAAAATTATTTCGAACGTAATTTTGCTTAGCTGCCTCGTTTCTTGGAATATTTTGACTTTGTCAGTCGCATTTGATTTTGAGCACTTTGGTTGCCAAATTAACTTTTCAGAAAATACGCGTCTGGTGACGAAAGTTGTTTATGAGAAATGCAAGCAAGTCTATTACAATGCTTAGAACGTTCCAAGTTTTTAAGTAGCCGGTGAACAGTCGGTTCAGAGAGCTATTCCAGGGTTTCTACAGATGTAGTTAGTCATGGAATCGGCTAAACAACCAGAGAAAATTGATGCAGGCTAACATGGTAAAGCTAAGAAGTAATATGAAATACAGTAACGCGCAGAATAGCCGGACATCGATTGACCGAATTGCCCAAATAACATGATCGATCAAGGATCCCCCATGTCAATCCCCCCCCCCTTTTGAACTGTCTCTCTCAATTTTACGCGAAAATGAACAACCCAGTTCACAAATTCTGTCACACAGATGTACTTTTCTCCGTCGTCCTAGAAGACACGGTGTTTAAAAAACGGGAATGATGATGTAAATATAATATCAAGTAAATTAAGACATTGAACCTGTTTTTGACGAGTTACTGGTGATGATGATACATAAGATGAGCATGATATTTCTGTCCCATCTTAAGCTACTGCTTTTTCAGTCCTAGAAAAGTTGAGACGTTATCTGTGAAAATGAACTAACGGCAAATACCATGACACATTTTAATGAGCTAGAAAAGATTATATTGAAACGCGCCCAAACAAAAACAAACTGCAGTATTGATGATATTTTGATAAAGAAATGTTTGCTCAATTGAAGTTTCTCCTATGTAAGATGAAATTGTACGTTGATTCTATTTTTGAATTAAAGGTTAAACTTAATTGTATAGTTAAATATTTTAAAATACTAGGGGCCAAGGCCCCCAGACTCGCTACGCTCGCTTTTCGTATGAGGCATTCGCCCCTAATCAGGCTTATTCTTAAAAAAGACATAATTTCAACAGACAAAACCCGAAGATTGGATCAGATAGAATGTTACTGAGCTAGCTACACATTGCTTGGTTCTTGCATCTTCATTGGTACATAAAAATTTAAACTTCACACTACAGTAGACCCCCTCCCCCTCATAACACGGAAGATATTTTGTTATGGGAATCCGTGTTGTACGGGTCCTGAGCTATACTCCACCTGGAGTGCGGACTCTGCTTATAATCGCTGGAAAAATTATTTGCACTCCTCAGAAACACAATGATATTTAATGTTGCCATTCAAAAGTTATATTAATTAGGAGATAAAGCGTAATAAAATCAGAACATCTGTTTCAGCTGTATTTTTAATAATGTAAAACCTATTGGACACCTTGCGAATTTGCCACCCATGGCGATTTTTCATTATTTGGCGACTTGCGTACATGTAAAGTTAATAAAAGCTACGGAACAGATAGGATAGCTTGCCACCCATGGCGACTTTTCATTATTTGGCGATTGACACATGCCTATTCTACAGCTTACGAAATATTGTAACAATAGATTAAAGCTGTTGTGAACTAATAGTATTTAAATATATGTAAAATTATGTGGCATACTTTTATGTCGCATTTTTGGGACACGTTTTTCATACAATTTTCAATAAAGGGGGGGAGTGATAAAATGACATAGTCATTAATAGATGGAGAAAAGCTGCACAGAAAAATGCACAATTTCAACTGAATGAAAATTTCAAAAACTTATTCTCGGGTGTATTCAGCAGACGATAAATTACGATAAATTGCGCCAAGCATTAGAATCATCTCCTCAAAATCGCACAAAACCGTTTAATTTTTCGCCAAATTAAAAAGTTGCACATTTTAGTCTCAGAAAATTTCTAAATATTTTTCTTTTGAGTATAAAACATTTCATTCCTGCTCTGATTTCCCATGCACACGATATTTTAATTTAAAAACAGCCTTACAAATAATCTAGACAAAAAAAAAATCGTTATTCTTTTATTTTTACTTCAAGAGTCTGAATCATTTAATAAACTTGCCGAATGTGGCAACCTAGATAACCTTAAACGTCGCTTTTTACACTGTGGGGTTACAATTACGAAATGGCGGAAAGCAAAAATTAGCCTTTTGCGATACGTTTTTTATCGATATCTCCTAAAATAATTCGAATTTTGAAAAAATCGCTTCGAGGTGTGTCGGGAACTGTCATGGAAAATGTCCGTACAAAATTTGGTAGGTCTACGATCACCCGTCTGCGAGCTACGCGAGACAGGGACGTACCCAGGAAAAAATTTCGGGGAGGGTCCAAAAATTTCGGAGGGGGTCCAAACGGTGAAAAAGGCAGATTTTTTCACAAAAAGACTTCATCATTATTATTTTGTTAACAAAAACTCAAATTTCGGAGGGGGTACGGACCCCTTGGACCACCCCCGGGTACGTCCTTGACGCGAGACACATTCAATCAAACTAACTAACGGTTTACACATTGTTTTATTAATATAGAAGAAAGTTTTTATTTTGGTGTAAAATGGGCGTAATTCTAACTCATGTTTGTAAATGTTTGTTTGTTGCCATTCAAAAGTTATATTAATTAGGAGCTAAAGCGTAATAAAATCAGAACATATGTTTCAGCTGTATTTTTAATAATGTAAAACCTATTGGACACCTTGCGAATTTGCCACCCATGGCGATTTTTCATTATTTGGCGACTTGCGTACATGTAAAGTTAATAAAAGCTACGGAACAGATAAAATAGCCTGCCACCAATGGCGACTTTTCATTATTTGGCGATTTACACATGCTTACAACCTATATTTACTGTTCATTTAAGGTTACTGGAAAACCGTTATCCATATTTTCATTTACATAATCGTTTGCAGATTGGCGTACTTAACACCACGAATTATACCATCTCGTCGCGCTAGCAAATATCCAAAGTGTACTATAACTGCTATAATGGCATAGCTAACGCCGCCAAATATTTCTACTGGTAGCAAATAATCCAGCTGGACGAGAACCGGCTTTAAAATAATCTGCATTTTAATTATTTTTCATTTTCAAGATATTAGTTATTCTGTTTTGGAAAAACGAATAATCGCTCATTCTAAACTCCTGTTGTCTAAGCGAACTTACTATTTGAAAATTGTCAACTTTGTGTAACACATTTTGAGTTACTTATTTCATATAGTTTTTATTTTGGCGTAAAATGGGCGTAATTCTAACTCATGTTTGTAAATTTCACGCGATTCTAGATACTTGGAAACGCTTTGTTGCAAAGGAATGAATGATTTTATGCCAAATCTGGCAACCATTCGGTTTATTTTTTCAGTTTTTTATTAATATCTTCTAAAATAATTCGATTTTCGAAATTTAAATCAGCTTAGCAGGTTCCTCGGAATTTTTCGAATCTGTGGGCACCTTAGTCGAAACTCAAATGCCTACGGTTTAGGAGGAGATAGGTCCATAAGCTTTTGACAGCGGCGGCGGCGACAGCGGCCTTTACTTTTTTTTTTTAGAATAGGGAGATAATATTACTCTTTTTAACGGAAAAAAAGAGCATATTTTTTCTTTCAAATGTTTTGTCTCTCATAAGTTGGTTGAAGAATTAGTAAATAAGACCCTTTCAGTTATACGCGATTTATAATCGGTCCCCTGAAGCACGTTTAAGTGAGAGATCACTGTATTCAGATTTCTGTCTTCATAAAATATAGTGTTCTATGTTCCATGCGTTCGGTATGATTTTATTATGGATCAAAAGGACATTTTAGACTGCTGCAATTAAGCTTATTCTGCCATCTAACTTCCATTTGAAGTTTTCCGCGTTGAAAAATCTGTATATTTAACTTAAGTAGGATGTACCTGCAAATGTCTTTTGATACTTCGTGCTGCCCCGTCGTTATGTTAAATATTTTAGAGGATCAATATGTGTTTGTAATGTTCTTATGCTTAAAATATTATTCTGATCAATATTATTGCACGATTCTTCCGGTATATCTACACAGTAGGTGTTGCCCAGGATGATTTTATCGGGCTGTGAAGGAAGACTACCACGGAACTGTGAGTCCATGCTATTATCTCATATTTTGGTTATTCTGCCTGTCCATCTGACTGCCTTCAATAATCCTGGATTGCAAAGAAATTTTAAAGTATAAATGCTACGATCTGCACTTTACCGGCTCATTCAAAACAGATGTTGCCCGACCAGTGGCCGAGGGCATAGTGCTCTCAACTGGGAGACAGAAAGTGCCTCGTTCAAACCCAGGTAGCGTCCGTCTACCTAGCCGTTCGGAGTTTACCGTGGTTTTCTCTAAAAACTTCGCTTAAATACGGGTTATGACTCCTTAGAAGTATCCCCACGGAGGAAGCCACCCCCCCCCTCGCGTTAGATCTCTCGCCTAGATAGTAGGTCGTATTTCCAAAATCAAATCAATTCAAGTCAAAGTAGATTTTAAAGCGATTATTTTTTAAACCATATAAGTGATCAAAATATACTTTTAATTAGAAAAGCTTGTCGAATAAAGAGTAGCTTTCAAATATAGCAATTTTTTTTATTATAGGGGCTGTATACCTATTAAAATACAAAATTTAATTTTTGTATGGTCCCTCATTTCCCATCATTCATCTTTGGATTTTGATCTGTATCTAAGAAAGTTAAATGAGAAAAATCCCGTGTCTCTGAGTTGAGCAGTTACCGAGATATCGCAGGTTGAAAATTGTAGCATTTGTTGCCAAATACTAAGGGACTGTGTCAAAAGTGAGAAAAATAAATTACTTTTGAACTGACACTTATTTATATTTGGTCATTCGACAGTTACATTTGTTCCTGGAAATCCTGTTTTAGCGAGAATTTTCCTGTAATGCATGTTTGGCAGTTTCTAGTGAAAGTTAAACGACACCATTACTATGACATTCTCTATCACACTTTAAACTTCCTCCTCTAGAAACGTCACGTATTTAGTGGATGACCCCTTAAAAGTCTAAATTATCGATAATTTCACTACGCAGTACCTATCAGTTCAGGTAAAACTGTACCTATTAATTTCACACGTTCGAATGCACTTAATTGCCATTTTCGAACAAAAAGACCGTTTTTCAACTTTGATCAACTCATAGTTGGTCCCCTAAAATAAAGATTTTTCCTCCTGAAAACGGATGCCATCACACCAGATAAAGTGGCCTAAGTTGTCATTTTTAACATTAAATATCTCGCTAACAATTTTATTTAGAGACATGAAATTTTTTAAAACAAATTTTCTGAGACACCGAGAACATTTTTTCGAAATATAAAGGATAGGATATTAGGAACCGTAGAAAAATTAAATTTCATATTTATAATTTGCGTTACAGCCTCTAGTAAAAAGACTGCTATATCTGAAAGCTACTCTTAATTTCGCGAACTTATCTAATTAAAAGTATATTTTAATCACTTACGGTTTTAAAAGATAATAGCTGAGACATATATTTTGAACGAATCAGTATACCTTATTGGAAAGGGTGCATATAGTATGAAGTTCTACTATTAATACAAAGACTTTGAAAAGAATTCCAATACATTAAACGATTAGCCTAACGCTGCTCTATAAACATGTATTCAAGGTTTCAGAATGAACTATTGACTATTTTTCAACCATTCTATTTTTTTTTTCTTGTACTCTGGAAGCATTCATCTAATGTTATTACGGCACATAATTTCTCTAATGCAATTAGAAGAACATTTATTCTAATGGAATTAATGCTCTTCTAACTGCATCACACAAACTGTGTCTCGTAATGGAATTTAGCGTTTCAAATTGCATTAGAGAAATTTTGCACCGCAATGACATTTGATGAATGTTATCAGAATAAAAGGAAAAAATAGTCAATAGTTTGTTTCTACAACCTTGAATTTGTGAAGTCAATTTTCTCCATGGAAAGCATTGCAGTGATGACTTCACTAAATAAAGTGAAGAAAAGCCCATTAACCCTTTGAGGCGCAACCCTTTCCCAATGCTGAAAAAAGGGCAGCCATTGCCATTGCTCGACTTAAGTACCAGCAAGATGGCAGACTATCGAAACGTTCATCGCGTGCCACAGATCTAGAGAGCCTTTTTTAGACGACAGCTGGCTGTGCCGGCACAGCCAGCTGTTGTCAAAAAAAGGCTCTCTAGATCTGTGGCAAGCGATGAACGTTTCGATCGTCCGCTATCTTGCTGGTAGTTAAGTCGAGCGATGGCAACGGCTGCCCTTTTTTCAGCATTGGGCAATCTATCCAGCTGTTCTCGCATTCTTCCATTTTTCAGCAGATGTCAGTGCTGTTTAAAAATAATCGTGACAATTTTTTTTACGGGAAATGATGTGCTTAGAAAGTAAAGGATTCTCGTGGAGCTATGTCAACCGCAACTATTTTTATAGAAATCAAATCTGTTCTTCGTGACTGGCAACAGTCAAAACGTCAGAGTTTGGTGTTCTCAGAGCGGGAACACTGTGCGTTAAAGGGTTAACCCTTTGAAGCGCAAGCATTTTCACATCAGTGTAGAAGACCAACGGGATAGACTGCCCAGCGCTGGAAAAGTGCAGCCGTAGCCATCCATGCATTTAATTACCAACAACATGGCGGTCGATCGAATAGCCCATCTGGCGCCACATAGCCAAAAAAAATTTCTGACACAACCGGTTGTGGGGGCACACTCAGCTGTGTCAGAAATGGCTACGGCTGCATTTTTTCAGCGTTGGGACCATTTAACCATATTTTTTGCGGCTGGCAGGGAAAGTTCTGAAATAAGGTTATTTCACGGGGCGACAAAGGGTTAAGTACAGTTGGTAGTCATTGGACAATTAATGTCAATATTGTTATTTCATTTAAACTCCTCTTGGAAAGATACGGCGCAGAGCGCTTTGCCGCAGAGAGGATTCAAAGACTACCACCGGGAAGTAACGCGTAGCACAGATTCTGAATCCCTGCCGTCTCCCAGGCTTTGCAACAGTGACGAACAAGTTTAATTTTACGTTAAGGAAACTGCGGCCGTTTGGACACAATTTGCTTTGCGGCGCCGCACAGCCAGCTGTGTTAGAAATGCTCTTTAGCTCTGTGGCACGCAGTGGCGATTCGATCGACCGCTGGCAGTCTACCAGATGTCCTTCTTAAGTACTTCATTGAATTAAAATTTATTCTTCATGAATTAAAACAGCCAAAATGTTCAGAGCTTTGTCCTGACAGCGAGGACACCGCGCATGGTAGGGTTAAGGACACATGGAACATCTCATGACTAAAAGGATTTAACATTATGCATCTCTCTATTCTAACAAAAAAGTAAAGGCCGCTGTCGACGCTGTCAGAGCTTGTTGACCTATCTTCTAAACCGTGGGGATTTGAATTTCGAGAAACATGTTCCCGAATGCGGAAAAAATTTCGAAAATCGAATTATTTAAGAAGATATTAATAAAAAACTGAAAAAATAAAACAATGGTTTCCAGATTTGGCATAAAATCATTCATTCCTTTGCAACAAAGCAATTCCAAGTATGTAGAATCACGTGAAATTGTCAAACATGAAGTAGAATGACATCCATTTTACGCCAAATTAAAAAGTATATGAGATAAGTAACTCAAAATGTGTTACACAAAGTTGACAATTTTCAAATAGTAAGTTCGCTTAGACAACAAGAGTTTAGAATGAGCGATTATTCGTTTTTCCAAAACAGAATAACTAATATCTTGAAAATGAAAAATAATTAAAATGCAGATTATTTTAAAGCCGGTTCTCGTCCAGCTGGATTATTTGCTACCAGTAGAAATATTTGGCGGCGTTAACTATGCCATTATAGCAGTTATAGTACACTTTGGATATTTGCCAGCGCGACGAGATGGTATAATTCGTGGTGCTAAGTACGCCAATCTGCAAAGGATTATGTAAATGAAAATATGGATAACGGTTTTCCGGTAACCTTAAATGAACAGTAATTATAGGTTGTGAGCATGTGTAAATCGCCAAATAATGAAAAGTCGCCATTGGTGGCAAGCTATCCTACCTGTTCCGTAGTTTTTATCAAAGAAAACATATGAATTACTGTTTTCTTAGAGCTAATTATTAACTATACATATACGCAAGTCGCCAAATTATGAAAATTCTCCATAATTGGCTAATACGCAAGGCGTACCATGGGTTTCACATAATTACAAATAGTGCGAGGTTTAAATTTTTATGTTCCAAGCAACATGCAAGAACCAAGCAATGTGTAGCTCGGTAACATTCTATCTTATCCAACCTTTGGGTTTTGTTTGTTGAAATTATGTCTTTTTTACGAAAAGTCTCTTTAGGGGCCAAATGCCTCATAACAAAATGCTAGCGTAGCGAGTCTAGGGGCCTTGGACCCTAGTTTTATTTAAAAATAGAAATGAAATTTTTGTTCCACTCTATATGCACACATTATAATCTGTATATATATATATATATAATATATATATAATATTAATAGTTTGATTCATAAATTAGTTTTTAAGAACTAATTAATTTTTTACTTATCTGGATGAAATTTTTTGAACAGTATGTCAGTTTGGTACACTTTTCTAAAAAATTATTTAGTTCATCACCTTAGAATTTGGCATGGTATTAGAAAACATACTGTTCGAGAATAATAATAAGCGATTTTCATTTTAGCTGAGAAGAAATAAGATTAAGAATATTTTACTAAAAAACTTAAAATGCTCAAAATTAGAAAACAAAAATATCATTATTTTCAAAATTTTTTCACTCAGATCTCTAATGTTAGGTATTTTTTAGAGGAACAAGTCAGTTAAACAATTTTGGAAAGTTTCAACTGTTTATCTAAAACAGATTTTTAGAAAAGTGTTCCAGACATAAAAAGAACACATTTTGAGAAAAAGGCAAAAAACTAAAGCTTTATTGTATTTACCAAATCATGTTTCTTTATTGAATGTTTATGCAATCTAAATCGACATAAATTATACCTGTCATGAAATCGTCTTAGTTTACAATAATTTATAGTCGCAAATTCCTGTCAATTTTTGTTCCATGCGTACTAAGGGCGCTTTTCCCTCGAATTTTCTTTTCAAAACAAACTCATTTGCCACTCGTTTGGCGACGCTCTTGGCGCACAGGTTTCTGAGGAGCTGCCAAAGCGGATTCCGCCGTTCTTTCCATCCCGCGGTGGGTATTGTTGGTTTAGTTTCTTCTTTGCCGGTTCAACGGCAAGTAGTATGTTTTGGTATTCCAATACGGACCTGTGACAGTGTTATTTTGATTGTTCGGATAATTACGCCGTGCGAGGAATATAAAAGAAAAACAACAACGCGTTCTTGGATGTGCAGACCGTGTGGAATTTACCTCTAGTGAATTTCTTACCTGGTGACTTATTTCGATGTGACACGAGCCATGGAAAAGTGAGTGCACTTTCTGTTTTTTTCTCTTTCCCCCTGTTGTTTACCTTGTGTTTGTTACGTGGCTGTGTGCCGCTTTCACCCAGTTCGATTCTTTTGTTTTTTGGTTGCTTTTTCTTTCTTTCTTTCCTTTTTTTTTTTTTTTTTGTAAAAGAATTGCTGAGGTTTCTGGTTATTTTCTAGTTAGTGTGTCAGTTCTAGGTAGGTGTTCCTAAACGTACATCATTGAGTCTTCCATTCTAAAGTAATTCCCCCCCCCCCCCTAGAGCTTTTACATTATTTGCTAGGAAAATATTTTTAGCAAAATGTGTAGTTTTTGTAAAGAGGAAGATACAGCTGATTTTTTTCTTTCCTTACATGGTACATGTTCGGAAAGTATTGTAATCCTGAAAAACTCCGACTTCGAGATTTTCGTGTATTACACGTTATTTACACGTTTTGAGGTCTTCTGAATTCATTTATGCTATTTTTACGAGATGTATGTGTGTGTGTGAGTGAACACGATAGCTCCTAAACGGGGCATTCCATTGAGCTCAAATTAGGTATATATGTTATAAACCACCGTCGCAAGACCGGTATTGATTTTGGTGTGTATAGGACTTTCTACAGGGTTCTTCTACAGGGCTACGACAAAGATTTCTTTTACATTATGGCCTATGGGGGGAAATTCTTGAAAGTGCGTTATCATATAAACGGCACATTCGATTGAGCTTCAGTTTGGTATGTATGTTTGAATTATTCAACGAGTAATATTTATTTAAATGCTTGGTAATGATCTTAATCGTAAGTGTTCGGAAAGTCGAGTGGAGTCACTCCAGATTTTTTAGCTAAAAAAAGATGAAGCATCTTTTTGATTACCAGACATTAAATCAGTTTTGTAGGCATAAGGGGGTGTTTGTTTGGGGGGGAGAGGTCACCCCTTGCCGAAGATTTTTTATAATAAAGTTCATGCATTTTCCATTTTGTACATAATGACTTTAACATAAAGATTACGTCAATACCCCCCCCCCCCCCTAATCCCCACGCTATTGAAGGAAGTCTGCGCACGCTTCTGCCTCAAATTAAAAAAAAGAAAAATTAAAGTCAGAGTAAACATTTCAATTTTACCCGTACTATTTAACATTCAATATTGCTTTACAAATGTTAGTTTATTGTGCTCCTTCATACTAGTTTTTATGAATGCACACCAGCAGGGATCGATCCAGGAATTTTTTCCAGATTCCCGTTTTTATGAAAACTGTTTATTTTTGTGAACTTCAACATCTATTTTCGTAAATTTTCATACCAATTTTTGTAAAAGTCTCCTTTTCTTAAAATAATCTACAAAGCAGATTAAAATCTAGGGTAAAGTGTCAATGAAGGGTTGTTTTAATGAATTGTACTTTAGTGAAGGAGCCTTTTCAATCATTTGTAATTTTGTGAAGGGGGTCTTTTTAATCTATGGTAATTTTGTGAATGGGCCGTAAAACGGACCCAAATTTCGTCTGCATCAATCCCTGATCAATTTTTGTCAATACCCCCTCCCTCCCCCTTAAAATAAATAATTAAAATAAATCGATTTCAATTTAAACAATTCACATGATTTTGTATCATGCTCTTTGAATTACCTGTAAACTTGCAAATTGTGAATGAAAATCGAACATCAATGTATAAAAATATGTATAAAATTAACACCAATTAGTTTGTACCCACAAAATTTAGAATCCCTGATATTAGGTAGGATAATTTTTCAAAACTAAATTGGGGTGGCGCTTCTAGAAAAATGGATTTTCTAATGCAAAAGGGGTGGGGGATAAAGTAAGCCATAGAAAATTTTCAAAAAGCCTACTCAGACCAATGTACTAGATACTTCCGTTAATTTACGATCAGTTTAGTAAGCAAACTTACCACGAAAATGTGACTTGGATTTATATCAAATATACAGATGCTCGCATTCTTTTTTATATAACGAAGTGTGCTAGTTCATTGATAATTTTGCTGGTAGTGTGAAGAGGGCACATAGCATATTCAACACAATCCTGTACCAATAATCGTACTATTGTCTTTGTGCCCGCCGTTGTTTTGACACATTTGCATATTCAATAATGGGGAAGTTTGTGCAAGGTATCTGGATTTTTTAAGTAAGTGATGGGAGCTCAGAATGTTGATTTTGCTAATTACTAAATAGAACTTAATGCAACTAATTGATTACAATAATGCATAATAAATGAAAAAATTTAAATCTGTACTAATAATTATGGTAATCAATTATAAATTTGAAAAACTATGTAAATCAAAATAATAATCTATGTTTTGTATTTAGATAAATTGATTATCAGTAATAATCTTAACAATGAAATAGTTTTAGTGTGCTGAATCAGAACTTTTAAACTAATATTGTGGATAAAAAATCCGTACCAATTTAATTCAAGTGATAGGCATAAAATTTTTCTCCAGAACAAGTCATTCTATTTTTTTTTTTTTTTTTTTTTTTTAAACTTTCTTGGTGTTAAGAGCCTGTTCGTAAACTTTCTAACTGGTGTATCGATATTAAGGAATATACAAGCTATGTAAAGGTGAAATTTTGAAAAAAAAAAAAAACCAGTTCGGTTTTTTCAAGTTGCCCCCCCCCCCCAAAAAAAAAAAGTTTTATTTTTTTCTGAGTTACGCAAAATCATAATAACCCTGCAGACTCAGCGTGGATTATCATATGGGCTGCAGATCCGGTGTCCGTAAAGGCTTACAGGCGATTTTTCCCACTTCCGGACCTCTCGTGTGAATGTGGATCAAGTGCCCTAATAAGCTCCGGGAAAGTTTATCCTCGTATGCATTCTTAATCCCACGAACCGTTTATGCGTTTCTCCCGTTTTCCATAGGCTTCACCATCTACGAATAATTGGGAACGGATGGGAAATCGACATATGTTCTCTTTTTCCCCCGTCTTCACCAACCCTTTGAAGCAGAAGTATTTTCACACCAGTATACTGCCCAACGACGAAAAAGTGCAGCCGTTGCCATCTATCCTTTTAACTATCAACAACATGGCAGCTGATCGAATAGCCCATCTGGCACCACAGAGCTAAAGTTTTCTGACACCACACAACTGGCTGTGAGACCACGAATACCTAAAATTTAATTTCAGGGCATTTTGAAATTCGTTCTTCTATGAAGGTGAACGTGAAAAAAGCGGATGATCCTATTTCTTGAAAGAAAAAAAAAAACGACAACAATATTTTCCATAAACTTCTTGCTTAAAACTTAACAAATAGGAATCTTATGTTTAGGTTCAGCTTGCTTATAATTAAACTTGAACGTTTCTATTTTGAATTGAATTTTTAAAAAAGACTGCTTTTTAGTACAGATAAATATCGATTACTGCAAGAAAGGGGGGGAAATCAAGCCTTGTTCTCATTGACTACATAATTTAATATTATTTGGTTAAATGTAATTATTCTTACTAGGTATAATTTTTACATTAAAGACTTCTAAATAACGTCATCACAGCAACTCAAATACCCCGGTACCACAAGATTCGCCGGGATATCGTTTGTGTTCATGAGAATTGAAGAGTTCTATTATTTTGTCATTGTTCATATCACCAGAACTTTATCCAATTAATATCAAACCAGCCCTAAAGTACTCGATCCCTGAAAAAAAAGAAAAGAAAACATATGAGAGGAATTTTTGTTAAGACCTGTAAAACACTCTTCACTGCATAAGGAGTGTACTTGCAAAAATGCAAACATTAAGGGACTTTTGTTCAAAATTATACACCAAAGAGTCTCATGAGAATACCACCCAACTTCCTTGTACGACTATTAAATTATACAAATTTTTGATGCGCTTTTATTAAGTTTATTTTATTTGAAAGTGAGATAGCTAAGATACTTCAATAATATTAAGGTGTAGCAATTGCTTGCCAAGTATAGGAGATACCAGAGATGCCAAGATGGGTTAAGTTTTACAAATATAATTTTGACTCCAAATTTGGTTATAAGTCGCCAAAACTCATTAAGATTATCCATAGTTGGCGAGTCTATGGGACGACAGCTGGCTGTGCGCGGGCACAGCCAGCTGTCGTCAAAAAAGGGTCTCTAGATCTGTGGCACGCGATGAACGTTTCGACTGTCCGTCATCTTGCTGGTAGTTAAGTCGAGCGATGGCAACGACTGCCCTTTTTTCAGCATTGGGAAAGGGTTGCGCCTCAAAGGGTTAATCGCTTTTTGTAATAAATTTTCACTGTACGTAACGGTCATATAACGGATCAATGTGATAATGAAATATCCCGTTTATTAGAATGCGTGGCAAATTGGCTATTCCATTAGGCGGGTTCAACTGTACGTTGAAACTTCCCTGCATCCATCCGCCACAGGAATGTACGCCCCATGTTACAAACAAGACGGTGCCATCGTAATTAAGTATAGCGTAATTCAGGTGCGACGGCGCGCATCTCGACGGAAAGAAGATGTGTAGGAGTCATTCAGTTCTCCCCTTTTAAGTGGCTGACGTTTTATCTTAGTCATCGCGTAGTCGTATACTCTATTGATTTCGTGACCTGGCCAAAGCGGCTTGTGTAGTACTGCCATTGATCTAAAAACCTCTTAAAAGTAGTGGGAGAGAATGGATACAGACAGGAGGCGGCACGGCAGTCCCCCCCCCCCCACTCTTCTTTTTTTTTCTGGCTTATATATGACTGAAATAATTTTATAAAGGGCTAAACTGGAATTTCACGAGTTGCCACCTATTTTAGTAAGAGTGATCAACCCTTTGAGGGTCGGTGGTTGCGCCGTGAAACCACCTTATTTCAGCGCTTTCACTGTTAGTTGAAAAATAAGGGGGGTTAAATGGTCCCAACGATGAAAAAGTGCAGACTTTCCAATCGATCCATTTAACTACCAACAACTTAGCAGTCCATCGATTAGCCTATCGTGTGCCACAGAGCATAAGTTTTCTGATAGAGCTGGCTCTGCGCATAGACATCTAATACGGTAGACAGCGTATCCTAATGGGGTCATTCCATTTCAAATCAACCAGTAAATTCCAAAAATGTCACCCACCGTCTCGGATTTCTTTGAAAATTTTTATAAATGTAGCCATTAGTGTTCTAACTAACAATGTAAAATTTTACTTCAATATCTCTAATACTTTTTAAGATAAAAATTATTAAAATAATGGGAAAGTGGCCATAAATGGCGTTTTTGCATACACTTATTTTAATGGTGCTTTTTCAGATAAAAAATCATAACCTTCTTTACTTTCAATATATTAAATTGAAATTTATACCAAAATGGTCACAAAGGTTTGGAGATTATAGAAAAAATTAATTTGATAGTGCTGTTTAAAACTGGAATCCCCTAAAAATTCATGAACTTTGTTTTTTTTCAAAAAAATTTCATAAAAACAATAATTTTGCAAAAGCTGTTTCAGAAAAAGGCACAGCTCTTAACAAAGCAAACTATTTTTTTACTTACATGTAAATGCATAAAGTAAGATAATTTAAAATAAAAATGGTGGTATTTTGAGTCCTAATAGGTTAATTTAATTAAAAACCAAATATTTTGATGATTTTTCTTAAAATGTTATGCTGCATGCAAATGTTATTATAAAATAATTATTTATTTATTTAATTTTAAAAAGAACTTATTTTATTTAAAACTTAATAATGAGTTAGTTATTTTACTTAAAATTTGAATTATTTTGAAATAAAAAAATTTTTAAACAAAATCGGAAATATATATAGTTAACATGCATCAAAATTTTTCTAGCTTTTTTTTATTGTCAACTACAAATTAAACATTTTTCTTGAGATTCACCTATGTTTTGTAATGATACATTATAACATCTTCTAAAGCTTCTTGTTTTGAAATTTGTGACAGTTTCATCACTGCCAGTTGCCAGTAGATACTTTGTCACTGGTATCACTGACAGTTGATACTTTGTCATCAATCTCAGAAATAAATTTGTTTACGTTCTTCCTAGAAAAACTACATATTATTTTGTCCAGGAATCGATTTTTCACAGTTCAGCAATTTGTTAATTACCTCAGATAAATTTAAATTAATGGTTCTCAAACATTTTTTTCTCTTTCTTTTATGGCACTTAAACAGGTCAAAACATGATGTTTGAAGTATTTCAAATTTATTCAAATAAAATAATTTGTGATGTTCACAAATATTAAGTAAAAGCTCAGATTGTACATTACTTCTCAAACTTATTAAGTTCAAGTCTGAAGGGCTTAATAATGCAGAACTTGATACAGTTTCTACTTGAGTATAAGTCCTTTTATGGCATTCAGTTCCATTTTCTTAGCTAATACTAAAGCACGTTTGGGAATGTTCTGCTGCCATATTAAATGGAACTGATATTCAGTACTATTAAAAAAAAAAGAAAAAGAACATTCTAATTTAAAGTCTTTCAATTAGATAAACAAAAATGAGCTTATATATAAAGCTGAATAATTTAGCTTTAGATTATTGGTTTAACTCTTTAAAATAATTTCAACAATCCCAGATAACAGAAAAAACAATTCCAAATTACTCAAAGAACATCTTCACTTAATCAAAGAAAGGCAAAGCTGATTCCAATTCTCAAAGCATCTGACCAAGGAAGAGATATTCACACCTGCAAACAAGAGGGTGACTCATTGTAAGAGGGAGTGGACCCCACCCCTTTAAGGCCGCTTTCCACATCGAGAGGGAGCCGCTCGCAGCTTGGCCAATTATCACATGTAAGCAATAAATTTTTCGCACTGCAGAGAAAGAGATACTCCGGACAAAAGGTAATTGGGGACCGTGGGTAATATTGTGGTTTCACACCCCATCTATTGTTCGGTAGAGGACAGCATATGTGTCACCCTATGTAAAGGCCTCTGCCGATAACCAGAGACCGTCGCGGCTACAATGTATTTGAGGGGGTTTGGAAGCGGCGACTGGCAGCGACACATGGGGTGTCCTCTACCGAATAATAGATGGGGTGGAAACCACAAGCGTAAAAACCGCAATATTATCCACGGTCCCCAATTACCTATTGTTCGAAGTATCTCCCCATTTCTTCTGAGTGCTAAAAATTGATGGCTTACAAGTGATCATTGGACAAGCGACCCGCGACGGTCTCTGGATATCGGCAGAGGCCTTAAGACGTGGCCAAATATCCTCCTTCAAATACATTGTAGCCGCAGCAATCACTGGGTGTGGGCAATGGCCTTTACTATCTTACACTACTCAGTATCTCCCCCTGCATCTTCTCATATTACACCAGCTCCTTACCACACAACAAACAGAAAGCATGTGATCTGATCCAGTTACAGTCCAAAAGCCTGTTGACTGAAAAGAGACTACTGTCATAGTTCTTTTAAACTGATGTAAAAATAAACAAAATTATGATAAAAACAAAAGTTTTTAAAACTGTCTTAATTATAAATCAATATAAATTTTATTTATAAATAAATAATTGTGTTATATATAAACAATATACAGATATGCTTTCTTCATGCCTCAGGCAATTTACACCCCCCCCCCAAAAAAAAAATTACAGAATTGGCGGAGACAACATTTAAATTTGAAAATTTTCCAACCATGCAGCACTTAAATTTAACTAAATTTCTTTTTCTGCATGTTTCATTACTGTTTGAATAACTGTTCCTAAAAGTGCATAGTACAACTTCTGAAGAGATATTAAAAAAATCTTTGAATCTCTAAATTAGGATAACTTAATTGCATAAAAATAACTTAAAAAGTTGCATCATTTCTGGGAAAAAAAAAACAACCTAGCCTGTTTCCACTTTTTCTCCCCAACCCCTATTTTTTATTATTTGTTATTGACACACTCTCTCTTTTCCCTTTTTGCTTGAACTGATTAAAAAAAATACTAATTTAAACATTAATAAACTATTTTAACTTGATTTCCTCTGACACACAATTAAATATAAATAAATACCAAGTTTTTAACTGACAGGTGAGGAGATTCCCATTATAAACAAAGCATTGTCTACATTAAAAATAAATAAAATTAACAGTTATATTACTGATCTAAAATAAGTCAAAATGAGTGTAATTCGACTTGTAGTTGACAATAACACAAAAAACAAAAAAAAAAAAAAAAAAAAAAAAAAAAAAAGAAAGAAAGAAAAACTTCCAAGTTTTGACACATATTTACTATATGTATAATCATATTTTGTTTAAAAAGTTTTATATTTTAAAAATAAAAAAATTAAATTTTAAGTAAAATAATTTTAACTCATTATTAACTTTTAAATAAAATAAGCACCTTTTTAAATTAAATAAATAAAAAATTATTTTATAATAACATTTGCATGCAGCATAACATTTTAAGAAAAATCATCAAAATATTTGGTTTTTAATTAAATTAACCTATTAGGACTCAAAATACCACCGTTTTTATTTTAAATTATCTTACTTTATGCATTTACATGTAAGTAAAAAAATAGTTTGCTTTGTTAAGAGCTGTGCCTTTTTCTGAAACAGCTTTTGCAAAATTATTGTTTTTATGAAATTTTTTTTGGAAAAAAACAAAGTTTATGAATTTTTGGGGGGTTCCAGTTTTAAACAGCACTATAAAATTAATTTTTTCTATAATCTCCAAACCTTTGTGACCATTTTGGTATAAATTTCAATTTAATATATTGAAAATAAAGAAAGTTATGATTTTTTATCTGAGAAAGCACCATTAAAATAAGTGTATGCAAAAACGCCATTTATGGTCACTTTCCTATTATTTTAATAATTTTTATCTTAAAAAGTATTAGAGATATTGAAGTAAAATTTTACATTGTTAGTTAGAACACTAATGGCTACATTTATAAAAATTTTCAAAGAAATCCGAGACGGTGGGTGACATGGCCTGGTTGATTTGAAATGGAATGACCCAATGGCCAATACATATGTATTACCCTTTGAGGTGCAACCCTTTCCCAATGCTGAAAATAAGGCAGTCGTTGCCATCGCTCAACTTAACAACCAGCAAGATGGCGGACGATCGAAACGTTCATCGCGTGCCACAGATCTAGTGACACTTTTTTGACGACAGCCGGTTGTGCGCGCACAGCCAGCTGCGTCATAAAAGGGTCTCTAGATCTGTGGCACGCGATGAACGTTTCGATTGTCCGCCATCTTGCTGGTTAAGTTGAGCGATGGCAACGGCTGCCTTTTTTTCAGCATTGGAAAAGGGTTGCACCTCAAAGGGTTAAAACTATTTCTTGACTACTATACAACTCTTTCTTGAATATGAAACAATAATACAAACTAATAGAATGCAGCTCATTCACTTACAATATTTTATACCTACTTCTTTGAAGCCATTCAAAATGGCGAGGGAGAGCGAACTTTTCGGACAAAAGGAAGTTCCTTAAAATGCCTTATGCAAAAGGTTTTATATTTAGGTACTTTGGGGATTTTTCAACTCATGCATATAAAATTCGCAAAATCACCGATATCTCCATTTTCGCCAAAATAAGCGCTTTTACAGAAATAAAATACCTTCGATTTGTGGTAATTTCAAAATAACTTCAAAATTGAATGTAATTGATTTTAGAGTTTTGGTGGCACGCACAGAGAAACACCTTTTCGTTTATTATATGCATTGGTTAGTTGATCTTATGCACGTTAATAGATCTGTAAAGTAAAAAAAGCTGAAGAATTCATTAAGTAATTAAATAATCCCTAAATTATAGTATTCAGCGAAGCAGAATTGTCTATTTTTAAACGTTAACAGTTTTTGTTAAAAACATTTATTTTTTTTCTCTTGAAGTTTTGACCGTCCAAGTTCAAAACGAGTTTAATGGGATACGCTATTAATTGAGCTTTTTTAGAGTTGAACGACCTTTTTTTTTAAATTGGAAAAAATAAACAAATAGATTTGTTTCTGATTTTCTTTTCATAAAGTTAATTTTTTCCTTGCAAGTTCATAACCTAGTTTAATGTTTAATTAGGTTTAAAATAATGTAAAATTGATGACACTAAGGGGAAAATCTGAGAAACTTCATTAGTAGACATTGGTATAAATTTAGTTTGGCTACTTTTTTAGGTTAATGGCCTGTTTATTTCAGGAGAACTGACAAATAATAATCTTACTATTAATTGTTAGTTAATATAAATAATGTAAAATTATCAGTTATTTTAAAGGTATGTATTATTACTTTGAGACATAAAAACATGACTTAGAGGGCCAAATGGGACAATTAAGACCACTTCTTGCAAACTTCAACTTTGAATTTTTAAACTCTTAATAGTAGGAAAAAAATTATTTTCATTAATTATTAGGAAACTTTGACCTTTTAAAAAGAACTATTAAAAGCTTTTGTTTCCGTTTAATTATTTGCTAAAAATTTCAGATTGTGGTCATAAATACCCGAAGAAAATCACACACACACACAAAATGAATAATAATTATGACAGTTATTGAGATACTTATGACAACTCTATTTCTCTTTATAGTTACGCTTACAACAAAAGTTGGAGCAATTGAGAATATTATTCTTATCTTTGTTGGTGATTAAAGTTACCTTGGTGCGGAAATAATTGATACAAATGTAGTAATAACGTTATAATTGCTACTTATCCAATCAAAATGGCAACTTGGTTCCAAGATATACTGAAAATAACTTTTTATAAAAGAAAAAATATTGGATTTTTGTGAAAATTGACAAATAATTTAGACGCCCTGCGTATTTTCGGCTATCCCAACCGTTTGGGCCAATAGCTGCGTCTGCGCATGCTCGTGGAGATGGAATGACTGAAACGAGAAAACGAGCGAAGATCTTTAATGACAATGCTGGCCCCATCTATTCGTTCAAAATAAAGTGATTGTCCCAATCAATTATTCATTAAATTAGATTATCTTCAATGAATATTTTTCAACGCTCATTTTAATGAAACATAATTCTAGTTAATGAACATTAGTTTATTTTATAATAATCAAATAAAAATTACTAAACGTAAAATATATTGAAATGTAAATTTTATTACTATATCTTCAATTTTGCTTTAGGTGATGAAAAATAAAGGCATAAAAATGTTAAATTGTAAACTTAATTTACATATGAAATACATGAAATGTAAATCAAGCCACTTTAATGCAAATTTCTAAATTTGTAATATTTCCCTAAAGAATTTAGAAATAAGTGGCATTTTAAATGTATCTTAAAAATTATGTTTATTTAAAGAAATAAAACGGTAGCCGAAAGTGGAACAAAGGTCACAGCTAAGGCAATCTTTTCAACATTTCTGCGCGTGTTCAAATACAGTGAATAACCAACTAAACGTTCTCTTGAATCGAGTAGCTAACCATTGATTACAATTTAGTTATTCCTTTCATTTTCGAACAAACGGTACTGTTCCCCTGAAAGAAGGAGCAGGGGAAAAGCCTTCGCTTTTTACCTGTAAAAGAAAGTCTCCCAACTCCGTATTTGCGAAGAACTCATGATTAAATCGATCTGAAAGGCTCAAAAAGATTGTCTTTGGGAATTACTCCCAATCCGAGTTCATCGGGTTACTGTTTTCCGTTCGTGGCTAACACTGAAGTTACCATTTTAAAAGTAATGCAATCGGTTTCGTATTTTTTACCACTTTTTAATGCTTTTCAACAAAGTTGAAAAATGATTTTTCAAGTTTGTGCCCGTGCTCAGACTACTGTCAATAGAACATTTTCACGTGACGTTTCAGTGACTTCATCTGAGTGACGACCTATTGCACATCCTTTCTGCGCAGATTCTCCTGTTGTCTTCCTATTGTATTCAATCCAGAAACAAGAAAGATAAATCATGCCAAGCGCATAGATTATAAAACTTTCCAACAAAAAAAATGTTTTGGCGACAAATTTAGCGATGTATTTTCCTTAAACGGGAGAGATTTTGGACATAAGATACTGTTGTATTATCACTATACACGCAATTTTATGAGACCCTGTAAAAAATCTTTAATTTTTTTTTCAACGTGTTAACTGGAAAGTGGAAGAATTTTATACTCATTGCCTTGTGCTAGAAATGTATTAGTGTATCTCAAATGCCACAGACTGTAGTGTCTTAGAATTCTTTTGAGTGCTCCTGTAGAAGAGCTATTAATAATACAGACACTATTCTCAATGGGGAGCATTATTTTGAAAGCCTTAATGATATGCATGCCAACTTCATGTGTTCATTCGGGTGTTGAGGGTAGAGTAGCTTACTCCATGTTAAGAAACTAACGGAACCAGGGCTGTGAAATCGGTAGGGAAAATAATTGACTACGACTCCTTTAATTTTAAACTTAAGGACTCGGACTCCCTTATACGTATGTAAATATATACACATGCGTTACAGCTTATTTTTTAAATATAAAAAGTAATATATGCTACAGAAAAAAAAAAAAAAAATGATAGCAAAACAGATTATTTATATTAAGCTTAGCAGATTATTTCAGGAATCTTTTCCCCTTCTGTTGAAAAAAGAAATTGTGGCGGGAAAACTTCCAGAAACGACACATTTGTTGACGTTAAGCTGTCCTTTCCCGACGAACAAACTACACTGCACCACATCAGATGAGCATTTTAAATATAGGATGGGAGTGAAGCATTATTTTAGCCGATGCTATAATCAAAACTGAAATATCCGATAATAGTTTGTTTACTTTTCTCCAGCCTAGTTGAATACGGGATTAATCACGTTCACACCCACTACAACAGATTTTCCCAGTGTTTTCGGCCCGATCGGAACAAGCTGTGCGTGAAGTCGCTTTTTTCATTTTAACGCTACTCTCTTCCCCTCGGGTGTCGTATACAAAACGTCCACACATGCGTGACGAACATCTCAAACCATTGAAAAGAAATCTGGGTACGCGTACTACATTCGATTTGCGGGTGCGGTCAGCGTCACCGTGTCATTCATAGAAAAAAAAGTAAATAAACATGTAGAAAATAGCTCAATAAATAAATTTTGACCTGAAAAACTAATGTGAAATGAATTGCCACTTATTTAATTTTTTCCCTCATGTGTTTTCGTTCAATAATGAGTTATATTTAAAAATTATGCCACTCAAAAGAAAATTGTTTGAATGAAGTATAAATCCTTTCATAGTAAAAAAAAAAAGTAAATTTCAGAATTATTTGGGATTTTATTAATGTTCGTCGTTTGTTTTACACATTCTATTTCAAAAAAGAAGTTATTCAGAGATTCATTCCGTGAAGCAACTAATGGCACATAAAATGAATTTCGGCAACCTTTTTGGCAGAAAGTATTTCAACCGGCAACTATTTACCTTTAAAACATAAACAGGTGACCATTCTTTCATTTGCTCCAGAAGCAAAGAAAATACATTTAAAAAGAGCATTAACTTCAATAATACATGATAATAAATGTTTTGTTTGAATAGTTAATGTTTAAATAATAAATGTTTTGTTTCAAACTGATGTACGTGCCCCCCTCCCCTCCTCCTCCCCAAGAAAAAAAGAAAAAATAATCTGTTAATCTGCACGGTTATATATTGCTTGATTATCGTTGTGCAGGATTATCCCTGGGATTTATTTTTTGAAATAGTTTGTGGATATATTATATTTTAAGATCATTTGACTTGGGGAATTTATTGTGATCGGCCCTGACAGCATGTAAAAACTCATTCGTACAGCCAGCTGTCGTCAAAAAAAGGGTCTCTAGATCTGTGGCACGCGATGAACGTTTCGATCGTCCGCCATCTTGCTGGTAGTTAAGTCGAGCGATGGCAAAGGCTGCCCTTTTTTCAGCATTGGGCAATCTATCCAGCTGTTCTCGCATTCTTCCATTTTTCAGCAGATGTCAGTGCTGTTAAAAAGAATCGTGACCATTTTTTTTACGGGAAATGACGTGCTAAAAAAGTAAAGGATTCTCGTGGAGCTATGTCACCCGCAACTATTTTTATAGAAATCAAATCTATTCTTCGTGACTGGCAACAGCCAAAACGTCAGAGTTTGGTGTTCCCAGAGCGGGAACACTGCGCGTTAAAGGGTTAACAAATTCTGAAGATATTAGAAAATAGAATACGCCATTCCCCTCAACTGGGTTTGAGAGGGTGGTACTCGTTCGGAACTGAACACGTGACTTTCTCCTTCGCCCGTATTATCTTGTAGGTTTTACCTGTTGTGTATTTTTTTCGTTTTGGTCTATCTGTAAAGCTGTGCCACATCAATCCAGCATGTTTGTGTCAAGGTAATAACCGGTTTCTGATAGAGCTTGCCGCAACCTTTTCATACCACAGAAAAAATTTAAAGAATTACCTTCACTTGCATTCTTTTTCGGCTTTTTATTCATCAGGCATTTAGAGAAATTGTGTTTTTGCTATTGTAACGCGAGCGTCGTTTAACAAGAAAGTTAAGAATAATTTTTTTAAGGAACTAGACAGGCGGGCCTTAGGCTCCCGTATGACTCAATTTACGCCTGTTTATTTAATATTAATGAACTTTAAGCTCACATTTAAGAAATAAAACTGAAATTTGGGCTTCCCATCTAAAACTACTTAGAAATCGTTCCAACGCGCACGGAACAAAATAGAAAACAACTGAAGGTTTCTCAACAAAAATAGTAGCCGAATGAATTAGACACTGCACATGTTACATGGCTAAAGTGTGAAGGTTAAGGGTTCTATCCTACCACACAGCTGTGGATCTAATGGTCTGGAGTTTTGGGCAGTTTTTTCCAGATGTAACGTGAATACGCGTTAAAACCCTTTAAAAGTCCTCTACCCAAGGCATCTCTCCTGGGAAGATAGCCCACGTGAAGGTTTGCCTTAAAGCACACAACTCAACAGAAATGGCAGTGCAGTGCTTATAATTAATTTATCGGCGCCATTCGTTATTATTGTTTCTCTATGAAATTCCTCTACTAACATTAGCGGAAAACATCAAACTCGTCTGTCTGTGTTTGACACAAAGGGGTTTTTATATGTCGCACCAACTTAATAGCTGTGGTATTTTATGTATTCGGCGATGGGCGTCTTTCTCTTGCATCTTTAAAAAACACTTGAATACTCTGTATTCAGCTTTGAAGGATTGAAAGTTTTGTTTATGATGTCACACAAACACCAGTCGTGCATACATAAGGCCCAACATGTTACTCAGTAACTGCTGTCCCGTACGGTGTAGCCATCGAACAGAAGACAATGCTCACAAAGTGTTTATTTACAATGGCAATAACACACGAATAAACAATATTTACAATTTTTTTTTTTGTCCCCGTGCATAAACTTTAACCCTTTGAGGCGCAACCCTTTCCCAAAGCTGAAAAAAGGGCAGCCGTTGCAATCGCTCCACTTAACTACCAGCAAGATGGCGGACGATCGAAACGTTCATCGCGTGCCACAGATCCAGAGACCCTTTTTTGACGTGGCACGCGATGAACGTTTCGATCGTCCGCCATCTTGCTAGTAGTTAAGTGGAGCGATGGCAACGGCTGCCCTTTTTTCAGCATTGGGCAATCTATCCAGCTGTTCTCGCATTCTTCCATTTTTCAGCAGATGTCAGTGCTGTTAAAAAGAATCGTGACCATTTTTTTACGGGAAATGACGTGCTAAAAAAGTAAAGGATTCTCGTGGAGCTATGTCACCCGCAACTATTTTTATAGAAATCAAATCTATTCTTCGTGACTGGCAATAGTCAAAACGCCAGAGTTTGGTGTTCCCAGAGCGGGAACACTGCGCGTTAAAGGGTTAACACAGTTTTAAAAATTCATGCTGAACTCTCAGTGAAATCTCAAAACTCGCATTAAAATCATATTACTAAAAAAGTAAATAAATAAATAAACCCTCAGTAATGAACTCAAAGCCATTCTCTGGTGTAAATACACACACTCCTGACAAATATAAATTCAATATTTTAATAATTTCATTATAAAAATCTTCCCTCAACTTTTTTTTCCTCATTTGCTGCTACGGCAACCACGAAAACTGCAGAATTGTGAAGTGAAAAAAAAAAATTAAAATTTCGCCCTGTCGTTCATAACCTCGTTCGTACATGATAGGTGGAGGAAATTAAAGATGCAGTTTCTGACACTTGCCAAAACCTGCATAAATGGGCTATCAGTCGTGGCGGGAAATGTTTCACTCTTTAACCACTAGGGGTGCTGCAGGTCACTCGACTTTCACTGTTTACATATTTGAAAAGGAGTTAGGAGTGCTTTCTCCTCTTTTATAACAGCTATAGATTGGGCATTCTAATTTTACAAATTTGAACATTTTTAATGATTTTTCTTGGAAACTACATGCTGAAATTTTATAAAGATATTTTTACGATAACTAAGTCTAAATGAAGTTAGTTTTATTTTCAGGACTTAAAAAAAAAAAGTGCATTTTAAGGTTAAAAGTTTGACGGGCAATAAGCGAATTTTTTTATCTCTTGATGTGATAAATAGCTCAGCCGACCGCCAAATTGAATTGATCATAGTCAGAATTCCACAACTTCCACAATTTTAATTAGGGAGGGCGACGGACGTTTTTGGTGCCCCATTTTTTTTGTCTCTTTGTTGTGCAGTGATCAATGGCTGTTAATTCCAGCGGAGCAGTCTGGCTTGTGAGTACTTCCATGCAGCCAGATCGATTTCCTCGTAAGTAGTACACGAATGGGGAAGTAAAAAATGGCCATCTAAAGGCGGAATCCATTTCAGCGAAATGTTCGGTATAAAAGGCACTTTGGATGTAAGAAATAAAGCTGATTGGACCAAACGCTCTTATTTCTTTTTTTCTTCTTGTATCTAGACTGTTGTATTATTATAGATTCTTATTCCTTGTTATCTGTGTAATTTTCCCTTGTTATCTCTCGCCAGTTTTCGGAGTTTTATCGCAAATCTGTCGTTTTGGGGGAAAAGGGATTTTATGTTGAGGATGTAATTCTTTCATTTTTAGCATGAGGCCGATGCCAATATTTTAGTCTTCTAGAAATTTATTATGAGTTGCTATATTTCTTATTGTAGGATTATGTTCCTCCCCCTCCATAACAGTTTAGTGTAAAAAAAGAAAGATTTTTTTTTTTTTTTTTTTTTGTCTTCTCAAGTTTTCAATTTTACCCCGTTTGAAAACTAACTGGATGAAATGATTAGGTTTCTTTCACGACAGTCAAAAATCAATCAGTCGACAGTCAATCTGACGTTTTAAATTGAAAATTGCGCGCGATTTTTAAACTCTGACGCACACTATTCGTCATATTCGCCTAATTCCTATATTTTTTACGATATCGAGCCATGGAGGTTTCTATTAAATAATTATTTTAAAAAATATAAATAAATTGTGAGCGTTTCATGACGAAAAACGTAGATGGTATTAGTATAATTAATGGGTAGTGTAATTGTACAATTATTTACGACAGTATAAAGTAAAGCACAAAATATTTTTTCTATTTATTTCTTTATTTTTTTAATGAATTGCCGATTCTCTTGTTTTTGTTTTTTCTGTTCCGTAAGCATGCATGTTACTGCCTATGAGATTTCGGGTCACTTTCCTTCCTCCTCCCAATATTTTGTGATTCTATTGACAGTGTTTTATGAAATATTCTTTCAGGGCTCTAAAATTATAAATCCCCGACATGCCCGGGGCATATAAAAATTCAAATCGGTCAGGCATTTTTTACCCTTGCATGCCCGACCGGGCATGTAAATATAACCTAAAGAGTAACAGGCAAATTTAATAAATATTCAAGTACTTATAGAAATAATGCTATGTGTTTGTGCATCATGTAAGAGAGTATTCAGTGCAATGAATCTCATAAAATATCAATTCCAATGCCGTGTGCCATCTGAAACGATGAATCATTTAATGGGAATGAGCGTTGATGGTGTTAAATCAAAAACTTGCTGATCCACCAGCCGTGATTAAACATTGGCTAATAAGTACAAAAGGATCAAGACATGTAGAAGGGCATTCACTTGCCTGTAACTAAAAGTAATATTTTTAGCTGTATGCATGCAATATTATATTATAATTTTAGTATATGATACTGTTTTTGTAAGTATGCAATTAAAGTATTTGGGCATGTACAAATTTTAATCGGGCATGAACCATTAATACGGTTCAGCGTTTATGACATTGCTTTTAACTCTCTAATTTCACCAGTTATTGGGTGAAATGTTGAACTTTTATTTATAACAGTGTACCAGTGTTCAGTGTTTTATCTACTAGGCCGCTGTTCTTTCATGTTCCATTATGTTAGAAAGTGCGTCATAATCCACGAATTGGTATTTCTTGCTTCATTACATTGGAAAGTGTTTAGTAATCGATGTTGAACCCTGTGTCTTCTTCCTCCCCCCCCCCCCCCTCCGTGACAGATAAGCAGTTTCAAGTAATTCAAATAAACTTTCATAGCACTTTAATAGCATTTCAAGTATTAAAAAATGTATCCCGTATAATTGAGATTCCGGATCTTCTAATCCGCATGCCAAACATCTAAACACGGGAAATAATTAAAAAGTTCGTGAAATAGCACCCCGAAAGATAATTATCTACAATATGACCATTTCTTTTGGTACAAAAGGTACCCCCCCCCCCCCCCCGCTGCACGAGCAGAAAGAAATCCCAAAAATTCTTAATTCATAACAGTATTGATCATATTAAATCTAGTAAAAATACAATGAAATATCAAATCATCTGGTATAGTTTAGATTTTTCAAGGTTTTTATCTAACCATGCTTTCGGTGTTCAAAAAATAAAAAAAGCTCGTTGAAAATTAAAGAATACAAAATTAAATATTTTCCTGAATAATAAAAATATTTAATACGTAAAATAAGATCCTTTTAAATAATTTTCAAATACACGAAATGAAAAATAAATTACTTCAAACCGATAAAAAAGAAAAGGATGTCTCGAAGAATTACGGTTCTCGTTCTTTGAAAAAATAACAATCGCGCAAAATTAATGAAATTTTGAGCATTACAAAAAATGAAGAGCAATAATTACTGCTCCCGGATCTTTCATTTGCTTTTTTAAAACGTTATACATTAAACATCCAAAAAGGGCTCAGTTAAAAATTATATGAGGAACATCAGCATTAAAAAAAAAAAAGTTTTCTAAGCATTAGCAATTCTTTTGTAAAATATTATCGTTCCATCATCAAGGAAAGAAAACTTGACGAGCTTCCATATGAATAAAAAGCCATTCTCCCCAGACACGCAAACGTCGCTATTCATTTAATCGCGAACCAGGCAGTTTTACTTTTCAGATGGTTTATCGGATTGGAGATTTTCAATTTAGGAAGAATAGACTTAACTCTCGATCAATACAGTTTTCCAAAAATGTATTGGCAAGAATCGTTTATAGTTCGATCATTTGTTTGCTCATGATCGCATTCAAACCAGCCATCGATCATGTTTGCTCATGATCGTGGACAATAAAACACGATTTTAAACCTAAATTGAAGCTTTTAATCAGACAAAAGACTACTACACAAAACAACTTGTCAGATCAAAATATTAGCACTACAAGTGCTATTAATTTCGAACCTGGAAAATGTGTGGCCAATTTTGAGTCGTATTTTGTTTTTTAAATTACGCAATTAGCTATGTAATGATCGTATACGCTAAGCATTAAACCCGTGAGTTAACTCAGCAGAGCCAGTTACTTCTAAGATTGACGGAGAAAATGGTATTCCAAATAAAAGGGTTGCTACGACATCTGACCAATACAATTTCCGCGTTATCTCAGAGTCAAACCAGCCATTCGGGTTTCCTGACTCACGGAATCATGGCGTTTGGTGAATACCGCTGTTAGAAAGGCATAAGGTCGAGATATGCATTATGATACACTTCCCAACCAGTGGCGTAGCCAAGTGGGTGGTGTTAGGGGGGTCATAACCCACCATGAGGAATTTTATGCCATACAAAATGTGTATTTTTCACTCCCTTATCCTACATACGTATATATATGAGTTGCAGTAGTTATAACACCCCCCCCCCCCAATGAAAAATTATTTCTGGCTACGCCACTGTTCCAAACATAATGAAGTAAGGCAGAAAGGGTTGGTGTCGGACTGAACCCCCCGCCCCCCTCTCCCATTTTTTTCTATTTCTGTGAGTTTTTACATAATTTTGCGAATTTCTTATTGTGATTTTTTCAAATTTTCTGTTTTTCTTTGATTAAAAAGCAATTTCACGAGCCGATTTTCAACAAAATGCGAATTTTAATTATTTGATGCGTAGAATACGAGTTTTATACTAAATTTAACCCCCGTACAGCAGATGACCCCAAAAATTGGTAACAGATCTTGCATCAAAATCGTATTTTGAAAAAAGTGATCTTATATTAAAATCTATTTTGAAGAAATATAATTTAAAAAGACAAGGCAGCCATATTCTCGAAGTTAAATTTGAAAATATCGATTAATCGTAACATAGCTGATATGATATAAAATGGCCAAAATATCGATTTTTGTAGTATTAATTGTCCAACCGCAGCCCTAGTTAACTTTTTTTTCTGATTAAACCTTTAAGGCGCAACCCTTTCCCAATGCTGAAAAAAGGGCAGCCGCGCACACCCAGCTGTCGTCAAAAAAGGGTCACTAGATCTGTGGCACGCGCTGAAAGTTTCGATCGTCCGCCATCTTGCTGGTAGTTAAGTCGAGCGATGGCAAAGGCTGCCCTTTTTTCAGCATTGGACAATCTTTCCAGCTGTTCTCGCATTCTTCCATTTTTCAGCAGATGTCAGTACTGTAAAAAATAATCGTGAAGATTTTTTTTACGGGGAATGACGTGCTGAAAAGTAAAGGATTCTCGTGGCGCTGTGTCACCGGCAACTATTTTTATAGATATCGAATCTATTCTTCGTGACTGGCAATAGGGAAAACGTCAGAGTTTGGTGTTCCCAGAGCGGGAACACTGCGCGTTAAAGGGTTACATGCTATCGAGCTCTCGACATGAAAGAATATGAGAGCTTTCCTTCTCATTTTTATAGAATAAATGTCAAGTAATGGGAATACAATCGATGTTCGTGTCCTAGAGACCGGAATACATATATCGGAGGAACGAAAAAACAGAACTGTCAGTTCACCCACTCTCTTCGAAGGTCGTCGAAATAAATGAGTATTTCTTCTCCCAGTTTCGAGAGAGAGTACTGAAGTATTTGTAAAGTAGGCAATCGATTATGGGTTTTATAAAGTACACGATATCAGAACAATTGGCCGAGCTTTATGTGCAGCTCCAATTAGTGCCGTGACTGGAATTAGGATGTCTCTTATCATGTGTGACTGATTTAAATTAACGTTTTAAAAACACGGGGTCGGGGATTAATGCGAAAGCATATTGGTTGAATTTTGAACTCTGGTATTTCTACTTAAGTTACCATGCTTTCATTTCAATTATTTCGTATTTAATCAGTTCGAACAGTAATGGGGGGGGGGTTACTCATTTCAGGAATTTAAGTATGCGTAATTAAGTTTAATTATTGTTAAAAACAAATAAATTGACTATATCATTACCCTTTGATTATTTATTAATAGCTTATTCGTACTTTGTTTTGATTAATGAAAGTTTGCATAATTTTAAAGCCTTAAGAACCCTAAAAACTGTGATTAGAATGACTATGATGTCATATAACATGTTAAGAGACTCGTACAGCACGGTAAAATGAGACAGATGTTCTGATTTTATGACGCTTTAGTTCCTGTAATTAATATAACTTTTGAATGGCAACATTCAACATCATTGTGTTTCTAAGGAGTGCAAATATATTTTGCGGCGATTACACTCTGAGCAGTTTGCACCCCAGATGGAGTATAGATTAGCGGGGGGGGGGGCGTCTACTGTATAAATGTTTGAATGGACTAGTACATCGGAGGTATACGATGAAGGCATACAGTACAAAATCTTTCTTTTCAGTATGAGAAATGGGTTAAAATGTACGGGGTGATTGATGTCCATGAAACAATATGATCCTATAAAAATAATGAGTGTGTTACGAAATCTGTAATGGTTATTTTTTTAATTATTAAACGGATACTAATTTCTGGGCTACACTCGTGCTTTATGTCAGTGACGAGAACACCGAACAAAAAAATCTGGTGTTAAAGGGTAAAACCAGCGTTGTAAAATTACACGCAGGAAAAAAGATACTTGGCCAAACGACCGTTTCGGGTGGTACAGAAGGTAAATTCTTCAGTTTAAAAAAAAAAAAAAAAACTTCTTTACAGACAGGAAGGTTACAACTCAAATCAAATCAGTGGACGGGAACAGGGAAACCTGTACTTTAGCCCTGTCGAATGAGTGATTCGTTGGAAACTTTTAAAAGTCCCTTTTTTAATGGCTGCACCTTGATCGAATGGATAAGGCACTGAACAAGGTGCATGGCTGAAGTGTAAAGGCTCAAGGTTCTGGCCTACTGCGCAGGTGCAGACCCTTTTTTGACGACAACCTGGTGCAGACCCTTTTTTGACTGCTGGTGCAGACCCTTTTTTGACGCTGGCTGTGCGCGGGCACAGCCAGCTGTCGTAAAAAAAAGGATCTCTAGATCTGTGGCACGCGATGAACGTTTTGATCGTCCGCCATCTTGCTGGTAGTTAAGTCGAGCGATGGCAACGGCTAACCTTTGTTCAGCATTGGGAAAGGGTTGCGCCTCAAAGGGTTAAAGAGATGAAGAACTGTGTATGGTGTCTGAGCGGAGGACTTTTCAAGGATTTCTAAGAGGTATTCAAATTATATCTGGAGAAATCTGTCCAAAATTCTAGACCGTTAGATGGGCTGCCACGCGGTAGGCCAGAACCCAGGAACTTCACACTTCAGCCATCTACCATGTTCAGTGCCTTATCCACTAGGCCATAATGGGGTGAAGTGATGATAGAGCTCATATAACTCATAAAAAAAAAAATTCCATGGTAAAGTATCAGTACATGAGGTGTTACTTAATAACTTGGAGCAAGACTATGAAAGTTTACTGAAAAAATGATGCTGAGAAATTTAAGTTATAAAATTCGTCAAAGAGCAAAAGAAAAACAAAAACGGATGTCTATCATTTCATTCTCCATGAAACAGGGAGGGAAAATACTTTTTTTTTGGGGGGGTGGGGGGTAATGTACTAGTTGCACAGCTAAATAACATTAAAATATTCGTCCATTCTTTCTTTCGTATTAATGAAATTATTAATGCCTTATTGTATAAAAAAAATTATAATATTTGCAAACGTTTTCCACAAGATTTGTATGAATTCGGTTATTCGGGAAGAGGCATTTCCCGATCATCCGGTTAATCGAGTGTCTACTGTAACAGGAATTATCATAAAATGCATTTCCTAGACCTTCTCCCTCAGAAATGAAAACCTGTATACGCCACTGTAGGCTTGTGACAGGAAAACTTTATATGGAAGCTTCTCATTTCGCAAAATGAATGTCAAGTAATCGGGAGTAGTAAAATCGATGTCCGTGCCCTAGACACTGGCTATAAATTGGAAGAACGTCGAGGGAAAAAAAACAAAATTGACAGTCTCTCAGTCACTTCGAAGGTCACAGAAATAAATGAGTTCTGC
Source organism: Cheiracanthium punctorium (assembly GCA_038373885.1). NCBI lineage: Eukaryota > Metazoa > Arthropoda > Arachnida > Araneae > Cheiracanthiidae > Cheiracanthium > Cheiracanthium punctorium. The sequence continues at coordinate 146,389 of JAWZYV010018994.1, forward strand.
TCTCCCATTTCGGAAAATACTGATGTATTTGTAAACACAAGAATCGATTATGAATAGGATATCACTAACTTTTACGTGCAGACTTGTGTAGTAGAACAAAGATTGGCGTGAATAGAGTTTAGATGTTTCGGCATCTGTCGCAGTGATGTTAATTAACATTCTGAAAATGCGGTGAACATTTAGCGGGCACAGCCAGCTGCGTCAAAAAATGGTCTCTAGATCTGTGGCACACGATGAACGTTTCGATCGTTCGCCATCTTGCTGGTAGTTTAGTCGAGCGATGGCAACGACTGCCCTTTTTTCAGCATTGGGCAATCATGTTCTCGCACTCTTCCATTTTTCAGGAGATGTCAGTGCTGTTTAAAAATAATCGTGACCATTTTTTTACGGGAAATGACGTGCTAAAAAGTAAGGGATTCTCGTGGAGCTACGTCACCCGCAACTATTTTTATAGAAATCAAATCTATTCTTCGTGACTGGCATCAATCAAAGCGTCAGAGTTTGGTGTTCCCAGAGCGGGAACACTGCGCGTTAAAGGGTTAAACTCCCTTTCCATCCTGATGTGTGATGTTGTATTTCTTTTCATTCAGGGTGATTCAACTCCTGTGTACTGGGAGATTGCTTTCCCTTCCTTTTTAAAAATAGCTTTATATCAGACACTGATCTCATTGAGACGAAACTATTTGTCGGACTTTGCCAAGGTGTAAAAGAGCGGAAAACTGCTCTCTGTTTCTCTTTGAAGTGCTAAATGCTTCAGTCACACACGGCATCGTTGTCCGTTTCCCGTCGTTTTTGTGTACCATATTGCGATTCCAGGAGGGCTGTTTAGCTAGAAGGAAATGCTTTTAAAGTCTTGTGAATGCTCAATGAAAAAGGTGTTTTTTCGTTCTTTGCCGATTTTTGGTAAATTTTTGTGTTTGAATCTTTTTTTTAATGCTCTACAACTGGTGATTACGTGTTCTTCAAAGGAAAAAGGAGGCATTATGAGATTTCTGTTTTGCCTGGAATATTCATCTGTATAGAATGTTATACTTTGTTAAACTAAAGCATTATTTCTCAACCTTTTTAGCATTACGACCCCCTTAAATGCCGAAGCGCTATGCAAAAGGCTTTGTGACTTCTTTATTACAAAGAATACGGAAGCAGGGACTCATTTCAGGCAGGGCGTTCAGGGCAAGTGCTCGGGGCCCACTACAAAAAGGGAGCCCTTCAAGTTGAAAATTTACATGTCTTGAAATTTAAATAGTCATGATTTTAATTTAAAATAAGAAAGAGAGACTAATTTTATGAAAAAAGAATAGTAATAATAATTTGTTACTATATCATAGCGATAGCATTATATCCATAATTGTTTTTAACTCATTGCCCCGGACAGTTATTCTGCGTAAACTAGGCGTGGCATGTGTAGTGATGTATGCTGATCGGGAGAAAGCCACAGAGCTCATTTTCAATTCTAATATAAAAAAAGGAAATAAATTCCTAAGTGAAGATCTGGCCCACTATAAAGAAATGGTCTGATATAAACATCAGGAAAATAAGTACAAATATGTTGTGGTACATGTTACTTTGAAAATATAGAAGGAAATCAACGATTGAAAATTAAATAATAATTCAAATATTCTTATCCTACATAATATTTTTATTATTCTTATTACGCAACGGCTGTACATTCAGCTGTGTCAGAAAACTTCTTTAGTTCTGTGGCGTCAGTTAGGATATTCGATCGACCGCCATGCCGTTGGTAGTTAAATGAGTCGATGGCAACGGCTGCACTTTTTCCTGCTTTGGGCAGTCTATCCAGTTGGTCTTGTATATTGATGTTGAAAAGGCTTGCGCTTCCAACGCACTAACGAAGGTTGAATGTAAAACCTAGGACTGTGTTTAGAAAGATTGAAAACCTCTGTGCACTCTGGTGTTCCCCCTTTCCGCCTTCTCTGCCTGTAAATCGCTTTTCACGACGCTGATCCTTTGCGTGATGGAAAAGCGTCCATCGACTGACATTCATCATCGCGTCACCCCACTAGTTTGCTTTTTTTTTTCCTTTCCTCCCAAATGTGGATAGATGTCCATCTCCCGGGCCTATTGATTACTTTGACTCCTTTTCCATTTCTTCCAGTGCATTCGAACAGTAAAGAACAGTCTTCCATATCGATTATCGGCTGTAAGAGGGGGAGGATATTCTTCCCCCCCCCCCCTCCCTGTCCTCGCTCTCTGTATATTTTCATACTTTAAGGCTTAGCCGTGAAACTTACCTTTTCTTTTATTATTATCTCGGAGTACAACACTCACTTTCAACTTCAAAAAAATTACTTCATTATTTCGTGTGCATCTTATACACCGTATGTAAATTGGTTAATAAAATTTTATAAATAAACATTACAATTATGCATTACTTTACAAAAGATTATTATTGTCAAAAAGAGTTTTGGATCCACGCACAAACCCCCACGAAAAACCCACTTAAAAAACCCCAATAAAACCCACACAGAAATGTTTTTTTTTTTTTTCGGGGGGGGGGGGGGTTCTTAAACATTATCAAAATTTTTCCTTGCTTTCATTTAAATCATTTGACGTTAAATATACATAATATTACCTACATAACTTAGTGCATTATATATTAATGACTATGTCATTTTACCTCTCACCACCTTTATGTAAAATTGTCAGAAAAATGTGTCCCAAAAATGCGACATCAAAGTATCCGACATAATTTTACATATATTTAAATACTATTAGTTCGCAACAGCTTTAATCTATTGTTACACTATTTCGTAAGCTGTAGAATATGCATCACATGTATTTTTCTTTAAATAGGTTACAATCCTAAAAATTTCAACTTAGTGTTACCAGGCGAAATACACGAAAGATAAGAGATAAAATGACATAGTCAATTAATATCGTTTTAATATGGCAATAATGAAACTAAAAAATTAAGGGGGTTCAGGAAGAACCGCTAGGATAGCTTGCCACCAATGGCGACTTTTCATTATTTGGCGATTTACACATGCTCACAACCTAGAATTACCTCTCATGCAAGGTTAACCGTTATCCATAAAACCGTAACCATAACCGTTATCCATAATCTAAATATGGAACACATAAAACCCTTATCCATATGGAACCCGTAAAACCGTTATCCATATTTTCATATACATAATCCTTTGCAGATTGGCGTCTTTAGCACCACGAATTATATCATCTCGCCGCGCTGGCAAATAGGCATAGTTAACGCCACCAAATATGTCTACTGGTAGCAAATACTCCAGCTGGACCGAACCGCTTTAAATAATTTTTATTTATTTTTCATTTTCAAGACTAGGGGCCAAGGCCCCTAGACTCGCTACGCTCGCTTTTCGTATGAGGCATTCGGCCCCTAATAAGGCTTATTCGTAAAAATGACAGAATTTCAACAGACAAATCCCAAAGATTGGATCAGATAGAATGTTACCGAGCTACACGTCGCTTGGTTCTTGCATGTTCATTGGTACATAAAAATTTAAACTTCACACGGTAGGTATTTTGTTATTAGGAATCCGTGGTCCTAATCATCTGCGGGTCCTGAGCTATACTCCACCTGGAGTGCGGACTCCGCGTATAATCGCTGGAAAAATTATTTGAACTCCTCAGAAACACAATGATATTTAATGTTTCCATTCAAAAGTTATATTAATTAGGAGTTAAAGCGTAATAAAATCAGAACATCTGTTTCAGATGTATTTTTAATTATGTAAAACCTATTGGACACCTTGCGTATTTGCCACCCATGGCGATTATTCATTATTTGGCGACTTGCGTATATGTATAGTTAATAATTAGCTCTAAGAAAACAGTACTTCGCGTGTTTTCTTTGATAAAAACTACGGAACAGCTAGGATAGCTTGCCACCAATGGCGATTTTTCATTATTTGGCGATTTACACATGCTCAAGACATATAATTACTGCTCATGCAAGGTTCCCGGAAAACCGTTATCCATATTTTCATATACATAATCCTTTGCAGATTGGTGTATTTAGCACCACGATTTATATCATCTCGCCGCGCTGGCAAATAGGCATAGTTAACGCCACCAAATTTGCCTACTGGTAGGAAATACTCCAGCTGGACCGAACCGCCTTTAAAATAATCTGCACTTTTAATTATTTTTCATTTTCAACATACTGTGTTCCAGCATTCTGGAACTCGAAGCTTATTTACCCTGCTTGGAAAGATACTATTTTGCCAGATCATTCCTAATGCCAAGATGGCGCTTTTAAAATCAGTTACAATTAGTTTTTCTGTTTTGGAAAAATGAATAGTCGCTCATTCTAAACTCCTGTTGTTTAAGCGAACTTACTATTTGAAAATTCTCAACTTTGTGTCACACTTTGAGTTATTTATCTCATATACACTTTAATTTTCGTAAAATGGGCGTAATTCTAACTCATGTTTGTAAATTTCATGCGATTCTAAATACTTGGAAACGCTTTGTTGCAAAGGAATGAATGATTTTATGCCAAATCTGGCAACCATTATGTTTTATTTTTTCAGTTTTTTTATTAATATCTGCTAAAATATTTCGATGTTCTAAATTTAAGTCAGCTTAGCAGGTTCCTCGGAATTTTTCGAATCTGTGGGCGTCTTAGTCGAAACTCAAATCCCCACGGTTTAGGAGGAGATATGCGAACAAGCTTTGACAGCGCCAGCAGCCTTTACTTTTTTTTTAGAATGGAGAGATATTGGGTTCTAAGATTTTTGAACTCGCGGTTTAGATTCACCCTGCTTGGAAAGATACCATTTTTCCAGATCGTACCTGATGCCAAGATGGCGCTTTTAAAATCAGTTACAGTTAGTTATTTTGTTTTGGAAAAACGAATAATCGCTCATTCTAAACCCCTGTTGTCTAAGCGAACTTACTATTTGAAAATTATCAACTTTGTGTAACACATTTTGAGTTACTTATTTCATATAGTTTTTATTTTGCTGTAAAATGGGTGTATTTCTACTTCATGTTTGACAATTTCACGTGATAGTACATACTTGGAAACGCTTTGTTGCAAAGGAATGAATGATTTTATGCCAAATCTGGCAACCATTATGTTTTATTTTTTCAGTTTTTTATTAATATTTGCTAAAATATTTCGATTTTCGAAATTTAAGTCAGCTTATCAGGTTCCTCGTAATTTTCCGAATCGGTGGACATGTTTCTCGAAATTCAAATCCCCACGGTTAGGAGAAGATAGCCCAACAAGCTCTTGACAGCGGCCATTACGTTTTTTTTTTAGAATAGAGATTCCTTGAGCTAGTTCTATCTACAGTATTTGTTTTGAAATGAACAGGTGTAGAGTGCAGGCAGGGATAACTTAGTAATTTATCCCCTTAATAAATAAATTTTTAAGTATGAATAAAATACGTAATTATCAGTATAGTAATAAAAAATACCCCATTCTTCTCGTATCTGGAAAAAGATTGTCTCTTACAACTTAAAACATGCACATCGAGAATGAGTTCAGGTTCACGACACCATCCTGTATTCTATTATTTGCTGCATTACTTTAGTACGGGAAGCAACAGATATTCGGCAAATATATTGCATCCGGCCTATCTGGGCAATACGCCGGATATTTGGCAGTAGCCGGATATTACATATATCCAGCAGTACATCCGGGCTAAAATTATATACAGAGAAATAACATAAATAAACATAATAAATGAATAAATTCTAAAAACTGCAATTTCGATAAAGTAAGGAAATTTGTTACATTGATTTTCTAACAGTTGAATGGAGATGTCTTTCTTTCAAGAACTGATCTTTTAAGATATTTATCTAACTCTTGAGGGAGAACATCGTTGACATTGTTATTTGTATGACTTTCATTGCAGTAAAACTGGTACTCAATTCATGAAAATAATCCCAAAAAGATTTCTGATTTTTGAATTAAATGATTTCAAACTAATGAGAAAATTTAAAGAAAAAGGTAATAGCTCAATGATCTAAGAAAACTTGTGAAAATAAAACAAAAAGAAGAAAACACACTGCTGCCGGATAACCGGATATCCGACTGAAAGTTTAACTTGATATTCGGTATCGGGTATCAGCCTTAATTGATATCCGTTGCATCACTAGTTTTGTGGAATTACCACAAAATCGTTATTCTGTGTATTTTCTGTTTTCCAATTGGAACGTGATTTCTGTTCTCTTTAAAAATGTATGAAAGATACCATTCAAATGTTACAATTACCTTATTGTACAGGGAAGGGGGAAGTGATATAAATCGAATTCTATTTTAAATTCATTTGTTTCCAATAAACGGGAACATCACCCTTTAAAAAAATGTTGAATGTTGTGTATTTCATGTGCGTTCTCTGTTCCCTTTTGCAGGTGTGTCGCGGCGCAATCCTGAATGCGATGTATGGCTGAGGCGGCATCGTCGGCGGAAGGACCATGGATGTCGGGATCAAGCCCTGCTGCAGGGACGACGGAGAAGCATTCGGTAAGACACCCCCCGACATCCTTACTTTCCTCTCCCATGCCATTTTCAGAATCATGGGACACATTCAAATCATAACCTCTTCAGGCACGACAAAAATTTCGCATCTGAAATGTAAAAAAGAAAAATAAATAAATAATAAATATTTCTTTTATTATTATTTTTTTAACCCTTTAACGCGCAGTGTTCCCGCTCTGGGTACACCAAACTCTGCCGTTCTGACTGTTGCCAGTCACGAAGAATAGATTGTATTTCTATAAAAATAGTTGCGGGTGACATAGCTCCACGAGACTCCTTCACTTTATAGCACGTCCTTTCCCGTAAAAAATTGTCACGATTATTTTCAATAGCACTGACATCTGCTGAAAAATTGAAGAATGCGAGAACGGCCGAATAGATTGCCCAATGCTGAAAAAAGGGCAGCCGTTGCCAATGCTCGACTTAACTACCAGCAAGATGGCGGAAGATCGAAGCGTTCATCGCGTGCCACAGATCTAGAGACCCTTTTTTGACGCAGCTGGCTGTGCGAGTTAAGTCGAGCAATGGAAACGGCTGCCCTTTTTTCAGCATTGGGAAAGGGTTGCGCCTCAAAGGGTTAAAGAGAAGGTGGGAGGGGGGGGCGACTTCTAATTACTTCACTATAATTAAAAACTATAACCATTGTAAAATACCGTGGAGTTTTGACCTAAGCGAGAGATGCTTTTTAAATTCCCTCGCGTAAATGAAAATTCCGTATTATGAAAGGAGGTGTGTATGCGACTTTTTGTAACATATACACAGTTACTTTAGACGCTCATAAACACTCCTCAAACTGTTAGTTTCTCGCATAAGATAATGAATAAAACCATCTTTACACTGGGACTTTTTAGAAGCTTCCGCCTTTGGTATTGCCACGATAAATGAAATACCGTTCTTTGATTGGTTCTCTTCTTCAGTAGCAAATTAGGAAGACGATAGTTACACCTCAAACCCCGCATTTCCAGTTTGCGCTTCTTACTGATCGATTAGCATTTTCTTGCTAAATACAGAAGATATGCTTAGCTGAGATCAGTTTGGGAGACATATTTTTTAGATGGCAAACATGGCGATAAATTGCCAAAAGTGGACAACCTTGGCTACTCTTGACATATGTGTTACCAATGCCGTTATCGTCAACCCGTTTTAGCAATGGTTTAAAAACACGTTTTACCCATTATTTGAAAGATACTATCGTCAGAAAGTGACCAAATTACTACGAGTTAACACCAGTGATCAAATTTACATGTTAGTATAACTACTGCCACTTCCATTGCAATTCGATCTACGAATGTGAATATAAAAAATTCCACCGCTGTAAAAGAGTCTCTGTGTTACTAATGTAGCAAAACAAAATCGTGCAACTCCGTCCTAACAAAAGTAGCATTACTCCCCCCCCCCAAAGACTGGCTAATTACACGCCAGAAAAAATATACTTTCTATCCCTACCCCCCCTCACACTTTCTCATTAAGTTTGGCCACAATATAGCTGAAACGTGTCTAGCCGGCGAGGTCTTTGTCAAGGCCAGAAAACTTACTCCGCTTCATCAATACACCAGCGGGTAAATACGGTTATTATCAAGCAAATAAAATATACATTTCTCTTTCAGCAATTCCGAATTCGCCGTATTTTGTTTGAATATTTTTCATAGTTCAGTGACAACAGTTAAGTGTGCATGGATTGAATAAATAAGTGTTACGTGTCATAAGACGTAATTTTGCGTTAGCTATGGTGATATTTTATTGCTTTGTGTCATAGATTACAATTCAAGGATATGTGCCAGCTGCGAAGCTAAAGCTCTCAAAACGTCACATGATCTATTAGACAATATTGTTAAGAATATCTGGAATTTTCTGCCTTTTTAACGGTTAAAACTAGTTTAAAACTCGTATTCTACGCATCAAATAATTAAATTTTCAATTTTGTTGCATTAAAATCTGTTAACTAGAATGGTAAATGCGCAGTTTTGGGTTCCCCCATTGGTTAACATAGGGCCTTCTAGAAATCTCGAGAAATGTTGGTGCTAGGCCTTAGTTGACCTCACTGATATTTCACCAAAAAGTCGCCAAGATTGGCGATATTTTGGACATTTGGAGCGATTATTTCAACGGTGCCTGTAATGTTTGTTTTCCTGCAACAGCCTTGTATTTCTCATTAATATTTCCATGACGTAATCAAAACGCGATTGCTTGGGGTCTCTCTAGAGGTCCGATTTTTCTCGAATGTACGTCAAAAGGTATAAAAAGGCGGAAGGCCGAGAAATTCGAGCCAGTCTGTTTTCTCCTATGAGAGACAGACGTCCGTGAGAGCTTAAGGCTTTGTACTAGTACTTGGAGAAGCAATAATTAGCTTGTTTTTAATTTCAATGTGTTAATTCTTCACTGCTGAGTCCTGGGGGACTGTTTACGATTTCTCTTGTAAGTTTCCACTGATTTTTTGCCTATAGAAATGTTTTATTTTGTGTGAGAAATTCAGCATCTGTGAAAGCTTCTGTACTGAACGGACTGTAATAAGCAAGTTATTGGCTGTTAGTGCCTGTGAATTTTGTACAACTGATTGTTCCACGAAGTTCTAGAAGCAATAAAGTTTGTGTTCCTGACAAGTGGACTTATTATTACTAGAACTTTCTACATACACTGGACTTCAGAACGACGAACCCAATAATTAAGCAGAGTTTTCTGCAACAATATTCCAGATGCGTCTGCATCTTCTAAAGGGTTAAACCCTGGATTTTGTCAAAATTGTAAAATGAAACGAGAGGGCTTTTACTTTTCTGCGAAAGCATTCTAATTAAAAGTCCTTCATATTAAGGAGAAAAGTTTTTTTAGGCCTATCAGTATTTTGCTGAAAGCTTTTGTTTCCACATTTTGTCTTTTCTGCTGCAGACTTTTTGAAATCAACTTAAACTCTGGGCTGAAGGCTTAGTGGATTGAAAGTATCCACAGATTTCAGTGTACTGAAATCCTTTTGGGTGACTCCATAAATGAATTACGCAGTCGATAGCTATCAATAAAGGAGATGCACAGCTTTTGAGTTATGGCAGAGACGTACTTATTTTTGACGGCAAATTTGGCGACATTTCGGCAAAACTCAGAAGCTTGATCAGAGTTGCCGAGTTTTGGGGCGTGGCCCAGACAATGAATGTTTATAGACATAATTTATTGAAGATGTCCATAGACCTAATGTATTGAAATTCTTTTGGGTGCCCGTATAAATAAGTTATCCAGTGGATTAAAACCAAAAAGAGAGGTGCACAACTAGATTGGACAACAATTCTAAATATAAATTTTAAGCACTCTACGGTTAATAGTTTTTCAGGTAAGCGATTTACGAACAGACATCAAATAAATACTAGTCAAAATGGGCTCGCAGTTGCATGCATGCGTACAGGGTCGTAAACAGAGGGGGGGGGGACTGCAAACCTCCTCCCCCGAAATGGGATACTTAGCTTACAATTAGATAACCAGCTCCCCCACCCCTTCCGAAATAAAATCCTGGCTACGCTACTGTGCGTTCGTTGAGGCGTAACGCAAAAAATCGCAAAAATAAATTAGGGATAGTCAAAATTGGAGAACCAAAATTTTTCGTCATCATATTTCCATTTCTTCGTACAAGAAAGGGAAAAATCATTTAATGCTGTTCTTTTCGGAAATCATGCAGCTGTTGGATAGCTTTTTAAAGAATTTAATCTCTCTAGAAACTCGGAAAATTTTAGTTTGTCTCTTTACCAGCTCTACAGTGAACTGTTACAAACAATGAACCTATAGGAGTTACAAAATACTCAGGAAAAAGGCTAAACGTACGGAATTTTGCAATATTTCCCTCAACAGACAACTCCTAGGTCCATTTTTTAATATCCAGTTTTTGTGCTTTACAATTTTTTTGGAAAGTTGCATGAAACATACAGCTTTACTGCAAGTATTAGTCCATAGTGCATCGGGGTAAAGAAGCGTTATTAATTTTTTCTCGGGTTTAACATCATTCGTTTATTTTTAAAACTGTTCAAAAGTCCTATGACGACAATCGCTCGTCAGGTAGAACACCCTTAACCCTTTAATGCGCAGTGTTCCCGCTCTGGGAACACCAAACTCTGACGTTCTGACTGTTGCCAGTCACGAAGAATAGATTTTTATTTCTATAAAAATAGTTGCGGGTGTCATAGCTCCACGAGAATCCTTTACTTTTTAGTACGTAGTTTCCCGTAAAAAAAATTGCCACGATCATTTTTAAACAGCGCTGACATCTGCTGGAAAATGGAAGAATGCGAGAACAGCTGGATAGATTGCCCAATACTGAAAAAAGGGCAGCCGTTGCCATCGCTCGACTTAATTACCAGCAAGATGGCGGACGATCGAAACGTTCATCGCGTGCCACAGATCTAGAGAGCCTTTTTTGACGACAGCTGGCTGTGCCGGCACAGGTCTCTAGATCTGTGGCACGCGATGAACGTTTCGATCGTCCGCCATCTTGCTGGTAGTTAAGTCGAGCGATGGCAACGGCTGCCCTTTTTTCAGCATTGGGAAAGGGTTGCGCCTCAAAGGGTTACAAAAAAAAAAAAATTCTCTCCTCCACGTTATTTTGGGTGTTTACTTTTCTGATTCCGGCTGAGTGCACAAACCACTTGCCTTTCACACCCACGCTACAGCAGGCCTCCCGCAGATTCACCTGAAGTCTGGTGGTAATAATGGCTGGCTTTATTTAGTCGTCAAGTGTGGAAGGTTGGAGGTCGCCGTTTCGGAAGGTCGCGCGAAGTTGGCTTCCTGAAAGAAGTGGTAGCACCTTCCGGCTGTTATTAGCATTAAACCATTCGTAACATCCCACTGTTTGCTTTGACCCCCTTTTTCTTTTTGCTGTAAAACTTTTTCAATATTTTAGTTTTTTCTGTAAATTGCCAATTCTGTTCTTGCTGCCTGAATGAATGAATGTATTCTCGTCGGAACTACTGCACTGTAAAGAAAAAAGAATGAGGGCGGAGCTAAGTTGAGGTAGTCTCTTCTGTTGAAACTACAGTGGAATTTATTTACGTACGGTTTCTTATCGTTACTGCCCCCCCCCCCAATAGGGCTGAGCGCATAACGTTCTGAACTGGGAGACGAACGGTGCCTGGTTCTCAAATCCAGGTCGCGTCCGTCGACCGAGCCGTTCGGTGTTTTCCGTGATTTTCTGCGAAATTTCGCATAAATATATGTTAGGACACCTTAGAAAGACTCCCACGAAAGGCCTTGTGGCCACGAAACGCCTAGAGAATGAGATAATATGCCGTAATTCCAAAATCATTCTTATCGTTGCTTACTCTTTTTCTTCGTTTACAACAAGCTTTACTGCGTACCTGCTCAAAAGCGCTAACTTTGCAAAACATCACTTTATTCTTGAAACACTCTAGGCTTATTTTGTTGTAATAAATTTTTACTCTTTTATCTAAAACAATAAATCCCGCTGTGTTTCCGCATGCAGACGATATTTTGACTAAAAATGACGATTCAAGATTATTCAATTATTTTTACAAATAGTGTTTTTGGCTGTTTAGCTTCAAGAACCTAAATCATTTTTACGCCCCGGTCGAAAATCACGAAGCATGGCAACCTTGATTTTGTTTTTTCATTTCTTTGTTAATATCTCCTAAAACAATTCGATTTTCTAAATTTAAATCAGATGACTGGGATTCCTGAATTTTTACCGACTTTTTAAAAATACTTATCACGTGTTTTTATAGGGTTTGGTCCCAGAGTAAATTTCGCAAAGGAATGTTTTTAAATAACCTTATAACTTACAACATCGTTTGTGGGGGGGGGGGGGTTGGTAAGAAAATCTGAAACACTTTCAGATTGTATAAACACACTAAAGTGCTATATATTAAAAGCGTATCATAATTTATGCGTCGTCCCTCTTTTTCTTCCTTATTCCATTTAGTTGGAAAGTGTATCATTATTCATGAGTGTGCCTTATTTTTCTTCCTTGTTCCATAAAACCCATCTTTGTAATTGAAATCTATCGTAAAATTGCCTACCAAAACTATTATTAAACTCGCAAAGCATATTCCAACTGTACTTCACCGTTTTAAATATTGTTTCGAATGGGCATCATAATCCATCAGTGTCCGCGTTTCTCGTTTTTCGGTTGATTCCTACTTTAACGAACCGACAGTCGCTAAGGCGATAATTAAACATATGCAGTTACCTTGACGATTTTTGTATTGATGTGGCAACCGTAAATTAGAATTAAAAGGGCGATTTGGAACAACATGTAAGTACAGCATTCCGTTACATTTTTATTAATTTTGGATTGCCAATTAATGTAGTTTTAATAATTAAGTGTCTTCAAATTTCTTAACTGGTGCGTTTATCTCTAATTTGTTCACTTCAGTTTTCATCTAGTTCTTTTGGGAGCGTTGAAACTTGTGCATAACGCCTGGAGACCCATGACTGTAAAGCTCGCCAATGTGCGGCGATTTTATAGGCTGACGAGAGTGGGGGCATTAAAATAGGAATCAACTCTTTCTTGTACCATAAAACCACATCTTTGGAATCGAAATCTATCTTAAAATCGCCTACTAAAACTGTTTTACAACCTTCACCAAGCATATTCCAACTATCCTCTACCATTTTAAATACTGTTTGGAATGGGCATCATAATTCATGAGTGTGCTGTGTTTTCCTTCCTTGTTCCATAAAACACCTCTTCGGAATTAAAATCTATGTTAAAATCGCCTACCAAAACTGTTTAACAATTTTCTCCAGGCATAGTCATATTATACATCACCTTTATAAATACCATTTGGAAAGTGTATCGTAATCTGTGAGTGTACCGTATTTGTCTTCTTTGTTCCATAAAACACTTCTTCGGAATTGAAATCTATATTAAAATAGCGTACTAAAGCTATTTTACTATCTTTGCCAGGCATTTTCTAACTATGCTCATAATATATTTATAGTAAATTGTCGCGTTTTGGCACCAAATTTAGTGATCAATTTTCAGAAATTGCAAACCTTGTGCGACTTTCAACATTTTGTTAACCCCCCCAAGCCCTCCACGTTATCTGGCAAAGACTTGAAAGGTCTTCACGGTGGCCAGTTCATATCTACGAAACCTGTCTACAAGATCGCGTAGATAAAATTCTGGGATTGAGTGAAATAGCACTCTAGTGCTAAAAATTCTTTACTTAGGACCATTGTGGAGGAATGTAATTCTACGTGAAAAAAATAAAAGATTGTGCAAAATTACCCTGTTGATTAGCTTTTGAATAAGTAAAATGTTTTACATTGCGGAATGACGCGTGTAATACTTATCTGGGAATGTAATTCTGAAAATTCGTTACATCCTGCCATCTTTACGACAGGACATTGATTCCGGAAGTTAGGAAAGCATCATTCCTCGTTTTCTTTGTTCTATTATCTGTTATTTAAAAGTTTTCAATATTGTAAAAGAACGAATTCATGTCCCGCTCGGATATTTGTGGCTGTATGGCGAGATAAAATATTTGAGAGCGTACTTACATCGAAAATGACAGCGGGCCAATAGTTATAGTGTTAATCGGCCCCTGAATGAAGTACTCCCCCCGTATACTGTTAAGAAAACTCTGCTAAATACAAAATGCGAGATTGTATTGTACGTGCTAACATTACTGTGCCCTTGGGTAAATATTGTACCCATCAATGCATTTATTTAGCGCATGGGATGGCGCATCTATTTTTTAATTTTACCGTTAAAATTGTCATTTACTTAATCAACAAAATTTAAAGTATGTGGTTCTTCAGTTTCAAACTGCTCTAACCACACCAGAAAAGTCACAATATATTCCAATTTTTTTCAGATATTGCTACAAATAATACGATGGAGTGTAAACATTGGTGTCTTTCATAAAATTCAGAGTTCTTTAGTTTTGTTTCGTCCTACGATGGTAGTTGAATGCTTGATAGTTTAAGTAGAACAACTATTTACGTATTTTTTGTTATGTGATTAGTATAAAAACATACTAGTTCCTAGAAATGTACAAGGCAATTTTCTCGTGGGCGGCATCGTTAAATTTCATTTAAAGCAGCCAGAATGAGCACGATGATAAAGCTGTTATCCGTTACGAAACAGAAGACGTTTATCAAAATCAAAGATTTCGCAAAATATGTCACTTTCTGAAAAATTTTGTTTGCAATTCCAAATGTAATATTTTTTTTCTGGAAGTTTGATAGAAGGCACAACGCTTCAGCAATAAGTCATTCAGTTAATTTTTCCCACTCATCTTTCGCGATGGCCTTCCCGGGCATGAATTACTACCGGGGGGCACTCTGCCAGAAGATTGAGGGGGGGGGGAAAGAGGATTGTACACACAACTCTTAATGAATATGCGGCCGGCAAGGAGCCAAAATATCGTGCCCTACTGCAGAAAACACATGCGCCTTAACCCTTTGCAGCGCAACCCTTTCCCAATGCTGAACAGCTGGCTGTGCCCGCGCACAGCCAGCTGTCGTCAAAAAAGGATCTCTAGATCTGGGGCACGCGATGAACGTTTCGATCGTCCGCCCTCTTGCTGGTAGTTAAGTCGAGCGATGGCAACGGCTGCCCTTTTTTCAGCATTGGGCAATCTATCCAGCTGCTCTCGCATTCTTCCATTTCTCAGCAGATGTCAGTGCTGTTAAAAATAATCGTGACAATTTTTTATGGGAAATGACGTGCTAAAAAGTAAAGCATGTAACTCTGTCACCCTCAAGTATTTTTTATAGGAATCAAATTTATTCTTCGTGACTGACAACAGACAAAACGTCAGAGTTTTGTGTCCTCGCGGCGAGGGCACCGCGCGTTAAAGGGTTAACAACGATGTTTCCCGGTGTCCTAAGGGGCGGGGAGGAGGAAGGTATTTTAGAAGAGTTGAGGATTCTCTGGACACCTGCTTCAGGCGACCCAAGTTTTATGTATTTCGCACATATTTGGGGAGTTTCTTATTCAAACAGATGCACGCGAAGACTGAACAAGAAAAAACAAACTGACAGCGCACATAAACGAAAAAAGTTAAAATGTACGCTTGGATTATAAATAGCGTGATAATTTCTTTTGTCCCTTCGGAAATGGACATCGACAAATTTTTAAATGTAATAGTATGCACGTTCAGGATATAGCATTATTTTTTCAAGCTTTCATGATTTAATGGGGGGAGGGGTAAAAACAAAAACAAGAATAGACACGTGAAAATGAAGTATCGTATATCTCGGCGTATAACACGTACTTTCAACTTCGAAAAATTACTTCATTTTTTTCGTGTGCGTGTTATACACCGATTATGAAATGCAAAATATCTCTTATTATAAAAGATGTCTCTCTGTGTGTGTGTCAGTGGGCGTGTCTGTCGGCGGCGTGACGGACAAACGGCTACACCTAGAAACGCCAAATTTGGTACTCAGGAAGCGCTAAACAAAGTTATGCACCTCGAAGCGATTTTTTCAAAATTCGACCTAGAACTTTTTATTTTATTTTATGTTTTATGCGATTTTTGGCATTTTTTCTCACATAATTCGTAATAACGGCGGAAATAACACTTGCAGCAAAGCGGAATTTGTATCAGTGGATAGAGGAGAAAATTTTCTTTTAAAAACAGTTTGTTCTGAAAGTGCAACATGATTTACAGATTTTTAGGAATTTTTAAACTAAGTATCTTTTTTGAATATTTTTTTCGTAAAATAAATTTTCGAAATAAACTGTTGCACCTTGAATTCTATCCTTCATAACTTTTTGATATTTTGACAAATCGTGAAACATTCCTTTCTCCCTTGTTTAAAATAAAAACGAAAAAAATTATGTAAATTAGGTGATGTTTTACGAATTTTGATGTAACATAATGTTTAAAATTTAATAGTACAAACGCGGAGAGCTTACACTATTGCATTAATCATGTAACTTTTTCAACAAAAGAGATGTTGAAATTCACAAAAATAGAAGTTGAAATTCACAGAAATAAACAGATTTCACAAAAATGGGACCCCAGAAAAAATTCCTGGATCGACCCCTGCTATACCTCCCGCAACAGTTGCACCAAGAATTCGCCAATACTGGCGACTTTTGCGATAAATTGCCAAATATGTTGATAAAAAAATCTTTCGAAAAATGAACCCATCATGGCGATATTTTCATTATTTAGCGGGAAATTCAAAAATTCCTGAAATGGTAATATATTATGCTATTGAGTATAACGTATAATTTCATTGGGAATCTTAGAAATTCATTACTCGCGCTCTAATTAACCGATTAAGTTTGTTGTGCTGTGTTAAGGCAAAGTTACGAAAAGGCTATCTGCTTAGGGCAGGGATGGGCAAACTACGGCCCGCTGGCCAAGTCCGGCCCGCCGGAAGGTTTTATCCGGCCCGCGGATGGAATTTTAATTTGCCGGTCGGACGGAAATTGAAAGAATATGTATATTTATATATTATAAATCCATATTAAGAATTATGAAGATGGCTTGAAAAAGGTGCACTTTGAGTTCGAACGCAGATTTCAAGAATTCGGTGCCATTCAAACAGAATTGGATATTTTTACCATGCCTTTCAACGTAAATTATGAAGCAGTGAGGTCAGATTTGCAGCTTGAATTAATTGAATTGCAGTCTAACAATAATCTCAAGCAGTTGTTTCTTAATATGCGAAAGTTAGTTTTACAAATTATTATCGAAAGTAAGTTTCCCAAATTTAATATCTCACTCCCAGAAAATCAGTCTTATGTTTGCTTCATCTTATATATGTGAACAAGTGTTTTCAATTATGAACCTTAGAGAGAATTCTTTCAGAAGTAGACTGACAGATGAGTATTTAGCCTCGTTCCTTAGAATCAGTGCATCTCACTTCGAACCTCAACATAAGGAATTTTTGAAAATGAAATCGCAATTTTATTCATCTCATTAACCTATTTAAATTGTAATACTTGTATATTGTTTTTAAAATTTTAGAAAAATTTATCTTGGCCCACCAAACTTTTTTTTTTTTTTTTTTTTTTTTCGATTTTTGGCCCGCGACCGAAAAAGTTTGTCCATCCCTGGCTTAGGGGATGCGCGCGCGTGTGTGTGCGTGTTGGTGTGTTGGAAAATGTTTTATAATGGATGCGTTTGGCATGATTTATCTTTCTTTTTTCGTTCTAAGAAGCGGTAGTCCAGAAAAGGTTGGATAACTCTAGTTTATTGTATTCCTTGATACTTAGTTTTATGAATGTACATCAATGTGTATCCACAACAACAAATCATTGAAAACAAAAATCATGAATTTGTAGTAGGTTTCGAGGATGGTCCTATTACATCACATGACAAGAACCTCCGATCTGTTCTCGACAGATCATAAAGAAAGAGAAAAAACAACCACCGCCAACATCTAATAACCTATCCCAAACACATAATTCCTGGGATACGGCACCGTTTCTCCATATCCTTATTCACTTTACGACCGGGCGTTGACGTCCGCGCCACGCGGTCCTTTTCCAGGTCATCCCCCACAGATCAATATTAAATAAGGAGAAAATGGCCGATTTCGGCGGGATATAATTTAAGTCTTCCCAAGATTTCATGCCCGAACCAGGCACGTATATAGTATAGGTGGGGAGAGATACGAGACCATTTCGGTCCAGTTACATAGCTTTCTCGCCTGATATTAACGTGGAATTTATAGGCGGAACGTGCTCGTAAGTGGCGGATCCAGAGAATTTTCCAGGGGAAGGAATAAGTATAGCGAACCATTTTATCGGAGATCACCCCATTTATTTATTTTCTATTCATTTTTAATGTTGAACCTAAATTTAACCCGTTGTGCTCCGACGGGACTTCGAAGTCCAATCAGTAAAATTGATTAGTGGCACATAAATCTGCAATAAATGCCAAGCAAGATGTTCAGTTCCCTCTGCTTTAGTATTTAATTCAATGTGAGATGTTTGCAATACATAAAAACATTACGTAATAGGAGATACTACATAAAAAAAAGTTTCAAGCTTATTTTTGGTAAATTTAATTTGGGACATCGTATGCAACCGATTTTGAATAGTCGTAAATTAATTTGGGAGATGAAAGGTTAACCTGTCCGTTCTCATCATTGACTAACGTTCTGTTCTTGAAAGTATGTATCAATCTGCAGTCGTCGAACTTGGCGAGATTTTCAGCATATCTGTGAAAAAGCTTTATCATTGTTAATACAATTTTGAGAGACCCTTTTAAAAACTATAAATGTTTTCATCCTTTAAATTAATGTCTTTATACTTATTCTATTGAGCTTGAACTGGATGGATGTTTCTAAACCGTCATAGGCAGGCCTTAATATATTGAAATTTATTTTGAATACTCCTGTAAAAGATCTATATATATATGCTATTTTGGATACAACATTACTTCGTAATTTTTAACAGCCTATATCAGTTTTGTTTGAAGTAGATCAGATGAATGTGTCTTAAACCCTCCTAAAAAATGACTGCACACTGAGCATAATGTTATGGAATTCTTTTTGGTGCTTCATTCAATTGCCAAATGTATCGTATTCAATAGAATGCATGATACAGTAGGTAAAGAATTAAAGAAGTAAACTTCATTGTAGTCGATGAGTATTTATGGTTTTTAGAGTATGGACAGACAAACCAAAATCATAAACATTTTTCAACTTTGAAAGTGTTAATCCTCTAATACCCTCGGTAGCATCATCCTTTAAACGCTTTTTTTTTTCTTTCTTACTACAGAAATGTTTCAAAATGTAATTTTAAAGTCATAAAATCATAAATTGAACTGTAGTTTGGGTCGAGACACATGCCAGCATGATTGGAAGAAAAATATTCTAGAAGACACATGGAAACAAAATCAACAAAGAAAACATGTTTTCAAAGATGAGTTTTCAACTATTTTAATAACTACATGTTAATATTTTGGAACACACGCGATTTAGATTGGAGATTGCTTGGAGAGACAGATTTTTGCCAGATCGTACCTGATGCCAAAATGACGCTTTTTAAATTAGTTACAACTAGTTGTTATTTTTTGGAAAAACGAATAATCAGTAAGTCTAAACTCCTGTTATCTAAGAGAACTTACTATTTGAAAAATTTCAACTTTATGTAACACTTTGACTTATTTATTTCACATACTTTTTAATTTTGCGTAAAATGGGTGTAATTCTACTTCATGTTTGTCAATTTCTTACGATTCTGCATACTTTTTTGCTTTGTTGTAAAGGCCTGAATGATTTTATCATGGCGAAAACTGACAAACCTGGTGCTATTTTTTTCAGTTTTTTATTAATATCTTCTAAAATAATTCGAAGTCAGCTTACCGGCTTCCCCGCAATTTTTCGAATTCGTGGACTTTTTCGTCGAAACCTAAATCCCCGTGGTTTCGGAGGCGATAGCATGACAAGTTCTTGACGGCGGCGGCAGCTGGAATAACTTTTTTTAGAATAGAGAGATACTTACTATGACGAAAAAAATTGATAATTGTCATTTATAGGGGGAAAAATGCTTTTTCAATCGATACAAAATAATTATTTAGAAAGTTTCATTTATAATGTTTAGAAGAGTTTTAAAATCGTGGTGCTACCATTGGAAAAACATATAAAAACTTTTAACTTGTAAATATATATTTTTTCATTATTTGACTTAAAAGAACGCCATTTCAGCGAAAAAATAATTTTTTGCTTGAGAATTTCTTATAGTCGGAATTAGAGGGTCAAAAACGTATCTAAAATGCAAAAGCCTGACGCCTTACAAAATTAACAAAAAACAGTCAAAAGAAACGTGTTTAAAAGATAAAATTATTAAAACTTTCGAGTACTTTTTATGTGTATTATTTTACAAACTTAGAACTTGCCATAGTTCTTAACCCTTTGAGGTGCAGTGTTCCCACTCTGGGAACACCAAACTTTGACGTTTTGACTGTTGCCAGTCACGAAGAATAGATTTGATATCTATAAAAATAGTTGCGGGTGACATAGCTCCACGAGAATCCTTTACTTTTTGCACGTCATTTCCCGTAAAAAAAATCATCACGATCATTTTTAACAGCACCGATATCTGCTTAAAAATTGAAGAACGCGAGAACAGCCGGATAGATTGCCCAATGCTGAAAAAAAGGGTAACGGCTGCCCTTTTCTCAGCATTGGGAAAGGGTTGCACCTCAAAGGGTTAAAGAAGGGGAGGGGGTTGCAGAGAGGTGGTCATTGCTAATGAACCTCGGTTCAATGTTATTATCCACTATGCCGTTCAAACAGCAATTTTTCCTCCGACTGCAGCAGCGTCACCACAACAGAACTAACTCAATTAGGGGAATGGACGGACAATTATCTTGCCCGATTACAAAATAATTTTCTCCGAAAGTTTATCCAGAATGTCTTTTAATTTTGTTTTGTTTGTTTTTCTCTCCGCAACTCTTCCTTGGCTAAGAAAGTTAATGATTTTTCCGTGCAAGGAACTCGGAAAAAAATCGATACTAATACGGACTGGCTGTCGTCTATTTCTGAAACCAGATAAAGACGGAGAAAGTAACCCCACTTTATGCTCGATCTACTTTAAAAGAAAGTTGGTATAAAAGGGATGACAAAAAGCTTTTGGGAGAGATAAGTACATTGTGTTTTTTTTTCCCTTTATGGCAATCTTTCCCTAGCTGTGCCTTTGATTACAAATTCATGAAAAGCGAGCTAACGGAAAGAAAAAATTTCCAGCTTTTATTGATGAGCAAGCTGAGTGCCGGTTTTTCGCACGCGGAGAATAGCCTTTATTTATTTATTTTAAAAAATATTGAACATTCCAAAAGCATAGAAACTTAAGATGAATTTCAGAACAGACTAAAAGTTGCTGAAGGCTAAATGGCTAAAAAGTTGAATGATGATAATTTTTTTTTAAGTTGGCGACATGTGCTGTATCTAGTAATTAAGAAGGATGAAATAATTGTTATGTAAATGTGACCTCTTCTCGGGGGGTATACCGTCATAAGTAAAGAGATGAAACACATAAAGAGTTGAAACACATAAAATTGAGTGAGAATTTTACATATGTTAGATGGCGGGTAACGAGAAACAGCCTTTACAGGGCACAAGAGGAAAAGTTTCCTTTGAACTTCTCACTCTCTGAAGTCGATCTCTTCTCTCTTGAGCTGGCCATCTCGGCTCTGGGTTGGAATCACAAGCGGATTTCGATCACTTGGGATGTTTGTAGTAAGTGTTCGAAAGTTATGAGATTCCTCATGTCCCTATAGTGTCTAATTCTGGAGAGGCCTTGAAACATTCAGGGATTTATTATTTTATTATCAGCACTGCCCATTATCAGAGATCTGTATCTTCTTATCGAAGACTTTACGAGACCGCTCAGACCAAAGGTTATGGGATCATCCAGCTTTTATCATGGTACCCAAAATTTGCAGCAACCCTAACCTAAATAAATTGAATGACAAATACTGTTACAGGAAAGAACTCTATTTTCGTTGAAACGAGTCCGATAATTTGGCCAATACTGCACTGAGTTAATAGAACAGTA
Source organism: Cheiracanthium punctorium (assembly GCA_038373885.1). Taxonomy (NCBI): domain Eukaryota; kingdom Metazoa; phylum Arthropoda; class Arachnida; order Araneae; family Cheiracanthiidae; genus Cheiracanthium; species Cheiracanthium punctorium. The sequence continues at coordinate 168,339 of JAWZYV010018994.1, forward strand.
AGGTATGGGGCGGCGAAGCTGTCCGCCTTGTCGGCTAGTAATAATGATAATTAGTTTCTCCCCTGAATCACTTTTTAACAATATGTTTAACAAGGAGTATGTTCAATAAAGAAAAATTTATCACGAGTCCGAAGTAGAGCACAATCGTGAATTACAGACCCCGAGCCATCTCTACTCTCTATGCATAGCACAAATCTCTCGAGCAGCTGTTTCGGCTTAAAGCTGTTCCTTGTCTGAATCTTGCAACTTCTGAACAGCTTTTTGAAAAATGTAATTTACAAGTTGTACTGTGAACTGTTACAAACAATTGACCAACGAAAGTTACGAAACACACCGGAAAAAATGCTAAACAAGAAGAATTTTGCACTTTCCCTAAACGGACAGCCCATTTTTGAAGGCGATTTTTGTGATGAATTTTTTCTGAAAGTTGCATGAGAAATACAGTTTTACTGTTAGTATTAGTTCACAGTGCCAAAAAGAGCTATTAATTTCTTCGAGTGTTTTGACAGTATTGGTTTATTTTTAAAGCTCTTCAAAAATAAACCAATCCTGTGATGACGTTTCTAGTTCTTCGAATGGAACACTCTTAACCCTTTCCCAATGCTGAAAAAAGGGCAACGGCTGCCCTTTTTCCAGCATTGGGCAGTCTATCCAGCTGTTTTCGCATTCTTCCATTTTTCAGCAGATGTCTGTGCTGTTAAAAATAATCGTGACCATTTTTTACGGGAAATGACGTGCTAAAAAGTAAAGGATTCTCTTGAAGCTATGTCACCCGCAACTATTTTTATAGAAATCAAATCTATTCTTCTTGACTGGCAATAGTCAAAACGTCAAAGTTTGGTGTTCCCAGAGCGAGAACACTGCGCATTAAAGGGTTAATTTATTTTCCTAGTTTAATTTCTCGAATATTAAATCTGATTTCCACAAAATACTTAGCGATAATAAGTTTAAAGAGAAACTTTCCCTGTTTTATTCATATTTTTAGAAAAAGAATTTCGTTTTTCATACCACACAAATGTCCAATTTATTTATCACTTCTTTCATCAACATAAATTTGAAAATGTCCTGAAAAAAGTTGGACGTTAACCGGTTAAGTAAATCTTCTACTACAAACTAACTTAGAATACTGCTAGATTAGAATTAAAAAAATATAACAATTTCAATTTCTATTTAAGTTAGCGCAGAATAAGACATGCAGTCCCTGAATCTCATGTAAAATGTTAAATCAATACTGGTACAGCTGACTATTTCTCAACTCCCAAGTAAGAATAGAACTCCAGTTTATGCGCGATTTGATTTAAAAGAAATTTGGTATAAAAAGAGATGACAAAACGCCGAGATAAATTTATTTTCTTTTTGTAGCTTCGTGCAACTCTATCGCTTTCATAATAAATTCATGAGAAGTATTGGTATAAAGAAGAAGCAATGCTTTAAGATAGTGCTACACGAAGCGGGGAAAAACAGAAAACATTTCTAAATCCAAAGAGTTCGGCCATTTCTAAGTTTTTCCAGTGCATTTAAATTGTTCTGTTGATAAATCGTACGCAATACCATCATTGTCACAGGGAAATAAATGTGTAAGAATAGAAGGTTTTTTTTTTTTTTTTTTTTTTTAGTAACTATGTTATGGAGCAGTTATTAAAACATATTTGCATTGCGAATCTGTTTCTTAATCTTAGGTAACATGTCAAGTTAAAATTTTTGGTGAAGCGTAAGCATTTTGCATCAATATACAAGACCAACACGATAGACTACCCAACGCTCAAAGAGTCACAGCCGTTGCCATCTATCCATTTAACTACCAACAACTTGGCTGTTGATCCAGTAGCCCATATGCAGCCACCGAACTAAAAATGTTTTCTGACACATACAGCCAGCTGCATCAGAAAACTTCTTCAGCTGTGTGGGATGGGCGATTCACTCGATCGCCATGCTGTTGGTAGTTAAATGGATCGATGGCAGCGACTGCATTTTTTCAGCGTTGGGACCGTTCAACCCTATTTTTTTTTTTTTTTTTTTTGCGACTAGCAGTGAAAGCGCTGAAATAAGGTGGTTTTTTTCGGCGCAACCGCCCCGCGTCCAATGGTTAATAAACTACAGTACGTTATTGGATCACATTTTTAACCCTTTAACGCGCAGTGTTCCCGCTCTGGGAACACCAAACTCTGACGTATTGACTGTTGCCAGTCGCGAAGAATAGATTTGATTTCTATAACAATAGTTGCGGGTGACATAGATTCACGAGAATCCTTTACTTTTTAGCACGTCATTTCCCGTAAAAAAATGGTCACGATTCTTTTTAACAGCACTGACATCTTCTGAAAAATAGAAGAACGCGAGAACAGCTTGATTAGATTGCCCAATGCTGGAAAAAGGGCAGCCGCTGCTATCGCTCGACTTAACTACCATCAAGATGGCGGACGATCGAAACGTTCATCGCGTGCCACAGATCCAGAGACCCTTTTTTGACGACAGCTGGCTGTGCTGGGCTGTGTGCTGGGCACAGCTAACTGTCTTTAAAAAAGGGTCTCTAGATCTGTGGCACTCGATGAACGTTTCGATCGTCCGCCATCTTGCTGGTAGTTAAGTCGACCGATGGCAGCGTCTGCCCTTTTTTCAGCATTTGGAAAGGGTTGCGCCTCAAAGGGTTAAAGAAACAAACGGAATGCAGATTTTTTAATTTGGTTTATACCACTCGCTTCTAAGCACCTAACTGGCGTGATTCACGTTTGTTGTACAAATAAATCATCTCAACTCAAAATTCAATTAACCTTTCACGTGCGCAAATCAAATAAACATTTTGTGTACTCCAAAAAGGGACGATGATTATTTATTCAAAGCAAATTTTTCACAGAAATAGTAACAATAAAATAAAGCAGTGTCCGTGCGAAGTACATCCGGTACTTGTATCGATACTCCTTTTTCATTCTAATTGCCGCCTCTTTCCACCCTCCACCGCCTTTCTCTTTCGGAGTACACGGAATTTGTTGTGGCAACGGTACTTACAGTTGACCATCAACAAAAGACTATCTGATGTGTTAACTAAAGATTTTCAAGGCGATAATGTTTTCAGAGATTCAGATAGTAACTGTGCGGCGGATCCGAAAAGGTTTTCAAGTGGGGGGCGATCAGTGTATGGCAAAGCATTTTAACAAATACGAATCGTTTTTTTAAGACCCCTCCCCTCCCTTCGATTCATGTTTAATCTTGAACCCAGGTGGAACCTTTCCGCTTTCGTTTACTAAAAGGACGCTATGGAGAAGAATCCCCTCCTGTTACCAGTGTTGTTTCGACACTTGGGTGTTTGAATACTGCGTTGATCCCACCATGGCGGAGTGGGTAAGACACTGAGTATGGTAGATGGCCAAAGTGTGAAGGTTTCGGGCCTGTCGCGCAGCTGTCGCCCTAATAGTCTGGAGTTTTGGACGGTTTTCTCTAGATGTACGGGAATACGCGTTAGAATCCCTTAACCCTTTGGGGCGCAACCCTTTCCCAATACTGAAAAAAGAGCAGTCGTTGCCATTGCTCGACTTAACTACCAGCAAGATGGCGGACGATCGAAACGTTCATCGCGTGCCACAGATCTAGAGACCCTTTTTTTTTTAACGACAGCTGGCTGTGCGCGGGCACAGGCAGCTGTCTCGGCATTTCTCGCCTGTTCTCGCATTCTTCTCCCCTGTTCTCGTCTTCTCTCGGCTGTTCTCGCATTCTTCCTTTTTTCAGCAGATGTCAGTGCTGTTAAAAAGAATCGTGACGATTTTTTTTTTACGGGGAATGACGTGCTGAAAGTAAAGGATTCTCGTGGCGCTGTGTCACCGGCAACTATTTTTATAGATATCGAATCTATTCTTCGTGACTGGCAACAGTCAAAACATCAGAGTTTGTTGTTCCCAGAGCGGGAACACTGCGCGTTAAAGTGTTAAACTGTAACAAATATGAATCTGTTCAGACATAACTACTGCTTTGTTCTAAGGAACGAAGGTTTAAAATTTACTTGAATTTAATGGGGGAGGGGGGGAAGTGTTTCCAGTACTTACAGTTCCTCGCTAACTTAACCGAAAGTGAAGACCTCCTGGAAAAGTAATTCCGGATGTGGAAATGAAAGATAACATTCGGAAGTGAATCACTGTAAGCAGCATCATGATTGTGGAATAAATGTTTATCAGCGGGATTCAGAGAAATGGATTCCACTTTGTGGTACAGTGAGTGGCACCTTCAGATACTAGTTCAACTCGGTTCTTCACGAACTTGTGGTTAGTCAAAATATTCGTATCTCGAATCACCCTCCACACCCCCCCCCCCCCTCCAATTGAAATCCAATTAATATGTACCAAGCCTAAATAAATCATTGCGGATTTCGTATAGTACTTACCATACAAGGTGATTCGAAATTAGTTTTACAAACTTACGGGAGGGGTAGGATACACCAAGACGCTTCAGAATCACACAGCAATGCGGGGTCGGAAACGTAGTCTTCATGTGACTGTTAGTAATCACTTTTAGAAGAAGTGTTGAAGGGTGCATCTAATTTCTTAACCAAGTTTCATAAACAATGGGCTTTCCTTTGACAATTTCATTAATGTAAGGAAAGAAAAAATTCTGAATTAACAATTTTTATGAAGTGCAATCGGTGAAAGATGGATATGTGTTTGGAAAATCATGGTCTTAAAGTTTACTATTACTTGAACACTTCTTCTAAAGTGATTATTAACAGGTACATGAAGACGACGCTTCCGACCCCGCATTGCTTTGGGATTCTGAGCCGTCTTGCTGTGTCCTACACCTCTTAAAAGTTTGTAAAACTAATTTCGAATCACCCTGTATTAAAAACACGTTAAAACGCAATAAATTGTTTCATTTGGCGATATAGCGCCAAATTTGGTGCAATTTTAAGGGTGGCACACCATTGTTGTCGGATAATTCGAAAATTATGTTGTAGGATAAGGCTAGTAAATGTTCGAAACTAAAAATTCATCGTTATTGGGTATAAATCGCACGTTTGGAGAAAAAAAAATATTAGTTAAAATGGTCGACGGGAAAATAAAGTACCGCGCAATCTCTACCTATAGGGAGACCATACTTGTTGAGAATCTTTCAGTGCATTGAAGCAAACTTGAACACTGTTTTGTTCGTAATGTGAGACACCCCTTTCCCATCTCCCCCTTCCTAAATAAATAAAATGAAATGTTATGCAGAATATAAATGAGAACTAGAGCGTCTAACCAAATAGCTGATCCTAAAAGGTAAAATTAATTAAAAACTTTGAAATAACACACATAAAACGATATTTAGGAAAGATTGCATCGGGTGGCACAACAGCTCCACCCTTCTTCAATCGCAAGAAAGCTGCACCATCCACAAAGGCAGATAGGCTAGAACTCCTGACCGTTTTACTTAGTACCTTTCAGGGGAAGCAACGATGGGAACAAATAAATCTGCAAATTACGCCGTGGTACATATGCAATGAAGATTGTGTTGAAAAATGTTAAAAAATTCATGATCTCGGCTAGATCTATTTTGTTTCTTTTTCTGTGCTTTTAAGCACTTTTTAGCTTAAAATGTTTTCGTAGTTTGTATTATTCTTCAATTACTCTGTTTCACTGCCCTACTGCAGTCTTTATGTTTTAGTTTCAATAAATATTTAATGTTCGTTTGCAGAAGTATTTGTTTTTCGTTGAAATATTTTTGCAGGAGCAGCGTTTTCTTTCTCACTCAACGATTTTGTCGTGCATCGAATTTTATTCGTGTAAAATGACCTAATCTCTCAAGGGAAATTTAGTGCAAAATTATTTTTGCCAAGATATCCTTGGTGTACTGGGGTCTCGAAATATCTGTTCACGTTTCCAACCTGATAGAATTATCGATGTCTTAGAATGGTCTTTACTAACTAATTTTATTTCAGATTCTCTTTATTGTGTTTAAGACAAACCTGCACGAGAAATATCTGCTTAGGAGCTGTGTGCCTTTAGCGTAAGACTTTTTAAGGGGTTCTAACGCGTATTCACTTTTGCAACGATGGTATGATTTCGGTTTGCCTGTCTGTCTGTCTGTCATTGCTGCGACTTTCGTGGCTCTTTCGTAATTAATTCCTACGAAATTCTTACAGTGATTTCGCGATAAGTCGAATTCCTGGGGACAGATCGTAAGTTCGACTAATCGAATAATCTTAAATTCGGACCGGGACGGACTGCGTAAAAACTTCGACACAGCTGGCTATGACTTATCGCGAAATCTCTGTACATGTTGCTGCGCAGGGATCGAAGCAGACGAAATTTGGGTTTGTATGGAGGCTAGCTTCTTCACAAAATTACGATTGATTAAAACGACTCCTTCACAAAATTAAAATTGATTTAACCGGCCCCGTCGTAAAAATATAATTGAACAACAGTCCTTCATTGGCATTTTGCTCTAAATTTGAATTTTTGTTGATTATTTCAACAAAAAAAAGCGACTTTTACAAAATTTGCCATGAAAATTCACAAAACTAAACACTTTTCACAAAATCTGGGGGAAAAAATTGCCTGTATTGTGCCCCTGTTGCTATTGTGCTGTACCATGTACCAAATTGAAAATGGTGGTTTATCGGTGGACCCCTGTGGTTATTACTCGCGCTAGTTTTACGGCTTTTTTAAGGTCCCGTTTATCCCTGTAGCGCTTCCAAAGAGAACTGGACGTAGCCCTTTAATGCGAGTGCCTCATCATTGGTTTACTTTTAAAGCTGTTCAGAATGCTGTGACATCTGATGCTTTTTGAACTGCCCTTAGGGTGTTCTGTTCGAAAAGCGATCGTCGTCACTGGACTTTTGAACTGCTTTAAAAGTAAACCAATGCTGTTTAACACTCGAAAAAATTAACAATGCTTCTTCACCCTATACACTATGGAATGATACTAACAGTAAAGCTATATTTCTCATGAAACCTAAAATCATAAGCACAAAATTCGTCTTCAAAAATGGGTCGAGGTGCGACTGTTTAGGGTAACTGCAAAATTCCGTGTGTTAAACATTTTCTCCGGAGTGTTTAGTTTCTCCTATGCGTCCATTGTTTGTAACAGTTCGCAATACAACTTGTGAAGAGACATTCTTAATTTTCCCGAATCTCTAGCGCATATAAATTATTTAAAAAGCTGTTCAGACGTTTCATAATTTCGAAAAGAAAAGTTTTAACCACTTGGTTATTACGGTCCTATGTTTAGCGTTTAACGCACTTAAGATTTGACTTCATCAGTATAATTATTTGTGAAAGGACTTTCTGCTATATTTACAGCAAACCTTCTCTCTCTCCCTCAAAAAAAAATAAATAAATAAAAATAAAATAAATGTCGAAACACTTTCCTATTTTAAATATGCACTAAAGTGCTATATATTAAGTGTGTTATTAATGTATCATCCCTATTTTTCTTCATAATTCCATTAAGTTGGAAAGTATATTATTATTCATCAGTGTGCGTATTTTTCTTGTTCGATAAATCACTTCTTTGGAACCGAATATAGTATATAGAGGAGACCGGGGGTTAATGGGGCGCTTTTTTAATTTAAGCAGTATTTCTGTGAAATATGCAGACATTTAAAAAAAAAAAAAAGTTAAATTAAAGCGTGCACATATGATTGCCAAAAACTGCTTATGTTTTTTAAAGACCTATTAATAAAAGTAAAAGAAATCCATTTCTGAAATTATATCATTGTTCCATAAGCCCCCATGCTCCCTCCAGTATAAGTTCTAATGGGACATGATGCAGGGCTAATGGGACAAAAAAGAATTATACTAATTAAATAAATAAAAAATAGAAACTATCTAATTACAAAGTATTAATACCAATACTCTTTCGTATTTTTTTTTATTTATTTATGAAGTATTTGTTTAAGGTCATATACAGAAAAATCAAAACTCTGTACATGATCGCATAGTTTGTTTGTCAATTTTAGACAGTAAATTCCACACTATTTCAGCAATATCAGTCCAATGCTTACCTTCTTTTTCTGGATATGTGAATTTAAAACAATCAGTTTTTTTTTCGCCTTAGGTAGTTCGTAAGCATTTCATCATTGCTAATCTCACTTATGATACCGATGTAATGGAACGCTTTTTGCTTTCCTGCAAATTTAACTATAACAAAGTCAATTAAATTTATTTTTTAGCTTCTCTTGTATACTGCACAGTTAAACTCATTTCATGAGTTCTGTAAAGACATGCTACTGCCTGCAGAACTATCTAAAATTTTACGCCTCTCATATTGTTAGGCTAATTAATTTTTATTAGGCCTAAATTAATTAAATTATAGGCCTAATTAATTTTCAACAACTTTGAGTCATGATTTACAGCTAAAACTTGATTTTTAATAAAATAACTGGTTTACTGTCTGTTCAGCTGTCCCATTAGTCCCCTTATTAACAGTCCCATTAGACCCCCACAGTGTAATTAAAAATTTCAAGAATAGAAAACCACATGCTCTATGACACAATGCTTGATTTAAACTGTCATAATCTATAAATCTATTCTATCTTAAAGAATCGTTTCAGTAATTAAGTTTTCTTTAATGATTAAATAAATGCAGTTAAATATAAAAATTAAAATTTACTTTGATGTGCTAGAAACAACAACGATGTTCTCAAACTTAATATGGAATTGCAATGGTTGCTATGTTATTCAAAGATATAGTACAGTACACTCCGCTTAATAAAATCTTTGGTTAATCCACCGCTTTATCTGATCATACAGCTATGTCCGAAATCAAATCAATATAAATGTATAGTAAAGTCGCCGCTTAATAAAATTAGCATCGTCTCTTAATAAACTCAAAAATTGAAACAACCTGTGAAAATAAAAATTCTAGGAAAAATGATGGTGGTTCTGTGAAAGCACACAGTGATCCACTATCTTGCTCTGCTAAAATCCTCTATGGCTGAAATATTCACACCAACAGTATTGCAACCACGGTTGCAACCGTTCACGTTTACTCACTATTTGGTGGAGAACCAGAATTGCACTAAGAGTATTACTCTTTACAGAGAAATACTGACCGATTAATTGTTTCATCAAAACGATTAATTTTTTAGAAAACTCATTATGTAATACAATGTAAGTAAATTCATATTTCATATATAATAATAGTATGTGTTTATAATAGTTAATTTTTCATTCAAAATTAATAGAATAATCAATAAGAAATTAATTAATCATATTCATTAATTCCATTAATCGTGTTACTTTATTTTATCTCAGAGTTTGGGGCTTAGCACCCCCCTTTTAGTTCGGAGAATGCTCGCCGCTTATGAAAATCGGCCGCTTTTTAAAATCAATTTCGTTGAGAACAAATATCATTTTACTAAGCGGCGGATACTGTATTACTATACCCAGGTGCGTAGCCAGGAAAAAATTTCCGGGGGGGGGGATATGCGCCTGGAAAATTTTTCGGGGGGGATATTAACTTATATGTGTATAAATAGACGGAATTTCATCACTAATCCAAAAATTTCGGGGGGGGGGGGTTATATCCCGATATCCCCCCCCCCCTGGCTACGCCCCTGACTATACTCATTCTGTGGTGTACAAACTTTTCATAGAAATATTTTATTTTGCACACAAACTGTTTTGTCCCATTAGCCCCCTGTCTCCCCTATTAAAATCGCCTAGTAAAAATTTTACAAATTTTCGCCAAGCAAATTTTTTATTTTATATTTCTCCTTTATAAATAATGTTTAGAATGTGTATTATAGTCCTTGAGTGTGCCTTATTTGCCTTTCTTGTTCCAAAAAGCACTTTTCAGAATTAAATTAAAATCGACTTCTAAAGCTGTTTTACAGTATTCGTCAGGCATGTTCTCACTATACTCCTTTGTAATAAGTTTTAGTATTTCTCGCCAAACATGGAAGATATCGCCAAGCTAGGTTCAGCTTTGTGGACTTATTTTTTGGCTTCGAACTTTGCGATAAATCACCCAAAATTGCATATTTCAACATTTTATTCTTACTTCCCGCGCTATCTGTCAACCGCGTTTAAAAATGCTACGAAAACGTGTCGACACAAATCAGTCCTGAAAAATATGTCGACAGAAAAACCCGGATTGAACGAATAGCACTCTAATGCTAATAAAATAAAATAAAAAGTCCCGAAATTTTACGATTTATACGGTACCATCAACTAGCTCAATTTGTCCGGATGTGCTCATCTCTCCTACTCATATTCTCTGAATTTGGAGCAGCCGAGAGCCAACAGCTCACACGGCTTTCCATAAATGAGGAAACAATTCCCCCGTGGAAAAAAAATGAAAGAAGGAGTTGGGGGGGAAGCAGAGCGCCGCCGTATCGCCTTTGCTTTTTTCCATCATTACATGACGGGAAATGCAGATAAGTCCAGTTAAGATGGCCGACAACGTTATTAAACGTGGACAGCGGTTAGTGGGCGCGGATTAATTATGCATAGTTCCAAGCATTTTGTTTTATCAAGCAGTGGCGCTGCCTTGCAAATAGTAGCAGCTGTCGAACCAGGAATTTTTCTCAGAGTCCCATTTTTGGGAAAACTGCTTATTTTTGTGAATTTCCATACCAATTTTTAATAAAAGTCACTTTTTTTGTTAAAATAATTGATGGAACAGAATAAAACCTAAGGTTAAATGCCAATGAAGCACCGTTTTAATCGATTGTATTTTTGTAGAGGAGCCGTTTTAATCTATTGTAATTTTGTGAAGGGGTCACAAAACGGACCCACTCTTCGTCTGCATCGACCCCTGAATGGTCAATTAACCCTTTAACGCGCAGTGTTCCCGCTCTGGGAACACCAAACTCGATCGTTTTGTCTGTTGCCAGTCACGAAGAATATATATGATTTTTATTAAAAATAGTTTCGGGTGACAGAGCTCCACGAGAATCCTTTACTTTTTAGCCCGTCGTTTAGCGTAACAAAATTGTCACGATTATTTTTAACAGCACTGACAAATGCTGAAAAATGGAAGAATGCGAGAACAGCTGGATAGATTGCCCAATGCTGAAAAAAGGGCAGCCGTTGCCATTGCTCGACTTAACTACTAGCAAGATGGCGGACGATCGAAACGTTCATCGCGTGTCACAGATCTAGAGATGCTTTTTTTACGACAGCTGGCTGTGCGCGCACAGCCAGCTGTCGTCAACTGTGCTGTAAAAAAAAAAAAAAAAGCGGGAAACCGCTGCTTGCTGGACCTGACCCTGGAGCTAGGGTTCAATAGGACACTTCAGGAACTAAAACAGGCTTTAAACCAAATAGGTAGGCCGTTCCTGAAGGTAGTATCTTATAGTATCAATGCACAGCCATTGCTCGTCTAAGGTTTAGCGCCGTAATAAATACAGGGTACCCTCAATTAAAAGACAGCTTTCGGCTATGCACAGTTTTGAAACGCATTCATTAGAGATCCATATTACTACTAGATGGTCTATTAATTTGAAACTCAGGAGCTGTTTATAAAGCCAGAAAGATTCGTTCATTTCAGTGTGTACAGCTTTTGAAAGATCACCCTTGAATGTTTTGGAGTGCCTGGCTCCATTAGTTCATTTAAACTTGTATACTATGAATGTGAACACAGTTTTTTTCCTTCGACAGTCTTAAGAGTACAGCAAGACACCTGCCTAAATGTTCAATTTTCCAAAATATTTCTCGTGTGTTTACGTGCTGTGACTGTATTTAGACAAACCTCCGCGCACCACCTAATAATTAATTTAATTATTAGGTGGTTAGAATTATCAATTGATTAATTTGTTACAATTGATACTAATTTCGATTTAGCATCAATTGTAACAAATTAATCTCTTATCCTGAATGCAGTTCGTAATTTAAACACTGTACGTCCAATACAGTTATAAACAGACCTAAATAATTACAGGCGTATAGTGCTAAACCTTCAGACAGTTTTGTCGGTGATTATCTTAATATATTTAAGCGTTTCCAGTAGGATAATTCACTGTGAATGGCTTTTTCTTCATCCAATACGAAGTGTGTATAAGATCATTGCCTAACTACCCTTTTACGAATTATTCAGTGCCACAAGGAGTGGGCGTCGGTCCAGGTGCATTCGGATCCCGTTTTTCTCTCTTCTCTCTCTAATTACTTTTGCGAACGGCACTTAGGTTTATTGTTTGGTTCCAGGAACCGTAATCTTTTCATGAGGCCGAAAATCTTCAAATATGACAATCATCCCTGGCTCACCGGTTCTGTAACAATTCTGGGGAACCACTCCAAAATAAAACTTTTACTACTATTACTCCAAGAAGATTAAAAAGTTAAGCACAAAAAAGCGTAGTGATATCTACACCGTTTGTACGATCCACTTGAAAATTTTCATAATTATTTATAAATATATTGAAAGCAATCTGCGCTCCTTGAAAAATCTGAAAATCCACCCGTTCCCTAATTTTGAATCGATTCTTTGTTATTTTCAGCTCCATTTTATTTCTGTCAGTAAAAAAAGTGAGCCATTTGTGTTACAAAATGAGCTGTCGCAATTGGCATTCGTCATATTGAAGTCACGGTCATCAGGCTTTGAACGGAAAACCGCGATTCTAATTCATTTAAAATAGTTTTCCAGATTACATAGTTTAATTTTTTTTCACAAAGGATATCGTCTGCATGAAGCATTGATATAAAGTTTCCGCACGTTTGCAGGAGAGCGTGAAATTCGATTTGTTTATATAATAAAAATTGAATATGAACTTATTTATTTTACGTGAACGAAGACCCATTATAATTGCCTCCACAATGACCTTATCTTCTAGTGGTCATAAATATTCATCTAGCATCCATAAAGCATCTAGGAATTCCTAGATGAAGCGCATTAAATCTTTCTAATCGTGTACCTTTTGATGCCAAACATTCGCATCATTTATGTCCCTACCATGGCTGCCGTCTATGTAAAATAGAGCACTAATAGTATTACATTAGAAAAATAAAGAAGTTGGGGGGGGGGAAATATTTCAATAAGAGTACTTTTTAAAATTCGGATGGGCGATTCCACTTTAACTCATGCTACATTTTTTTTAAACATCGCATTTTCAAACATGGTGTTGGTGTAATAATAATTAATGCATTTATTTATTTATTTTCTTTCAACAAAATTCTTGCTTATTATAAATTTTTCATGGTTTCTTAAAAATAAAAAATAAACAATCTTGTAATTAATTTTTTGAAATATTAATTAAAATGGCTCGGTAACTCATGCTACCAAGTGAGGTAGCACGAGTATGAAATAGTTATAGTGACTCTCCCCCCCCCTCTCCAAAGAAAAATTTCTGGCTACGCCGCTGGAGGCTACTAATGCTAATGCTACTATTTTCACCCCCTGATAGTGGTGGACACTGTATTTGGACAGTCAACGCGGTTTAGAGCGTTTTTGTGTCAGATTTGCATAAAACGTGAACCATTTAATTAAGACACTTTAATCGGATCTGCTCGATTCCTACTAAAACCTCACTTAATATCTATACTACAGATGTCCAGAAGCGGCATGTGTGCCAGATTTAATCCTGTTCCGGTAAACAGCGCGGAGTTCAATATTCCACCGCCTCTGAGTATTTAATATGAGCCTGCCGATGCTCTCTCTGTGTATTGAAATTAATTCATCTTTCTGTCATCTACTCTGGATTATACAGCGCACAGGTCGGAGTCATTACGGCAGGCAATATGTAACTCGTCGCACAACGCTCGCGGAATACACCCATTCAAAGACTTTTTCATAGTAAGGCTGGGTAAAAAAATTAGGTTCTTTCCAGATATTATTTACCGCTGCATTGCATTTTTTGAAATTGCATTTTACTCTTTCCTTCATTATTTAAAAATGACATTCATTATTCGTCATTAACCCTTTGAGGCGCAACCCTTTCCCAATGCTGAAAAAGGCGCAGCCGTTGCCATCGCTCGACTTAACTACCATCAAGATGGTGGACGATCGAAACGTTCGTTGCGTGCCACAGATCGAGAGACCCTTTTTTGATGTCAGTGCTGTTAAAAAGAATCGTGACAATTTTTTTTACAGGAAATGACGTGCTAAAAAGTAAAGGATTCTCGTGGAGCTCTGTCACCGAAATCATTTTTATAGAAATCAAATCTATTCTTCGTGACTGTCAACAGTCAAAACGTCAGAGTTGGGTGTCCTCACGGCGAGGACACCGCACGTTAAAAAGTTAAAAACAAAAATTCCTCATTTTATTTTTTAAAATTAAATTTCCTTTTCTTTCTTTTTAAGATTAAAAAAAAATTGGTTGTCAACTTTTTAAAGTAAACTAATATTGTTTTCTGTTAATAGGTGTTAATGATTATTTCTTTTCTTTTTAGGTAAGCTATGTTTTGTTCACTTCGACAATGAATGGCTCTATTAAATGATTTAACTCCAGGTAAATGATGAATTTTATTGATTTTCTTTGCTGTCGTTGCAAAATACTGTATCTTGAAATATGCCTAGTACGACAAGAAAGCTGACTGCCGGCTTTTAACTCTAGGAGAATAGTGCGTGTTTGTGTTACAGAAAGTCTGCACAAGGAGCATCTGCCTACTGAAAGAGGGGGGGTTGCTTTGGGCAGAGGAGTTCTAACGCGTATTGCGCTATCATTTGGAGAAAACCGTCCAAAACTCCAGACCGTTAGATCGACCGCTGCATACCTAAATTAGATAAATCGACTACTTTCTCCATCAACTTTTTATCAATAGCAGAGGCTGGATTAACCCTTTAAAAGCTCAACCATTTCCCAGTGCTGGAAAAAAGGACTGCCGTTGCCATCGCTCGATTTAACTACCATTAAGATGGCGGTCGATCGAATCGTTTATCGCGTGTCACAGATCTAGAGACCATTTTTCGACACAGGCTAGCTGTGCGCTGCGCTTCAAAGGGTTAATTATCCTATCACGCCTGTAAAACACAGTCTGCACGTGTAGGGCACACTACTCGATTTGTCAGGTTAGAAACCGACAAGCCTCTAGAATTACGACCGTGGCGACCTGCCAGGATATTTCAGGAATGTCTCTAGCTCTCGTATTTTTGTTAGATAAAAGGTATAGTTATGCATTTTCCAGAAATATATATATATATATCCTTGCCCCTTACCTCACGCCCCAAGATTTGCTCGGTTTTATTTCCGATACACGAAAGCGATTTTTGACAGCTACCTCGGTTTGACTCTCACGCATTATCGTCCCGTAAATAGACCTGATAACCCTTTCAAACGCAAGCATTTTTACATCAATATAGAAGACCAACTGGATAGACTGCCCAACGCTAAAAAAGTGCAGTCGTTGCCATCGATCCATTTAACCCTTTGACGCTCAACCCTTTCCCAATGCTGACAAAAGGGAAGCCGTTGCCATCGCTCGACTTAACTACCAGCAAGATGGCGGACGATCGAAACGTCCATCGCGTGCCACAGATCTAGAGCTGTCGTCAAAAAAGGGTCTCTAGATCTGTGGCACGCGATGAACGTTTCGATCGTGCGCCATCTTGCTGGTAGTTAAGTCGAGCGATGGCAAGGACTGCCTTTTTATCAGCATTGGGCAGTCTATCCAGCTGCTCTCGCATTCTTCCATTTTTCAGCCGATGTCAGTGCTGCTAAAAATAATCGTGACAATTTGTTTTACGAGAAATGACGTGCTAAAAAGTAAAGGATTGTCGTGGAGCTATGTCAACCCCAACTATTTTTATAGAAATGAAATCTATTCTTCGTGACTGGCAACAGTCAAAACGTCAGAGTTGAGTGTTCCCAGAGCGGGAACACTGCGCGTTAAAGGGTTAATTACAAATAAAATGGCGGATGATAGAATCGCCCATCTGGCGCCACAGAGCTAAAGAAGATTTCTGACACAGCCGGCTGTGCATCCTCACAGTTTTCAGCTGCACTTTTTCAGCGTTGGGATGATTAAATGTTTCTTTCGTTTTGTCGATTTCGCTGTGTAAATCTGTGCCCTCCTTTTAAACGTTGTCCATGCTGCGACCGATGCAGACGAAATTTGGGTGCGTTTTACGGCCCTTTCACAAAAATACAATCGATTAAAACGGCCCCTTCACAAAAATACAATCGATTAAAAAGGCCCCTTCACAAAAATACAATCGATTTAAACAACCTTCATTGGCATTTTATATTTAAATTTGTTTTATAAACTTTTAAGGGGGGAAAAAGGTGACTTTTATGAAAATTCACAAAAATAGATGTTGAAATTCACATATATAAACAGTTTTCACAAAAATGGGATCCTGGGAAAAAACTCCTGGCTCGACCCCTGCCATTGCATATGCCCTACCTGTACTATCCTTGATACAAACTGGAACATAATTGACAGGATAAGTTTATTCCGTAAAATGAACTCGAATCCTGGTGTACGGCTAAAACGTAAAATTGCGTTCATCGATCCTCCTGGTTTTCACTGTATACACTTACATCCCCTGATCATTAAAATTCAAGCATTTCATAAGTACACGAAATTCCGGATTATCCCTACTAATTATAATGTTCAGTCGAGGCTCTTGTAGTCTATTGTTTTCTGGTGTTGAGAAAAAATAAATCACTATTAACAATTGAAAACTAACGATTAATATTTAATCACGATTGACATTTTTTTAAAAGTCATCACGATTAACAATAGTGTTTGAAATTTATATTTTTATAATTTTCCCTATAGATACCTAGGTTTTTCTCAAATTAAATTAGTATTTAAAGTAACTTTTTTTTAAAAACTAACAGGCAGTGTTGAGAAAAAATTAATCAGGATTAATGATTGAGAACTAACGATTAATATTTAATCACGATTGACAGTTTTTGTCAGTCATCACGATTAACGACTAAAAATTTTCGATCGTGAACTGTGATTAAATATTAATCGCTAGTGTTATTGTCAGTTCCTGTTAGTTGAATGTGAAGCCCAAAATTTTGCTTCATTGTGAGTCCGGACCACCGCGGTTGTTTCTTCATTGCGTATAACCTGCTAATATGAACTGTTAACCCTTTGAGGCGCAACCCTTTCCCAATGCTGAAAAAAGGGCAGCCGTTGCCATCGCTCCACTTAACTACCAGCAAGATGGCGGACGATCGAAACGTTCATCGCGTGCCACAGATCTAGAGACCCTTTTTTGACGACGCGACGGGGAGCTTTAGAGCTTAAAGAAGGAAGCTTTAAAGGGTTAGTGTCTTTTATCTCAAAATTTCAAATTTCGCGCCGTGTTTGTTTTGGTCTTCGTGTTTGTTTCCCCCCCGCTGCTGATGTTCAGAACACTGTGCCCGTAATTACAACTCGGCAATTAAAGTTGCATCAAGTCTGGGGTGATCGCCCGACCCGATTTTTCTGCGGCCTACATTACACACAGAGAGAGAGAGAGAGGATGAAAAAACTAAAAAGGCCACTACGAGACTGGTGGAGTTCGATTTAGGAGTACGTGACAGGCATAGGCGGAAGAGAAAAGAAAGAAATTTGCCTCTCTGTTTTCACTCGCTCGTTCCATCCAAGAAGTTGCGTGGACGTACCTTAACCCTTTGAGGCGCAACCCTTTCCCAATGCTGAAAAAAGGGCAGCCGTTGCCATCGCTCCACTTAACTACCAGCAAGATGGCGACGATCGAAACGTTCATCGCCTGTCACAGATCTAGAGACTCTTTTTTTGACGACAGCTGGCTGTGCCCGGCACAGCTTTAATCTATTTTTACAATATTTTGTAAGTTGTAGAATATGCATGACATGTATTTTTCTATAAATAGGTTACAATCCTAAAAATTTCAACATAGGGTTACCTGACGAAATGCACGAAAGATGAGAGACAAAATGACAGTCAATTAATATCGTTTTAATATGGCAAAATTGAGAGAGTGAACGAATGGGCAATTGTTTAATAATTAGATTTGCGAAACGCTAAATAGTCGTATGACTACCACCTTCAAATTATAATCAAATAAACCAACGAAAACTAAATTTTAACTAGGTTTTCTTCAAAGATCATAGTTACGCCTTTATCTACTTAACCCTTTCAGGGGCGCCGTTTGCACTGTGCAAACGCATTTTTGCGATTTTTTTAAACCATAAAAAAATTAAAAATTTTCCCCATTGAACATTCTATATTACTTTTACTTCTTTAAACTGGCAATAGATGGCAGCACAAGCAATTTATCTGCTCTTCAACATGGAGAATTATGAATCTTGCTCAATGCTGTATCATATGTAGTTCGATTTTCAATTATTTTAAGGATTAAAACTCTAAAATATTTTAATTTTTCTGGTTAGATTTTATAAATAGTCCTCATTGACTATTAGCACGTCTTTAGTTCTTTTAAAATAAATTTATTCCTTTGTATTTTTGCATTTTTATAGTGCGTTTGCGCAGCGCAAACGCCGCCCGTCTACAACATTAGATATTCCCTCCATCATATATTCTGCAAGTAGTCAGAAGCTGTGTTTTGTACTAATACTTTTCAAATTTTACGAATATAAGTATTCAGTATTAAGTATTCTTTCACATTTTAAGTGTATTTAAGTATAGTATGTTTGCTGAAAATTGTTTGATTGTTATTGTTATCATGCTATAAGCATGCGATATTAAAATTGTATTTCTTAAATTTTCTTAGTTTTTTTAATTTTAAAAATTTAATTCAAATTTCGAATTCTTTAAAATTATTTGGCGAAAGAAATTTTATTATAATCTTAGAAGATCAGTGGTTTTTTTACATATGCCAGAGCAGGGGCGTAGCAAAGGGGGGGGTTAGGGGGGTCATAACCCCACCATGAGAATTTTTTTGCCATACAAAATATATATCCTTCACTCCTTTATCACACTCGTGTATGCATATATGTGAGTTGCAGTCGTCGTAACACCCCCCCATGAAAAATTTCTGGCTACGCCCCTGTAGCCAGAGTAAAGCAAGGCAAGTGAGTGTTCAAACTGAAATACTCTAGACGGGCGCCGTTTGCACAGCGCAAACGGCGCCCTCTCGGTAACGCGGGCCCCTAATTTTTTTTTAATCACATTTCTTTTGTCTCTAGGACCATTAGACCTCCTTCTGCATGTTTGTTTTTTAATATATAATAATTTTAATATTGCGCCCCTCAAAGGGTTAAAACAACATTTTTCAAATAGAGAAAAGAGTTAAAAATTCACAAAGTGGTAATAGTAGGGGAGCCCGTGATGCTAATTGGGTAGTTACTCGAGCGTCGTCAGGAACTATTAGATTTTGTAGTTTAGATAAGAAGAATAAAAAGTTACATAATGTTTCCTTTCAGTGGTGGGGGAAGCGTATACAGACCTTCAAAGATGGAAAAAAAAAAAAAAAAAAAAAAACCAGTTACATGGAGATACTCGAGCGCGTCAGATATTGATAGTTTAGATGCCCCAGCGTGTCTTTGATACCAAATATATGTTCATCTCCCGACTTGCGTGGTGGGGGTGGCCATCCGGAAGGGCAGAAAATAGAAAAAAATATGTATTTTGTCGAGCGCGTCAGATATTCAGAGGGGATGTTAATTGAATCCTAAAAATGCTCCCATTCAAAAGACTGACGTTTCGGAAGTGACGCAAGCTCATAGGGAATTTTTGAAAATGCAAAAAAAAAAAAAAAAAAAAAAAAAAAAAAAATCGTCATATTGAAATACTCGAGCGTGTCGGATTTTGATACAGAAGGTTTAGCTTGATGTTCCAGCCATGGTAGCCTAAAATCTGACGATTATTTTGAGGGGTATCATTAATCTGACGGCTAGAAAAAAATTATGAAATTTTTCAATGTCCATAAACTGTGACGAATAAAAGCACGTAAAATTATTTAAATATTTACACTTTAATTTATTTAGAAAATAATATAAAAATAAAATACATCTGTTGAAAAAAATATTTTCAATTCCTCATCCGAAGAATTATCATACTCCAAATCTAATAATTCAATTGGACCTCCAATATTGTCTGCAGTTTTCGTATCTGTAACAGGAAATCGTTATAACCGTTAACACAATTTTATTGATTTCATGAATAACATGTTATCAAAGTATTAAAAAGAAATATACCTAAATCTGAAGTTTCGTCAATAGCTGGTGTCAGGCACGTAGCCAGGAAAATTTTTCGGGGGGAGGGGATATGAACTTATATGTGTAGAAATAGACGGAATTTCATCACTAATCCAAAAATTTCGGGGGGGGGATATATCCGGATATCCCCCACCCCTGGCTACGCCCCTGGCTGGTGTTATGACATCTTCGTATGCATCAGGTAACTGATTGCCAACAAACTAGTGATGGGCAATCTAGTTCATTTTAGTGAACTAGTTCTGAACGAACTAGTTCACACCATGAACTAGTTCTTCGAAATAGTTCATATGAACTCTGGAGATTTAATAATGAACTATATGAACTACGTAGTTCGTAATGAACTATCTAGTTCAAAATGAACTATCTAGTTCAAAATGAACTATCTAGTTCAAAATGAACTATCTAGTTCAAAATGAACTAAGTAGTTCAAATGAACTAAGTAGTTCAATGAACTAGATAGTTCATTATGAACTATGCAATTTGGGATGAACTATATAGTTCTTGGTGAACTATCTAGTTCATTACCGGAAATAGTGCAGAACTATTTCCGGTGGTCTCCGTACTGGAAATAGTTTAGATCAATTTCAGGTACGGAAACCACGCGCGGAGCCAGTAGCTTAGCTACAATGGGTGACACCCGGGGCGGATATAAGTGGTGTCACCCCCCCCCCATACGAGCATTTTTGCCCCATACATGCGATATTTTTGAAATTTTTGCTGTCACACCATTGAGGGTGACACCTAGGGCGGACACCCCCCCCCCCCCCGCCCCGCCTTGCTAAGCCACTGTGCGGAGCACGGCTGATGCATGGTTTCTCTGATTTGTCGGGATCGGGAGAGCTTTTTTCTTGTATCGGAGTGTTTTTTGACGTAGCAGTGGCGTACCCAGAAATTCATTTTGAGGGTGCGTATCGTCATTACCATAAGGAGCACTGTAGTACTAGGTAAAATCTAAATCTAGGCATTAATCTAAAGAATATGCTAGGGGAAGTCGGAGGTTATCGATAGGCTATCGGTATTGCGAAAAATTTTATAACAAACTGAAATCTTTCAAATGAATTAAGTTCTGAGGTGTTTTGATAACTTAAGATGACTCCCCCCCCCCCCCCTCCACACACACACACACACACAAAAGAAAAAAAAGACGGTTCAAATAATGTCATGAAGGATGTCATAATGTCATAAATAAGATGTAAAATTTTGCTGTTTCAAAAATTTATTACTGTTACTCGAAACTGTTATTTAATGCACAGGCGTCGAGTTATGAGTCCATGGGGCTTGAGACTCCTTAATAAATTGTGAGTTGGGGCTGAGCCCACCACAGTGGCGTACCCAGAGGGGTTGCAAAGGAACATATGCACCCCCCAAGATTTATTCTCAAATTAGAAATGATGAATGATGAGAGATATTTGAAATGGTGAGAGAAAAGATGAATTTTTTCATGCTCATCCCCTTCCCCCCCCCCCCCATCAGGATAGAGAATGCATGATTCTAGCTAAAGGAATGCCTGAAAAAAGAATAGAAAGTCTGTAATCACTCTAAAAATGTGCTTTTGTGTTTATGGGTCCAGTGCTCAGCATTTGTAGACGGAGGAGAGAAAAGAGGGGTGCATTCCTATAGAATATCTATGGAAGATGCCCTCTCTCCGAACAGTAGTGATACTCTCTGATTGCGCATTCATAAACGGACAGACGTCAGGAAATATCGGTCAAACTATTTCTTTTACTCGAATTAAGTGCATGGCTATAAATTTGCTTATTTTTTATTTAACTTTTTGATCCGAGAATGAGTAAAGCGAAACAGTAGTCACTTTTAAGTTATTTTAACTGTGGTGGAAAAAAAAAATTCCAAACGTCAATTTGAACCAGGAAGGTATAAATTAAAAACAGTTTCATCTCACTGAAAATGGTAGACGGCCGAAGTGTGAAGGTCCCGGGGTCGAGTCCCATCGCGCAACTGTCGATCTAACGGCCAGTTCAAAATGAACTATATAGTTCAAAATGAACTATATAGTTCAAAATGAACTATCTAGTTCAAAATGAACTATCTAGTTCAGTGAACTAGATAGTTCATTTAGTTGAACTATTTAGTTCATTAATTCACTGTAGTGAACTAGTTCGTTCATGAACTACCCATCACTACAACAAACCAAGTCATTTGAAATTTTCCATCAACATTTTTCCACCCGTAATCTTTTGGTGACGTGTCAATCATAGTTTTGTGTGCATTTCTCCACAAGCACGCAATATACTTCGTTCGCAATAAGTGCTGCTGTAGCTCAGATTGGCAAGGAGGCAAGCAACAAGCATCGTATTTACGGACGTTCAGTGAGAAAGGCTGCGACGTATCTGACACTTTGTAGGTCTTATTAAAGATTTCTATTCTTGCAATGTTGACATCAGCTAATTTTTTCAAACCATACAAGTTGCAGATAAAAGATTGTAAAATGTCAAAAGAATCTTCTATATTATGATCCTCTGACCCTACATCGGCAAATGTCTTCTGAAAAACATTTGAACCCATAAAAATTTGCAGAGGTTTTTTTTTTTTTTTTTTTTTTTTTTTTTTTTTTTGCCTCGTCTGTAAAGTGCCGGATTGTAATCGCATCCTGTTAGCGCGTGAAGAGCTGGTAGCGCTAGCGAAATTATTGGGCCGAGTTTAGCATAAAGAGCAGATACGTCAATATAACGGCGTGCATTGTGAACTGCAAGATCCATCCATATTTTAACCGATGCTTGGAGATGTCCTATATTGACCGACATGATGACAACAATATCTGTGTCTGAAGTTCTGATTGTAAATGTGGAATCTTCTTATATTTGACTTGCCCAAAATACAATTTTTGTATCTGCTTCTTCATGATCAGGACATGAGAGTTCATTGTCGATTGTTCAGGTAACTTTATTATCGGTAACTGAATATACATAACACATATCATGATTAAGATGAATTGTTTCGTTACTAATAATAGTAGCCATCTCTTGATCAGCTCAATGATGAATTAAAAACTTGACAAAAGCTTCTTTGAATTTGATATTTCTTAATTCTTTCTGAAAATTTGCTGTTCTTGTTTATTGAGGACCAAATATGTAGAATTCCTTGTGATCTACGCTAACTCGAAGAGCGTGCTCGTTATCTTTGATCGAGCGATTGTTGCACGCTCTAATCGTCATTGACGATCTTTATTGCTTTGGTTCGTATTTTTATTACTTCGGCTCGTGGAAATCGGCAGATTATATTTTTTCGTGATTCTTGCACCATTTCCTTCAAAATAACAAAAATTCAAACGCGCTCGAGAATGTCACGACAGCTTTTTTTTTTTCCCAATTTTGTAACCCTCCCACTCCCTTACGTTACATTCAAATCGTCAGATTTTATGAATGTACACTTTTTAGCTAGTAATTAACCTACCTTATCTTAATATGACGCGCTTCAGTATTTCTGACAATCAATTTTTTTTTTACTAATCTGATGAGCTGCCCTAGACGCAGGACTATATACAGGACTTATATATGGTGGAGGTACTCAACATGATGCAAGGTACCGCCATTATGTTCACCTGACGCGCTCGAGTAAATCCCCAAAAACACCATGGGCTCCCCTACTATAATGTTTTGTCCACATTTCCCCCCAATAATAACTTCAGTATCTCAATCCTGCCACTATAACTGCTTTGAGAAATTTGCAAGGCACGGTTGAACGAGTGCGTGATCCAGTCTTATTGGAATATTTAAATTGTGCACTTACATGAAGAGTCCCTGTTCCTTTCTCTTCCGAAAGCAGCCCTTGTCCTTGATGAAAGCCTGTAACTGGGAGAAAAAAAAAGTTCTTCCTGGTAATCCTTGGGTGTGGTCTGAAGTTTTCTGGTTTCTTCGGACAATCCATTTGATATAAATAAATCAGATTTGGCATCGTGCGTATTTAGTAATGACTACCGTTAAACATTGAAGGCTGGCGTGCCATCAGCAGTTGGAAGATTTATTGGTTCAAAGCGTCGTTATTGCTTTTGGTGTGAGTTTCACGTTTTCTTTTACAGGATCACTTAAAAGAATTGCAATACATTACGCTCTATGGACGGTCATTATTTAAAGCGTATTTAATATTCGTCTTCTCTTTCGTCTTTATCTGTCATACACATCAAAATTGATGATTGTTATTGAGAATAACAAAATAATGCTTCCATGGGAAATAATGTATGCAGTATTTATGGTTCTTCTACAGGAGCACTCAACGGAATTGTGCTATCTTTTACGATCTATGGAACTTTAGGGATATTAAACCTTTAACGCGCAGTATTCCCGCTCTAGGAACACCCAACTCTGACATTTTGACTGTTGCCAATTACGAAGAATAGATTTGATTTCTATAAAAATAGTTGCGGGTGACATATCTCCACGAGAATCCTTTACTTTTCAACACGTCGTTTCTCGTAAAAAAATTGTCACGATTATTCTTAGCAGCACTGACATCTGCTGAAAAATGGAAGAATGCCAGAACAGCTAGATAGACTGCCCAATGCTGAAAAAAGGGCTGCGCCTAAAAATGTGTTAATCTGTTTCATGCACGATTATCCGTTTCATACACCAGGAAGTTTACTCTTGCGGGGTAGCCAACCTTTTGCATATATAATGCGCTACTTTTTCTTGGGCGAGTTCAGATGCGCCATACAACTGTTTTTTTTTTTTTTTTTTTTTTTTTTTAACTACTTTACGTTCACGGGTAGAGTTGGAAAATATGAATGACTTTAGTTAAGGAGAGGAATCATAGGGAAGTAATAACTTGTAAATATAAAATCAAAATTGTAGTTCTGCGGAAGGATTCTAGAATTAATTGTTTGGATATTTGGTATGGGATCAGAAAAGATTCGATTTTTGGAATGTACAAATGCTTCCTTTTGATGCAATATCATAAACTAAGAAATCAAATATTTCCGGGTACGAAAATATTTCAAAATTGTTTAATCTATCTAAAAAACAATAAGTAGATGGAAGGATGCAGTGCTCCGTTTGAAATCATCTAATGTGCCCAGATTAGCGAATGGACCCTGGTTTAACCCTTTAACGCGCAGTGTTCCCGCTCTGGGAACACCTAAGTCTGACGTTTTGACTGTTGCCAGTCACGAAGAATAGATTGGATTTCTATAAAAATAGTTGCGGGTGACGACAGCTGGCTGTGCGTGCACAGCCAGCTGTCGTCAAAAAAAGGGTCTCTAGATCTGTGGCACGCGCTGGATGTTTCGATCGTCCGCCATCTTGCTGGTAGATAATTCGAGCGATGGCAACGACTGCCCTTTTTTCAGCATTGGGAAAGGGTTGCGCCTCAAAGGGATAAAGGATGGAAATAACACTTAAAAATTATTTTGCAGGGCCTCGCAAAATTACATTATTAATGATGTACAGCTTTTCTGAGGTTATCCGCGAAATTTCGCCCAGTTCGACTGCAGTGCATAGCCGCAAACTTGAACACAGAAAAAGATTTCTGTTTGAAAGTGTTTCATAATTGTTACGTTTAGCATGTATTAATTTCCTTCTTAATAATGATCGTGGTACATATCAACTGTGTGCACAAAGTAGTGGTAATCAATGTCTATTTGCTACAGTTACAGAACGGAGACAAGCAAAACTTAAATCGAAACCTCAACACTATTCGAAATTTTTAAACAGTGAAATTAAACTTTACTAAATTCATTTGGCACAAATACTCGTTTAACTCTTTATATCCCAACAATTTAAATTTTTTAAAAGTTTTACTGTTATATGCAAAAATTATAAACATATACTGAAAGTTTTTATTTTAGTTTTGTAATTCATGAAAATTCTTGCTAGAAAAGTCATTCAAATATTTTTTTAATGCACTATGTGATTAATTTATACAGCTTTAATTGGTATGTTGCACATCTCACACAAGGGGATACAAAAGGTTAATGTCAGGGATGTTATGGTTTTGCCCATCCTAAAAAACCAGGGTATTTTTTTGTGTTTTTTTTAATAGCCCATTCTTTTTTTTATAAAGCCAACTGGGTTTTTTCAGAATTACAACTTTAATTACATGCCTAATACATCTCTTAATATCAGTACTCCACTTACAAAATTTATTTAAAAAAAAAATAAAAAATCAGACTTTTTTTTTCGAGATAATTTTTATGCCTATCATTTGAATCAAAATGACTAATAATCTTTAACCACAAAAAAAAAAAAAAAAAAAAAAAATCTTATTTAAAAGTTCAAATTTAGCACTATTATAGTATTTTAATTTTGCTGTTAAACTTATTGCTAATAATCAAATTTATCTAAAAGCAAATTATGATTGTTCATTATTGTAATTGATTTATACTTTTTTTCTTTTTTTCATTTAAAATTGGTTTCTGTAATGCGTTAGTTGTTTTAAGTTTTATTTAGTACATGGGCAAATGCTTTTCAAACATTCTGAACCAGCATCCCTTCTCTTAAAGAAAAGCCTGATAAATCCCCGAAAATCCTGAACTCCCCCAAACCCTTAAAATACCAGTGGGTTGGTTTTTTGCTGAAAAAATCCGGGTTTTTAGCAACCCATGGTTAATATACAGGGTTGTTATGATTTTGCCCAACCCGAAAAAAACCCGGGTGGGTTTTTTAGGAAAAACCCACTTGAAAAAACCCAACTGGGTTTTCTCAAAATTTCAACTTTAATTACGTAGATAATACATCGCTTAACATCAATACACCACTTGTAAAGTTTATAAACAGCTTCCTACCTCCTCCCACACCACCATTACCTAAGAGGGGGGGGGGGGAATCAGACTTCACATAGACATTAAAACTTTCTAGAGTAAATTTTTATGCCTATCTGTATTAAATTGAATAAGGATTTTTTAACCATAAAAAAATCATTAGTTTAAAAAGTTGTAATTAAGCACTAGTATCACTGTTAAAATTATTACTAATAGTCAATTTATCTAAGAGCAAACCTTGATTGGTGTTGCTATTGTTATTGATTTATAAATTTTTTCATGTGTGATTAATAATTGTAATCAGTTATTACTATTAAATTAACCACTTTTTATTTATAATTGATTTTCGGAATCAATTAGTTTTGCTTTAAGTTGCATTTAGTAATAAGCAAATTTTTTTTTTCAAATATTCTAAATCCCCATTGCTTCTTCTGAAAAACCCCTGAAAAAAAAACAGTGGGTTGGGTTTTTTCTGAAAAACCCCGGGTTTTTAGCAACCCCGGTTAATATATCAAGATAATACTTCAGTAAGATCCCACAGGTAGTAAAAATAGATATCTGGGGCTCTCCGTCAAGGGCGTAGCCAGGGGAGGGGGGATATCGGGATATATCCCCCCCCGAAATTTTTGGATTAGTGATGAAATTCCGACTATTTATACACATATAAGTTCATATCCCCCCCCCCCCCCCCGAAAATTTTTCCTGGCTACGCGCCTGCTCTCCGTGACACCTGTTAAAAAATCCTCAAATCAAAACCCGAAACTCAAATCAATCCCCGAGCCATTTATTTTTAACGAAATGTGCATTCAACCTGATACAAATGAAATCGAAATGACCGTCTATTTTCGGAGAATCCCCCGTAAATGTTAATAAAACATGTTCGATGACTCCCTTTTCAGTAATCTCTTTCCATTTGCGAAATTGTCGGAATAAACGATTGCATGTAAATGAACCATTCAACGGAAAAGAACCCCTTACGTTCCATTTTAGATGAACGCTGAAAATTTGGTCAGGGCTTTTGTCTGATCGTTCCGTGTTTCACAACTTAATATTGAGCAGCATTGTGTGTGTGTGTGTGTAAGCTTTAGAATTCAATTGTTGCAAATTGGGTTGAATGGAGGATATTTGAATATCCGAAACCGCATTCATCGGGAAAAATGTCGCAACCATAATGAAACGGTGGAAATACAAAATAAACAGAAGCGAAAACCAGAAAGAGAAAGCATTCTGAACGCATGGGTTATTAAAACACTTTCTAATATGATCTTTGCTCCTACCCTATTGCAGGTATGTACCGAAATCATGTGATTTCGGTATATAAATACAAATAAACTAAATAGGTCGATTCCTTCAGAATTTTTGGAATACCTCTTTACAAGCTGTACTGAACACTGAAATAAACGATAACTCTGTATCAAGTACGAAACTTTCAGGAAAAAGTTCTTAAAAAAAAAAAAAAAAAAACAGCAGAATGTGTGACTTTTCGAAAATTTTTGCTTTTCAACACCATGTTGAAGGTTTTTCAGAAAGTTTCATAAAACATACTGTTGCTTCATTTATTACGGTGTGTTGTGCAACTTATGAAGAATCATCCTGAATTTTTTAGAGCTCGTGGCGTAATTAGTTTATTTTTCTTTCTGTATAAAGTGCGTGAGGAAGAAAAGTTGGCATTACAACATCGTTCGTCTCACAGACATGAGCACGGTGAGTTGGCTCTACAGGCAAACAAACAATAAGATAATTCGTTGGAAAGTGTTAAATTGACCCTGCTTTCAGCACGATTCTTCTTCCCTGTCGTGCTGTTGTGAAGGAAGAAGCGTGTAATAATTAACCCTTTAACGCGCAGTGATCCCGCTGTGGGAACACCAAACTCTGACGTTTTGACTGTTGCCAGTCACGAAGAAGAGATTTGATTTCTATAAAAATAGTGGCGGGTGACATAGCTCCACGAGAGATCCTTTACCTTTTTAGCACGTCATTTCCCGTAAAAAAATTGTCACTCATTTTTAACAGCACTGACATCTGCTGTAAAATGGAAGAACAGCTGGATAGATTGCCCAATGCTGAAAAAAAGGGCAGCCGTTGCCATCGCTCGACTTCACTACCAGTAAGATGGCGGACGATCGAAACGTTCATCGCGTGCCACAGATCTAGAGACCCCTTTTTTTGACGACAGATGGCTGTGCCGCTTTTTTTCAGCATTGGGAAAAGGTTGCGCCTCAAAGGGTTAAAAGTTTTCTGGTAATTGCCGTCGTGCTTTATTTATTGTAGCCGTGAAAGAAGCTATGTTTATGTTTAACCAAGTGGCAAGTGTTCTTTTCTTCTCCTTTTGTCTCGGTTCTGACATTGACACGGTTGACCTTGCCTACTTCCTTGTAGCGAAACCTGATGGACGCTTCCTGCAAGTGTGGAAGCGATGCGTCCGTCCATCCAACGCGGCTCCGACAGATGTTGCCGTACCTGGTCTTCTTGTTTTTCAGTGTGTGCACGGAAATGTGCAATGGGATAGGCAGGCTGACTAGTTTATGTAAATTGAATCGCCATTAACCGAAATTCGAATCACAGTTGATCTCGTTTACAGTTACCTCCTTTTTAGTGAATTCACCCTGAAAAATGTTAATTCTGACCGTATCTACAGGACTCCTACAAAAGATTAACCTTAAAATGCATGATTTTTTAAAATGGCCGAAAAAAAAAAATTGTAACTTTATTTAGATATACTCATATTAGGAAATTTTTTTTCCCAGCTTGTAGTTTCTAAGAAAAATCATGAAAAATGCTCAAATTCGAAAAATTAGAATGTCCTCTATATAACTTTCATGAAACAAGAGAAAGCAATGTAGACTAACTCTACTTTGTTTAGTCCTAATACTGTTATTCTTTAATATTTTTGTTTTCATTTTGCAAAAGCAGTCAAAAATTCGGGCGAAAATTTGTTCAGCGAATTGGATGCACTTGCGCACACTATGAATTCATGCTTGTTTGCTCAAAAAGTAACGTTGCCATATATTTCTAGGTACTAAAATATATATTCATAATCCTACTAATATATAAATGTCAATGTTTGTATGTATGTATGTTTGTTACTGTTTCACGCTGAAACGGTTTGACGAATTTGGATGCAAATATCAAGTTCCTAGATTAACACGGATAGGCTGAATTTCAACGCTCGGGGAAAAAAAGAACCTCTTCCTATGATATACAAAAAAAAGAAACTGTCTTTAAAAAAAAAATAAAATTGAGTTTTTATTTTACAAAGCCGTCGACAGGATGGTGCAAACTTATAGAATATGTAATTTTTTATTAATAAAACATCATATTTCCTTTTCCGCCGGCGAATTTGAAATAATTGTTACACGGTCTCATTTTATGCTATGAAATCTTAATTGAATGAGTCCCTTGACAGACCATCAGCTTACTTTTTTTTTTTTTTTTACGGCGTGCAAAAATACAACCTTTTTCAACAAGTAGATCTGCAGCAATTTAATATACAGTTGTTAGAAACCCACTGTATCACGTGACTGATACTCTATCATCATTAAATGATGCTATATAAAATAATATTTTATCGTCTGCTACGCCTGACTTGGAAAAAGAATACATCTGAATAATTTGGAACTTTTAATTCAGTTCGAATTGTGCATTTTTCTGTGCAGCTTTTTCCCATTCTCTTTCTAATTTATTACAACCAGAAAAAGGATATTAGAAATATCAATTTTAATTTTGTTTAATTGCACTCATGAATAATGATACTTTCCAGCTGGAATAAGGAAAGGAAATTGGGAAGACGCATGGATTATGATGAGCTTTTAACATATAGCACTTTAGTGCGTATTTAAATCTGAAAGTGTTTCAGATTTTCTTCCATCCCCCCCCCCCTATTTTTCCTTTTCGTTTTTTGAAAACAGCCAATATATTCAGAAGCTCTTCAGCATTAATATAGGACGATTTCGAACTATTTGACGTGTAGAACACTAATTTTAAAACCCAGAACAGCGGGTCCCCGAAAATTCGTTACAGTATTATTTAACTATATAAAGTCTTTTTTTTTCTTCTTACTTAAAAAAGTCTTTTACGTTCAGAAATATTGCACGTCCAAAATGAGTAGGTCAATAAAAATAAACACATACTTAGTTTGCTTTGTGTGCTAGATGTGGCTTGTCGATGAAGATGGCTTCACCGTGTTCGCTTGGCCACCTAAGTCATCCGATCGAACGTCGTGCGGTTCTGTCCTTTGGAGCAGAGGCGGATTCAGAAATTACTCAAGGAGGGGGCGATTTTGTACCTGAAACAGGGGGTAGAATGCGCCAAATCATTTTATAATTAAATAACATAATCAATTGTACCAATTAATGTAATTCGCTATATTATTGATAAAAATCTATATATGTGCGATGATTAAAAAGGACAAGGAGTAGTACCCGCCCTACACCCCTTAGAAAAAGGCTACTTAATTTTCATTACACTTTCATAATATATTTTAAAATATTATAACATATTTTCGGACTTCGTTCAAGAGGGGGCGATCGCCCTACCGCCCTCTCCTTGGATCCGCGCCTGCTTTGGAGGCACCATAGAGCAATTCGGCGAGCCTCCAATCAGGGATCAAAGTTTTTTTGCATGACAAAAAGTTCTTGTAACGTATTACAATGGGAGAAAGCTTAATTTGGAGTTCAAAGATTACGCATTTTGAAAAATTTTCACCTGAAGCAGTACGTCAAACCTCACATGTCAAATTTCGCATTTAAAAAATTCTTACTATGAATATATTTGCATATTATAAAAGTAGTATGGCGTTTTAAAAAATATTTATAAATGTACTTTAAGCTATTTTAGCAATTATTATAATAAGGGCATCTAGATAAACGATAAACGAATTTTAATATGAAACAAATATGATGATTCAAATCAAATTTCACATGTGAGACAACAAAAATATTAATTTGTAAGTACTTTGTATTGGAAAAACAAACTAATTTTAATTTGAAATGGCGAATTCTATTTGCATTTACAAACTGAAATTAAACAATTGTGTTATGTTTAGGGCTCTACAAAATATGCTGAAAAATTTTCGGAATTATGCAGCATCGATGCGGTAGTTTAATGAGACTATGCGGTATTTTAGAAATTTATTGAAATAATGCAGATAAGTAGGGGAAGTAACTGCGTTAAAAAGAAAAACAATATTTTAATTTACAATTAAAAACAAATCGGTGCGTCTTACTTTTGCACTAAAGTTTATTAAAATAAAGTGATGTAAGTCCGGATCCCGATGATTCCTTCAAACTCTGCCTCGTAAATATTTGGCCGCAGCATGAAATTGCTTTTTCATTTAATGTTATTATAACAAATCTGGAGTGACTCCACTCGACTTTCCGTACAAATACGATTAAGATCATTATCAGGCATTTAAATAAATTTTAATCGATGAATAAACCAAACATATATATCAAATTGAAGCTCAATCGAATGCACGTGTAATGCACCGGTGCACATGATGCACCGTGTAAACGTTAGCGCACTTTAAAGAATTTCTCCCCATATACCATAATGTAAAAGAAATCTTTGTCGTAGTCCTGTAGAAAAACTGTAAGTCCTATACACATCAAAATCAATACCAGTCTTGCGACGGTGGTTTATAACATCTATACCCTTTTTCAGCTCAATCGCATGCCCCGTTTATAAGCTATCGGTTTCACTTACATACACACATACATACATACATACATCTCGTAAAAATAGCATAAATGAATTCATCAGATCTCAAAACGTGTCAATACACCAAAATCTCGAATTCGAATTTTTTCATGATTACAATACTGTCCTTACATAGTACATGTTCGGAAAGTAAAAATTATCTAATGCCATCTAATGTTGTTATAAAAAAAATAATTTCATTTGAGTGTTGAAGACATATATTTAGATCACATTCTGTAAATGCAAAATCAATTTTAAAAAAATGATTTTAACCACATTTTAAAAAAATCACTTGATTTAAATCGCGATTTTAATTAAGCTAATTTAAATCAGCGAACCCTGTCCATGGCAATATTATAACACTACAGGAACTAACTTGGATATTGATCTTTTGAATCCGCGTCATTTCATTTTATCTTTCAATCAAAGCCACTAATTTTGAGGCTTGCACAATTCAGTCATCATTTCCCCAAGAACCCAGATGGCATCGGGTTGTGCTAACAAAACCGCATGTTGATTTAACTGGAAGGGGTGGGCTGTGCTACATAGTAATAGGCAGCGAAAGGACGTCAGCGTCTAGACGTTTTCCAAGAAAAACAGCAACATATAGTGTGATGACGAAGTTTTTGGCTCAGGATAAATATTTCTGTGATTATGACAAATATCTGTTCTGTGGCATTAGCTCATTGAAGTATGAATTTGTTTCTGTTGACAGGTTGCCCATTTTTAACCCTAAAATGTATGAATTTTATAAATTTTCTGTAAGCAAAATCGTAACTTCATTTAGGCCCACTTATGAAAAGAAAAAAAATATTTTTAAAATTCAGGATTAGTTTTCCAAAAATGTCCAAATTCGAAAAATTAGAATGCCTATTCTACAGCTCTCATAAAAGAAAAGAAAACAATTCAGCCTAATTTTTTCCTTTGCGTCCTAATAGTACTATTTTTTTAATAGTTTAGTATTTATTTTCATGTAGCAATAAAAATTAGCGATCAAATATTCGGGCGAAAATTTGTCAAGCGAACTGGATGCATACGCTATGAATTCATGCTTGTTTGCTTAAAAAAATGACGTTCCTATACATTTTTAAAAACAGAATTATTCCCATAATGGTCTCGCATTTCTTTTGAATGCATATTTTAAGCAAAATTACAAATTTCATTTTTAATGAGGAAAAACGAGAGTGCAGTCATTTGGCTACCGTATTCATTGTAGGGTTAAGTGAGTTGAAACAGCAATGCAGTCGTAAAGGGGGGGAGGTGTAAAAATGTAATTAATCTTACAAAAAATAAACATCAATAATTCGATTAATGTTTAATTACTTATTAACTAAAATTATGTTCTGTTACAGTTCATTAATTTTTGATTATGAAACATTCTAATTTTGATCAACAAGGTTTAACTGTTTTTCTATTGACGGTACTTCGAAGTATCGAGAAATAAATAATTTAGAAAAACACAGCACGCAAAGTAAATAAAGAGGATTACAAGGACTTATAAAAGTCTGTAAAATAACATAGCCTTTTAAATGGAAGGGGTAGAAAAAAATTAAAGATGGGAAAAAAAGAAAAGCATGAAGAGAGAATTAGAGATATTAAAAATTCAGTTCATTTTGGCTGAAATTGAGAGACGAAAAAACTTTCCCCGCTAAGTCTATTCGATGTGCATAATACACCACGCCATGTTTATGCTTCAACGCAGTGCTGGAATAGATGCTAGAGATAACATTAATAACCGCATTTTAATATCCGTAAAAGCTAAAGATGGAGTTACCCAGTGATATATTTTTAGGAAGAAAAAAATTAATGATGCCGCGCAAACGGCAGACCGCTTCCATTTTTACGCGGAACGCACAAAAAAAAAAAAGAGTAAATTGGTTGTGTGTATCTGCCGACAGTGGGAGCATTGAGAATAAAGATGGCGTCGCTGTGTATATTGTGCGTAGTTAATTGCTTTAGAATGCTTTGCATCGGCGTAGTTAGTTTTGAACGAATGGGTGGAAGAAAATAAACGAGGGGGGGGGGTGGAGAAATGTAACTAAAAGAAATTGCTTTTTGCGGTCTACAAATAAAACCATGTGTGTGTGGGGAGGGGGGGATTGCAAAGAGGATCATGGTGATTTTTAATAGGTTGGTTTTGAATTTGTAATTAAAAAAAAATTCTTATGATGATTGCGAGACGAATAAAAGTACTTCATTTCGCACAACTTCAAAGCTTTGTATTGTCTAGCTCTGCGTCAAACAGGATGTCCACCGGCGACTAAAAAGACGACTTTTGCTACCAATTTAAAGGAAGGTGACTTGGGCAACTTTTTGGAATACAGAAGATAATTTTCATTCTACTTTCAAGCTTTTGGCTACTGATTCATTACTCCAGGCTACTAATTTGAAAATCAGATTTCTGTTTTTGTCAACATTCTTTTCTTTCCAAATTTGCTATTGATCGTTCATCAAACATTCTAATCTGTTTTTTTAATTGTACTATAAAGTTAAATGTATTATGATGCATTTTAGTATAACGCCAACCATTTTAAAACCAATATACCTTCTTAAATCAAGCTAATGACGAAGGTTTTACTTTTTACTACAAAAATACTATTTTGGCGACTAAAAATAAGAAAATGGCTACTAAACTGGCGACTTAGTTTGTATGTCAGTGAGGCTACTAATGATACTATTTTTGCCTCCTGACATTAGTGGATACCCTGGCCTACTTGGCACTTTAGATGACGCATCTCATTCTTGTGCTTGCTTATTGTTTTGAGGAAGATTTATTAAACAATTTTGTGCCCGGAAATATTTTATTTCTTAGAATTTATGATGCTACATCAAAAGGAAGAATTTGTGCATTCCAAAATACACTGTCATAAAAAAAAATCAAACAATCTGACGAAGCCTTATTAAATATTCGAAAAATTAATTCTAGAATTGTCTTCATCAGAACAACAATTTCAATCTCATGCTTTCTTCTCGTATGCCATTCATCCGCTAAGTTAGACCTCCAGAGGTATCGTTCATGGGGGACTTAGGAGACACGACAAATTTTACGTGCGCCAGCTCCCGTTAATGTACACGGTACCGCACTTAGAGCAAATGTTTTATTGGGAATAATAATTTAATCTATCAGATATTATCGATCCAACCAAATGTCAGCAGATCTATTGTCTCTTGAAATAGCTGTTTGCGCATCATAATATCCTTCACTCAAAATCATCATTAAATAATAACTACTATTGCGCCTAGATTTCTTCCGCGAGCAGAACGACACACTATACGCTACATCCCCTTCCAAATTAACGTTCCCTGTGTCTTTCTGCGGAGCTCCGAGGGAGGAAAAAAACTAACAAACACGCAGCAGCGATTCCCGTAGTGTAGCAGCTGTTTTTACCCGCGATCTGGTATCGCCATCAACGGAGAGAAAGCAGTAGCAAAAGCATCCCAAGCAGACTTCGTGTGATTACACGATCATCTGTAATCGATTACAAGAAATGAAATGGATTACGATTACTAACAATTTCCATAAAGATTATGACTAGTGAATGTTAATTTAGTAAAATAACTGTAATCTTGAAGTTAAAGATATCAAATATCAAAAGAATTCTATAATAATGCAATTTTATCATAGCATTTTTGTAAAATTTGTAAAATATTATTTTAGTCGTCGATTACAGTCGATTGTAATCGGCACGAAGTCTGATCCCAAGCTGGTATCGATCTCGGGATTTTCTTATCACCGGCCTGTATTTTGAACTTTATCGAATTCTAGATTTCACTGAAATGAAAAAGGGAATATCGGAAATCTGATGTTGAAATAAAACCGATATGTCGGTATTTATCGATTTTTGGTCAGCATATGGCATTCGAAATCTTGAGTACTATTCGAACACTAGTAATCGATATCATAGAAATCATTCGAATAGCACATCACAAGCTATATATGACCAAAGCAAATTACGATGCAGAAAGTGAAATATTCTGATGGATAGTTTTCCCATCCATCTGGAATATTCCCTTGTGCCT
Source organism: Cheiracanthium punctorium (assembly GCA_038373885.1). Classification (NCBI taxonomy): domain Eukaryota; kingdom Metazoa; phylum Arthropoda; class Arachnida; order Araneae; family Cheiracanthiidae; genus Cheiracanthium; species Cheiracanthium punctorium. The sequence goes on from JAWZYV010018994.1 coordinate 204,767, forward strand.
ACCGATCCTGCTTATTATCCCCAGTATATATATATCTTTTCAGGCGAAGTTCCGAGAGAGGATGCTTGTTTTTTTTTTTTTTTTTTTTTTTGGTCCGCCAACTTTTCATCTCCATCTTCCTGAGCAGCGCTGAAATACCTCCCCCACATTCATCAACTGTCAAAGAATTCTTGCTCAATTTCCCAAGTCTTTTATGCTGTCTGAAATGAGATGACTAGCTGCTTGATTCGGGTGTTTCTATGCTTGCGAGATAATGGTTTTAGTATCGTTCGTTTTCGTTTTAATGAATGCATATTAAATCACCCTGTCATAAGCGTTTCCTTAAAAAATATTATGCTTTCTCTTACTATAGTTTACTCGTTAGTAATATGTTAACATGTTACGCGTTAGTTTTCTTGATCACAAGTAATTTCCTCGTGGTTATCGCAAACCGTGAAAGGTTATAGGAAACGTAAGTCTGGGAAAGCTCAAGTGATCAGGGGGGGGCATTGAAACATCAGAAAATACAATGTGTCAGTACATTTTAATAAATTCAGTTTAAAAAATCGCTAAAAGTTTATTTGCTATGTTTAATTCATTAACACTTGCTTGTTGTTTTGTGTTATGGCAAGCCTACACGAAAGGCATCTGCTTGGGGTGCAGGTCTTATAAAGGGAACGCTTTTTCGGGATGGATTTTTTTAACGCGTATTCACGATACATCCGGAGAAAACCGCCCAAAACTCCAAACCGTTAGATCGACAGCTGCGCGACAGGCCCTAATCGCGCGACTAAAGGCGCGACAGGCCCTGTGTTATGGCAAGCCTACACGAAAGGCATCTGCTTGGGGTGCAGGTCTTATAAAGGGAACGCTTTTTCGGGATGGATTTTTTTAACGCGTATTCACGATACATCCGGAGAAAACCGCCCAAAACTCCAAACCGTTAGATCGACAGCTGCGCGACAGGCCCTAATCCGGGACCTTCACACTTCAGCCATCTACCATGTCTTATCCACTCAGCCATGGTGGGGCCAGGTACACTTGGAGATCACCAAAATCTTCGGAACAAAATGTTTCTCTAAACTCGACAATAAATCATTAAAAATCGGAAGCATTGTGATGCTTTCCCGTTGGCACGTGCAAGATTTAGTAGGAAAAGAAATAACTGCTAATATAAATTACGCCTCTTCATAGGTTAGGGCCTTTTTACATTGAAAATAGTATTGAGAACGGGGCAAGGCTAAAATGTCACAGATAGGTCTACTTTTAACACGGACTAGGAGCATTGTTTTTTACTTAAATTAGTCAAACTTTCATTTTGTTTAATGTAAATTGCTTCACTAGATGGATTTTTCAATTTCCGTGCAAAATTGTGGTTTTTACTGAAATCGAGCAATGTATCGTTAAAAATTGAAAACAAGAAAATCAGTTGGTACGGTTAAAATTTGTGTATTTTTTTAAAGTTATTCAAAATTTTGTGAAAATCCAGGAACTAATGTTTAGGTTGCTTAACTACCTAATTTTTCGTTTCCTTCGGATGAGATGTTTTCACGTGATGCCACGTTAATTTTAAAAATAAAAAGCGTTTCAAAACTTTTATAGGAGTCATTTTAATTTATATAGAATACTAAGAGTGGCATACGTATTCCCTGAGCGAAAGAATTGATTTGAAAAATCCGATTTTTATCAGAAGTAAAGTTCCATATGTATCATAAATATCCAAGGGGCATAGCCAAGAAAAATTTAAAGGGGGCTTGGATGAATATAGACTTTGTGAAAATAAAGGCGATTGCCTCGTGAAAATCTTGAAAGTTAGCATAAACTTTTCCTGAGCATGTAGTTTTTAATGATTATTATTCCTATTTTCAAGGTGTCGAACGAGTAAAAAAAAATATGGAAACGTGAAGAATTTATTTTGAGGGGGGAAAAAAAGGAATTAGGAATAGTCGGGAATATTTTAATTTTAGCTAGTAACCGGAAAAAATCTGAAAATGGGACCTCGAAAATGATCAAAAGTTCATATTTATGACTAATTCTTACTATGTCATCACTTCGAACTGAAATGCGCCAAATATGACTTGACAGAGGTTTGCAAAGGATGATTGATGATGTATATTGATAGTTGTAAATTACATTTACTTAGTAACATTACATCATTAATCCCAATTATTAGTTTTTTTAATATTAAATATTATTAAAATAGTTAAACTTTTTATTGGAAAGATTGTTTTCTTTGTTGACTTCATCCATATTGCTTCTAAAGTACTTTTCATCCATTAATGCTGGCATTAGTGCACCTCAACTACTACTATTATTAATTAAAGTTATAATTAATGGCTTTATGACTTTAAAATTACATTTTGAAACATTTCCCCCCGTAAAATATATCGTTTAACCCTGTAACTGTATCGTTTCTTAATGCGACATATAAGTTTCAAATAAAAAAAATCACAACAACGCCTCACATTTATGCAATTAAATTTTTGCCCTGTTATACTGATAAGATGAGATGTAACTGGCTATGACCCGTCAATGAAAGATATATATTTTTTGGCAACTAGATAAATGTGTCTGGGGTCCGTGTGGACCCCAGGTTACAGTCATAGGGTTAAAGGATAGTAGCATATACGCTACCGTGGGTATTAGAGGGTTAATAAAACTTCGGCAAACATGCATGAGAATAAATGCGTGTAATTCCGAGCTCACCAAATATTCTAGTCGCTCGGACGTGTTAATACTCTAATGTTCCTCCTGCAAGTCACTTTTATGCGAGGGTTATTTAGAAGTTCTAAGATTCCAATAACTGCAGTCCCATATCTCCGAGACGTGCATGTCGCGGTGGCCAGCGTTAACAGCCCCGCGAAATCGTTCCCCGAATTTATGAATCCACGATGGAAATGGCCCTTTTTGTATTATTATTCTGCCCAACCCTGTCTCAAACTGGGGAATAGAGGAACTATATCTCCACTTAGTTGTAGTTAGGACTGTTATGCCCACTTAACCATGAATTATGATGCAGCTTTATGATGGTATCACGTTTATGTATTTGGCAAAAAGCCATAATTGTTATGATTTTCTCCAGCAACAACAACAACAACAAAAAAAAAAAAAAACCACAATGGGTGTTTTTTTAAGGCTAGAAAAAAAAACTGTTTCTTTTTTTAACTTTTAACTTTAAAACATCAACTTTAATTACATAGATAATAGATCTCTCACTATCAATAATCTACTTATAAACAGTCCGCACTCTCTACCAGCGCTTCCCCCCCCCCAAAAAAAAAAAAAAAAAAAAAAAAAAAAAATCTGTATCACTTTTTCTATAAGAAATTTTTTTCTTATTTGATTTAAATGAATGATTTTTCAAAAATGACCATTCATTAGTTTAAAAGTTCTAATTCAGCACTAGATAGTACTTTGATTATTATTAATTTAACTAGTTTTCATCTATAATTCATTTTTGCAATCAATTTGTTGCTGTAAGTTGTATTTACTAATTCGCAAACTTTTTCAAACATTCTGAAACCCCATCTTTTGCCCTTTTTTTGGGGGGGGGGGGAAGGGGGAGTAGGGGGGACTGGTTTTTTAACAACTATGTATATTATCACATTTTGGAAATTGATTTTTAAGCTCGGCATATTTATTTCTTATACCTAGGGCCGTACAAAATATGCGGAAAAATTTTCGGAACTATTGCGGCATCCATGTGGTAGTTTTTTGAAATTTGCGGTATTTATAGAAATTATTGTAATAATGTAAATGAGTAGGGAAATAAGTGTTAAAAAGAAATGCAATATTTTAATTTACTATTGAAAAAAATAAGTGCATCCTATTAGTGCACTAAGTTTATTAAAATAAGATATGTTATAGTCCGGGAACCCATGATTCCTTCTCACTCTCTCTCTCTCCCCCCCCCCCCGTTTCTTTTGTTGTTGTAAATAGTTGGCCGTAACATGAAGCTGCTGTTTCACAGCCTGCAGCAGGTATGGGCAACCTTTGAAAATTAGCAAGACAAAATTTATAAAGTTAACAAAGTCGCGGGTCGTATAATTGGGATTTTGAATGTTCATATGGGGTTTATGTTCCGCGGGGACAAACATGATATGTTCCGCGGGCCGGAGGTTGCCCATATATGTCTACAGAATTAGGTAAAACCGACAGTACTAACTTTGCTTTGCGTGTTAGTTTTGGAAACCTGTGTGAAACAGCCTCTGAATTCCAAAATCTTCCCAAGTTTTCAGCGGAACATTCCTTGACACACACCCTTTGTAAGCAATATACACATTTTATTTGTGAACAATCAAATCCTGGAATATTGTTGAAGACCTCTTCATCATCTCTTCTTCTTCTCTTCTCTTCTCTACTTATTATAAAAGAAGGTGTCTGTCTGTGTGTGTGTCTGTCGGCAGCGTTACGGACAAACGGCTATACCTAGAAACACCAAATTTGGTATTCGGGAAGATATAAATATGTAGTTGTGCACCTCGAAGCGATTTTTTCAAAATTCGACTTAGAATTTTTTTTATTTTATGTTTTATGCGATTTTTGGCATTTTTTCTCACCTAATTCGTAATAACGGCGGAAATTACGCTCGCAGCAAAACGGCATTTATATCATCGGATAGAGGAGGAAATTTTCTTTTAAAAACAGTTTGTTCTGAATACGTAACATGATTTACCGATTTTTAGGAATTTTTTTACTAAGCATCTGCTTCGCGATTGTTTTTCGTAAAATACTTTTAAAACTGTCGCATCTTGAATTCTATCCGTCATAACTTTTAGATATTTTGAAAAATCGTGAAACATTCTTTTCTCCCTCTTTTAAAATAAAAACGAAAAAATTATGTAAATTAGATGATTTTTTACGAATTTTAATGCAGCCTAATGTTTAGAATTTAATAGCATCAACGCGAACTTACGCCATTCATTATATTGCGATCACGGTACGAGAATTTATGTTCGGTTGTTGCCACAGAAAAGATTAGAAAAAAGGATTTTTTCAACCAATCGAGTTTTTAAATGGGATATCAGAATTTCAATTCGCAAGTGGGGATCTATGACGTCAAATGCTTTAAGATACGTAAAAATTCTTCCATAATTTTAACTCATTTATTCCAGCTCTATTTTCAACACAGGGAGACGATATTTTGATTAAAATTTACTGTAGAAATAAACTAAGAAATTCACCATTATTATTATTAGAAGTGGTATTTTAATCCGGTACTTATTTAAAAATTGAAATGTTTTCACGGCGCTGAAAATGTTCATTTTAAAAGTTACAAAGTTCGTTTCAAAGCGCGATATATTAAATTTTTTCTATTTACTATTTTTATTTTTGGCATTTAATTTAGCGCAGGCGTTGCCTAACATACGCATGCAGATTGCGAGTATAATTTTATTTTAACGTTGAATTACGTTCCTCCATAAAGGTTACATAACGCAAAGTTTTAATGATACCGTTTGAAAACAATTATGCGAAATATCGAAATTAACTCCCTCAACCTACCGGGGTATCCTTTACGGCAGTCAAACAGTGACGTCATAAATAAAAAAATGCGTGAAATTTGTAAACTCTGCAACTCTAACACCCTGTCACAATTAAAGTGGGAATAAGTAGCTCCTCGAGATTACACAGTTTGATGTTTTTCAGGAGACTGGACTATGGAGGATATAAAAGATATCGCTATATTAGATACATGGATAGTTAAAATGGCACCCCTTGGATATTTTCTCCCCACAGTAAGATGAAATGGTTTGCGGCGCTAAATACGCCCATCTTATAAAACTATGTATAAATTAAATATATATGGAGAGTTTCCTTAATGGCAACCATTATGTGAAATGATTATTATTTATGCTAATGCGTAAATTGCAAAGAATCGCCACAGAATCAAAAGATCCCATTGAGGCCAAATAATCTAAGCTGTTTCTTTAAAGGGAGCCTTGAAGAGGGAGAAGCGAATATAGATAGTATTAATGTACGTAATAGGTAGTATTATTAGATTTTTAAAGATAATATGAATAAATCGCAATGTACCACGTTAATAAATATTTCATGAAATTAAAAGTGTCCTGTTTCAACGGTTGTCTTACAACCAACTAAACGAAAAGTAATTCTAATTTGGGTTAATATATCCCGAGTAATTTCAACAGAGGAGATTACTTGAACTTTTTTAAAAATGAAATTCTGTTTTGTCACATGCAGATATGATTTTAGTAGTAAAATATTCCCTTCTTCCCCTATGAAGAGCGGGTGCGCAGCTATTTTAAAAACATCTCTTGAAAATAGCATAAATGAATTCAGAAGACCTCAAAACCTGTCAATACACCAAAATATCGAAGTCGAATTTTTTCACGATTACAATACTTTCCTTATATGGTACATGTTCGGAAAGAGATAAATGGTGCTCCATTTCATGTAGTGTCTTAGGTATTTAATGCTACAACTTGAGCCTAAAAAACAGTATGATGTAGAAATAAGACCAGGTGCGTAGCCAGGAAATTTTTTCGGGGGGGAGGGGGGGAGGGATATGAGCCTGGAAATTTTTTCGAGGGGTATATGAACTTATATGCATAAATAGACGGAATTTCATCACTAATCCAAAAATTTCAGGGGGGATATATCCCGATATCCCCCCCCTCTGGCTACGCCCCTGAATAAGACATTTTGAAAGCCAGGAGTTCTCTGCAAACCATTAAGCTTTCCACTTTTTTGATAGTGAATGACACTGACGTAGTTTTTTGAGTCATTATACTGCAATGATCAGGTTAGTACTCATGACACAAACTTTACATTAAGAGTCAAATAATTTTGCTCTTTTTTTTTTTTTTTAATTCCACATCACGAATAATTTCGAATGACACATGTAAGGAAAATTTTCGTTTCCTACCATGCGAAGAACGGGCACGCAGCTAGTCAACATATATATTGGACATTTGGTCTGGGTCAAACACTCTCATGAATTTCAAACCAGGCTGGGAAAACTTAGGTCTTCGCTTATTGGAGACGTTCATTTCTGAACTATAATAAACATTCGAGGGGTTTCGGAAGAAAATATGTTGAGAAAAATTTAAGAAATAAAAAATTTACAGAAAAATGTGGTGTTATGCGGAAAGTTGCAGTTTGTGCGGAGAATTTAAAATTATGCAAAACACCGCATTTTCGCATATTTTATTGGGCCCTAAAAATTTTAGGTCCCGAATCATGATGCAGAGTTTCACAAATCACATGGTCAGTTGAATTACGCAGATCAATTAACTAATAAAATGTACTCACTTTTTTGAAATCTCCAATAATAAATAGGCGGCAGTCTGTTTTTTTTTTTTTCTTTCCCCTCCTCTATTTTAACTATGTGATAAATGGAAACGGGATGTATTCAAAATAAAACGTTATTAACACAAAAACTCATTTTAATACTTAAACTATTTCACTTCTACGGTCAGATTGACGCATCAATTTAGTTTCAAACAGCGAAATGCTGCTTTTATTAATAATGCAACTAAATCAATAATCCAAGTTATCAGTAAAAAAATTTAGATATTTAGAACATCATAGCGTGCATGCAAACGAAAAAGTTATTTCACATTTACGCTGGAAACTCTGAGCTAGATCACACCTAGAGTGAGGACTCCCTAGAGCAGGTGTAGACAGCCTTTTGAATGTTATGGGCCAAACTTTAGGATGTTAGGAAAGGCGCCGGCTGAATAATTGGGATTTATATTGGTTTTTGAATGATTTATATAAGGTTTTGATATGTTCTGTGGACGGGAGGTACCCTAGAGTAATGATTTTGATGGCAGTATGCAAGCCTATGCGAAAAGATTATCAAGAGCAAATGAGGCAAACATTGCCACGTGGTTGCCGGTCTCTAGCGTACGCGTGGTTATGCCGGCACAGGGCGATGTTCAGATAATTTCACTTTTTGCCAATTTTATTGTAATACCATAACCCCAGTATTGCTCTAACCTAATGCTATTTCAAAATTCATACAACCGTAGAACCATCGTCTGACTTGGCTAAAATTATTGTGTGCCAATTTTACTTCTCTAATTATTTTACAAACCATGAAACATTATGGATAAATTTTATCACTCTCTACACCTGCATATGAACTTTAACAGTGCCAATTCTCACATTCCTCCGTTTGCTCAATGTTCTGTAAAAGGGGTACAAAGATTTTTCTTCGCGTATTTATTATAGATTTGACTCCCCCTCGGGAGCTGCGACCCGAGATAATCCCCCCCTCCCTTCCCCCACCAGCTACGCCACTAAGTCGAGATCTTCGAGTGTGAGATTAATCCGCGATATTTTTGCTTCGGGACACTTTGCTGTCAAGACATTCAGCTTAAAATATGTAAATAAAATATTAATTCATGACTGAAATTATAACCACTCTACCGTTCATTCTAGGACAATTAAGGGAGAAGCAGCGTCAAAAAATTCACGCCTCATTTAATGTGTTTATAGTTTTATTTTCCTCAAACTTTGGGCAACTCGCAATATATTTACGCACGGAGTTGTTGAAAACAATCCATTGATTGCTATTTCCCCAGCATCGCATTAAAAGTGTTTAATTATACGTGGGGGAGAGGAATAGGAGGCGAAATATCGTTATGAACCGTAGTGTTTTTTTGCTGCTGGATATTTCTGCACCCACTCTCGCCAGGCACCGAATTGGAACAAGTGGGTGTTGAATGTGCTCCTTAATGAAAACAAATGTGCCTTCATTAAAAATGTAACGAACCCGTCAACCTGGGATATGAGCGACGCGTGCTGAAGTATATTTAGAAAAATAACTTCTTGTCTGCCAAACTTAGCGACTGTTTTCTCTGAAAATGCCATTGAGTTATAACAGCTGCAGTCGACGTTATGCAATATTATTTTATTTTGATGATCGTGGTTTTAACCCTTTAACGCGCAGTGTTCCCGCTCTGGGATCACCAAACTCTGACGTTTTGACTGTTGCCAGTCACGATGAATAAATTTTATTCCTATAAAAATAGCTGCGGGTGACATAGCTGCACGAGAATCCTTTACTTTTTTAGCACGTCATTTCCCGTAAAAAAATGGTCACGATTATTTTTAACAACAGACATCTGCTGAAAAATGGAAGAATGCGAGAACAGCTGGATAGATTGTCCATTGCTAAAAAAAAGGCAGCCGTTGCTATCGCTCGACTTAACTACCAGCAAGATGGCGGATGATCGAAACGTTCATCGCGTGCCACAGATCTAGAGACCCTTTTTTTATGCAGCTGGCTGTGCCGCACAGCCAGCTGCATCAAAAAAAGGGTCTTAATAATTATGCCATCACCTAACAACTTCACATTGGCGAGAGCAAAAACTTGGCCGAGATAAACGCACCATGAAGCATGAACCAATAAAATTAAAGTAATTAAAACCGCAAACACATAATTTTAAAGATGGTGCATGACATCAAAAAGTAAAATATGCTACCCCCCCCGTATCCCTCAGTATACATAGTTTTTATAAACGTGTTTTTTTTTTTTTTTAATATTTCTGCTGGGATTTTCTTGCTATAATATGAAATTTTATGCTTCAGAGTAAAAGTAAAAATAAATAATTTTTAAAGCATACATTATCAGTTGTTTTTTGCTTCTTTTTCTCGCTCCACCATTGCAAAGGCTCATCGCCCACCAAAGATGTGGCGCCCCACCAGCTCCAACTTAATTGTCTAAGGCTTTAACTTAATTTTCTTAAGACTCTAACTTATATTCTAACTTAATTAAAGGTAGCATTCAATTTCCTGCATAGTTTTGAGTAAGAAATCAGAGGCTCTTCTTTCAGAGTCATTGAAAAATTATTTAAGTCAACATGTACGTATTTTCATGTTTCTCAGCCTTTATAGGATAGACTGAATTTTTATCCATTACCTAATTAATGTATGGGACACATTACGCTAATAGGAAACTTTTTGTATAGGGACATAAAAATATTAAAATTTTGTATTTATCTAGATTTAATTTCTGGAAAATTTTCATAGATACCGTAAAATTCTAAAGCTTTTTTTACAAAACTCTCATTTATTGTATGTACAGTCAAACCTGTAGAGGAGCAGAGGGTATTATGGAATACCATTTACATTTCTAGTTATAACTTTACAAGTTTCTTTATAAAATAATCAAAATCTTCATGATTACACACTATATAACTAATTGTAAAGAAATGCCACTTGTAAAGAAAGACACTATCTATTTTGTTGTTTTAGAAAAAATTATTTCAAAAAAAAGTTACGCATGGAGGTTAATATGAAATAGTCGGGTAATATGGAATAGGAGGTTTAAACTGTTGAAAAATTAATCATATTTCATAAAACATAGTTACTTTTAATTAGTATTGAGCCATATTTTTTAGGATTATGATTAAGTAATTTCTGTGAAAATCTAGAAAATTTGCATATATAATTTTCTCTCTCTGCTCCGGTAACAGTCAAGGTTAGTCCACACAAATCATCAGAAACATTGAATCCAAATATTTCCTCGTTGATCTTTGGAGAATTTTACGTTGAAGATACCCTCAGCGACTTTGTTTTCCCGTTCTTTAGTTGATGGCATGAAATCCATTACAACATTACTTAGTATTCCATAATACCCGACATGCCATCTACGAAAATAAACCTGAAAACTGATGGGCAAAACACTGTCGGCTAAAAAATAACCACAGTGCAACAAATTACAATTCTTTTAGTGTACTTTATGCGTAACATCCATGTTCAAAACACGTGTATACTAGTAGGTTAAAGTGCTTGAAAACTTATCTGCAGAACCTCTTGAAAATCCCAAAACGCACTTTCTTCTGTTGCGAGTGGTACGACAACAACATGCGGTCAACTCTCTCACTGCATGGTAACTTGAGAATCTTCCTTGAGTAGTTCATGGTATCCCATATTTCCCGACTATTCCATAATACCCTCCTCTACTATATATATACGTGTGTGTGATAAAGGAGTGAATAATATATATTCCCCCCCTTTGGCTACGCCACTGCCTGAGACTGGTAAAATTCAGAGCTGTACGGTCTTCTCTGAATCTTTTGTTGTCGCTTTAGACGCATCAGCATCACTGTTTTTTTGTAATTAACACTAGCTAATATGCGAGATATACAGGTTCTGAAGGAATTATCTTCGAGATAAACATGGGAAATACATAATTTTTGATTGCAAATGTAGGGAATTTTAGAAATTTAGAGATATAGAGGAGAGGAGGGTATTGTGGAATAGTCGGGAAATATGGAATACCAAGTTTTCGGCTTGTTAAATGCTGTTGTCACGTGGGAATACCATGAATTACTCGAGGAAGATTCTCAGGCCTGCAATGAAGTGAGAGTTCACCGCTTGTTGTTGTCATACCATTCGCTGCAGAACAAAGTGTGTTTTGGGATTTTCAAGAGTTTCTGCAGATAAGTTTTCATTTTAACCTACTAGTACACACGTGTTTTGAACATGGATGTTACGCATAATGTACACTAAAAGAATTGTAATTTGTTGCACTGTGGTTATTTTTTAGCCGACAGTGTTTCGCCCATCAGTTTTCAGGTTCATTTTCCTAGACCGACACGCCTAGATGGCGTGTCGGGTATTATGGAATACTAAGTAATGTTGTAATGGATTTCATGCCATCAACTAAAGAACCGGAAAACAAAGTCGCTGAGGGTATCTTCTTCAGCGTAAAATTCTCCAAAGATCAACGAGGAAATATTTGGATTCAATGTTTCTGATGATTTGTGTGGACTAACCTTGACTGTTGCCGGAGCAGAGAGAGAAAATTATATATGCGAATTTTCTAGACTTTCACAGAAATTACTTAATCATAATCCTAAAAAATATGGCTCAATACTAATTAAAAGTAACTATGTTTTATGAAATGATTAATTTTTCAACAGTTTAAACCTCCTATTCCATGTTACCCGACTATTTCATATTAACCTCCATGCGTAACTTTTTTTGAAATAATTTTTTCTAAAACTACAAAATAGTGTCTTTCTTTACAAGTGACATTTCATTACAATTAGTATGTAATCATGAAGAGTTTGATTATTTTATACAAAAACTTGTATAGCTAGAAATGTAAATGGTATTCCATAATACGGAAATTGCTAGGTGTAATTTTTCTTTTCTAGGAAAAAATAAAATTTTATAACTATTTTTCAAGCTTGCTACATACTGTATGTGCTCATTAAATGTAGTGTAAGCAAACTATTGTTAACTGTTTGTAATTTTTCTTTTCAGGTAAGCCGTGTTTTGTTGCTAATATCAGTGAGTGATTACAATTTAATTTGAGGTAAATACCTATTTTCTCAATATCTGTAGGAAGTACAAAGCGTATAAACTACAAAGCCTTCCATGCTTATCGTAAGTCTGTTTTTACTCTGCAATATATTCTGGTGCTGCTGTGCACGGAGGAAAAATTGTTAACCCTTTGACGCTCAGCCATTTCCCATTTGCGGACGCACAGTCGGTTGTGTCAAAAATGTTTGTAGGGAGAGCGTGCAACGGTAGCCTGTTTAGAACCCGAGAACTCTGGATAGTAGAATGAGGCACAATCCAGCTCAGCCAAAAGGTACCCATTTGACCTGCCTTCAGTTGCCGGATGTTATGTGCATGGAGATGATTATTCGTGTCGCCACATGTTCTTTAGCTCTGTGGTACGCACTGGACAATTCGATCGACCGCCATCTTGTCGATAGTTAAATCGTGAGATAGCAACGGCTGCACTTTTTCAGCATTGAGCAGTCAATCTAAACGCCGTCGTTTAAGTATTTAATTGAAATCAAATTTATTCTTCGTGAATCAAAAGAATCAAAATCTCAGAGTTGTGTCCCTACAGCCAGATTACGCGCGTTAAAGGGTTCAGAGGGAGCAATATCTTGTGTGATTGCAAAAATTGGGATAATCTTGGTGAACGGTAATTATTCATTAATTTTGATTGTTCAATAATATGGCAGTGGGGCATTTTTGATTAACAGTAACTGTTATGGCGTAGATATTTTAGATCATATGAGCTTTAAATATTACCTTTTAAGCTTTAAAGCAGAAAAAAAGATATTTTGCCGTGTGGACTTGGTTTAACCCTTTAACCAAGGACGTACCCTGGGGGGTGGTCCAGGGGGTCCGGACCCCCTCCGAAATTTTTGGACCCACGCCGAAATTTTTTTCTGGGTACGTCCCTGTCTTTGACGTTCAGTGTTCCCGCTCTGGGAACACCAAACTCTGACGTTTTGACTGTTCCCAGTCACAAAGAATAGATTTGATTTCTATAAAAATAGTTGCGGGTGACATAGCTCCACGAAAATCCTTTACTTTTGTAGCACGTCATTTCCCGTAAAAAAAAATGGTCACGATTATTTTTAACAGCACTGACATCTGCTGAAAAATGGAAGAATGCGAGAATAGCTGGATAGATTGCCCAATACTGAAAAAAGGGCAGCCGTTGCCATCGCTCGACTGAATTGCCAGCAAGATGGCGGACGATCGAAACGTTCATCGCGTGCCACAGATCTAGAGACCCTTTTTTTGACGACAGCCCCGCGCACAGCCAGCCGTCAAAAAGGGTCTCTAGATCTGTGGCACGCGATGAACGTTTCGATCGTCCGCCATCTTGCTGGTAGTTCAGTCGAGCGATGGCAACGCTGCCCTTTTTCCAACATTTGGAAAGGGTTGCGCCTCAAAGGGTTAATACTAGCTAAATGACCTCGTCCTCCACGTTAAAAAAAAATGGAGCTTAGTTTATCGAAAAGGGGTGGGGAAAATCGAAGTTTTTAAATGTAGTTCGAATTTTGAGTAATTAAAAAAACTGATTAATAAGTCTGGCGAATTCTGTTTTTTAATTAATCTGTCGGAAGTAACAAAACTTACCTACCAGGACTACTCAATCTAGATAACTCACGACCCGATAAACGGATTATGATACATTTTCCAACATAATGAAAAGAGAAAAACATTATCAACGCATGGGTTACGATACACTTTTAATTATGGTACCATAGTGCAAATTTGAAATCTGAAAACGTTTCGGATTTTTTTTTTTTTTTTTCATCCTTCAACGAAGTCGGATCATTTAAAGTCTGTGTTTACAATTTTTTGCGAATTCCTCTTGAATGGATGCATGATCTATTCTCCGCCCCACCCCCCACCCCCATCCAAACTTGTCTGTGGAGAAAGAACAAACTATTCTGGCAGAATCCCAAACTCCATAATCCCAAGCGAAGATTTTTATAGCCTCCCTCGTGGTGAAGTTCTAGTGCACTGGTGGAAGATGGCCGATTTTCTTGAATGAGCCAAGCGCCTAAGGTCGTTGCTAGGAGACAAGTGCGGACCGTAGTCCCCCCCCCTCTCCCTAGGGATGTTTGCCCTTTAACAAGAAAAGGAGATGAGATGAGCAAAATAAATAAGGACATAAACAATGAACGCCAAATGTAGGCCCTTACCATGACCGTATATAAGATCGTGACATAAATATGTCAATCCCCCCTGTTTTTATGGTTGAATCTCATCACCCCTGAATTTTGAAGAATTTGGAATTCTTAAATGAAAGTGTCCAAAATCATAGGTGAATGAAATTTGTTTTAACCCTTTATCGCGCAGTTATCGCGCTCTGGGAACACCCAACTCTGACGTTTTGACTGTTGCCAGTCACGATGAATAGATTTGATTTCTATAAAAATAGTTGCGAATGACATAGCTCCACGAGTATCCTTTATTTTTTAGCACGTCATGTCCCTTAAAAAAATTGTCACGATTATTTTTAACAGCACTGACATCTGCTGAAAAATGGAAGGATGCGAGAACAGCTGGATAAATTGCCCAATGCTGAAAAAAGGGCAGCCGTTGCCATCGCTCAACTTAACTACCAGCAAGATGGCTGGGAAAGGGTTGCGCCTCAAAGGGTTAACCGCATTAAAAAAAAAAATGCTCTCAAATTCAGCAATTTCGAAATACTTTCATAATTGAATCTACTGATTTTAAATGTTTATTTTAACCAAAATGTGTTATGTCACGACACTTTCTTGCTATACCCACCCTCCTCCTCGTCACTAAGTGTCACAATTTCACTAGTTCTCCCCTTCAACCATGACATCATGTGTGTATTGATCCCAGATCATTTGTTCTCTTCAACTCGTATTATTTCAAATTGATATCGTTATCAATGATAGTTATATCAGAGTTTCGCTTAATTCATGTTTATAAATTTCTGGTTATCAGAACTATCGTAAATATCTGGGCAAAGCAGGAGAAATGCGTTATGGATATAGTTTTCAGGAAAATATATCAGCCTCTGTTTTTATTACTGTTTGTTGCTAAATTTTCGGAAATGTAGTAGTTATGCTTGTTGTGAAAGCTGATTGTTGTTGATGCAAAGTTTCTAATTTATGTATGCATTAAATAATAAATATAGGCTAAAGCTGTAAAAGCTGCTCATTGCTTAAAAATTGCACTGCTAGTGCAGTTTTTCATTGAGTAGGAAAAGGTTAAACTTCCTCCCCTTATTGCCTAACGCAAAACCGTTTGCTTTTGCCCCCCCCCCCCCCCGAAGCTTTTAATAAACTTTCTCCCAAGTTTTAAATGATTGTTAAATTTTTGACCGTGTCCGTTGTAGATTTTATATAATAGACGGAAACAAAATTTTTAGACTGAAACTGTCTTAGCTCGTATTTTAAAACGTCGAAAATTGATTTAAAAAAAAATCGATTTTTTTTATATTATTAAAAGGGAATTTAGATTTGATGAAACTGAGCAAAATTTTGACATTTTATCTATTTAAATGTTATAAAGAGTTTTAAATATTTTAACTGCACTGATGGTCCTTTAAATGCCACAAGGAAAAAAAAAAAGATGTAAAGCTGAAACTGGACACGCTTTTTGACTACGTGTGCATTTTTAACTTTTTCACAAAACCATAGTATTTAAAGTAACAAAACTTGATGATTAGAGGTTCGGAATTTTCGCAAATAAAAGGCAAAATTTTCGCAGATGGAATTTTGAAACTTTGCTGAAATTGGCATAAATTACTTATAAAACATTTTTTATACATTCAAAATTTATGCTCGATGCCAATTCAGGGCTAGATTGTAGTCATTTCAGCATTTGACTGTTGTAAGACATGTTCTTCTGTCAAAGGCGGCATTATAATTACTAAAGAAGCGTTCTGGATCTACGCTATTGGTTGGGCTCTAAATGCTCTGTAAAGCTGCTTCACCAAAGGCTGGAAAAGGGTATTTATAAGATCAAAATATGTCCTTAACATTGGAGTCTTCATTCCTGTTTATGGATTGTAACATTAGGCAATGTAAGTGGGCGTATCAATCAACGAGTTCATTTTGAGGAATTGTTTTGAAGAAAGAATTTTTTCAAAAGCTTTCGAGCAAAATAATTACAGGTGGTCATACTTGCAGCCACAGATGGACAAAATAATCAACCAATGTTTAAATAGTCTTGTTGTACTTTTTCATGTGCAAAGATTGTTAATAGCAAAAACTCCATATCTCGCGTTTTAGTTAACCGATTTTGATGCAACAAAATGCAAAATTTAACTACTTTACGCGTAGAATACGAATTTTGAAGTAGTTTAAACCCCAGCGGTTGCCTCAAGAATTCGAACAATATATCCATTAAAAACTTTTTTTAAGGGAGAAAGAGCAAGAGTTCAGTATGATTTGCTTACTTTTCTCTCTCTCAAATTCACTAATAGCAAAACCTATACCTAAAGTGAAAAGGATGCATTATAACCATAATAAGTTTCATTAACTAACAAAAAAAAAAAAAAAAAATTAATAGAAAAGAATTTTAAATAACTTCTTTTCATACAGTATATGAAAAAAGTTATTAAAAAGAATTTAAGCATTTTGCAATGTCATCCCCTTTGGATTCCGCAATTATACACATGAGTAAAGGTCTTTAGGTTAAAAAGTCAAAAGTTCCGAAGTTCTCTTGTTCAATCACCATCTCCTTTTTTGATCTTCCACTGCTTTAGGATAAAATGGCCGAACTTCCCCGATTTCAGAATTTTTTTTTTTTTTCAGTTTGACCTCGAAGTGTGTAACAACAATTGGGAACAAAATTTTAATTCAAATTCCTATTTCTACCCAAATTAAAAAAAAAAAAAAAAAATCGATCACGTTTCCTTCATTCTGCCAATATTAATATTGGTACAGTTATTATTTATACAATTCTAAAAGTCCCTTACGACTCCCCACTAGAGATGAGTTCGGGCTCGTTTTTTAAAGCCAGAGTGATAATACTTAAGTCGGAGCCCGAGTCAGAAATTTCAGCTAATAGGTAAATAAGTCAATTACTTCATTGACAGTATAACATACATTCTGCGGTTTGTGCAAATAAAAGACTAAGCCTTATATTCACCAAATATTTGACACTGGGATTAATCCTAAAACGCGTGTTATAGTCATCGGTAAGATATCTTACCGATGACTTTTACACGCGAGTTTGGTTTAATCCGCGTGTCAAGTGTTTGGTGAGAATACGGCCGTAATACATATAATACTAGCAAACTCTTAATGCATTTTCTAATTCTTTATATTAAAGTTTATCAAATAATAATTTATTTATTTTTCCCGTGATTCATTTTTTAAAATGTGTTTACAAGGAGTATTTTCAATAAAGGAGAAATTTCTCCCGAACCCAAAGCCCGAACACGAAATCCAGAGCCCGTTTCCGGCTCGGGCTGAGCCCGTCTCATCCCCACTCCCTAATTCATCTGAAGCTTCGCTCTTCACAGCATACGACGTGGAGCAATGAATAGAAAACGAGCTTCCCTATTTCTATTTTCAACCATGTCGTCAGGAGTAGCCTGATTCATAAGCGAGTTCTTGTTTCGGGTGGTTTAAGATATTTGAATTCACAGAGCTTTTCAACAGCCGATATAGTTCTAGAATTAACTCTTTTTGTCTGGATGGTAACTTGTTTTCTGGCAAAAAATGAACGCCGAATAAGTAATTGACGAAAGGAGTGGGTGTGTTTAAATTAGCAAAATCTCGACATAACGAATTTGAAGGGACCGAGGCGAAATGCATAATTCTGAAATATTCGTTTAAAAGAAATTTCATTGACTGATTTGAAATAGTGTATGATTATTCAATAGCGTCAGCTGGGGAAAATGATGGTGTGGGATATATTAAAAATATCTTATTTCACCATAAAAATGTAGATGTTTCAATATTTTTACTCTTCGAACATGTACCATGTAAGGAAAGTAATGTAATCATGAAAAAATTAGACGAGATTTTGGTGTATTGACACGTTTTGAGGTCTTCTGAATTCATTTATGCTATTTTTACCAGATGTATGTGTGTGTGTGAGTGAACACGATAGCTCCTAAACGGGGCATTCGATTGAGATCAAATTGGGTATATATGTTATAAACCACCGTCGCTGTATAGGTGTGTATAGGACTTATAGTTTTTCTACAGCGCTACGACAAAGATTTCTTTTATATTATGGCCTGTGGGAGGAAATATTTGAATGTGCGCTAGCGTTTATTTAAATGCTTGGTAAATGATCTTAATCGTAAGTGTTCGGAAATAAGAATCGTAAGTGTTCGGATATCGTAAGTTCGGATACGGTAAGTTTAGTATAAGTTCGGAATCGTAAGTGTTCGTTCCTGTATTTGCTCTAAATATACTGCGTCTTAACAAGTGATATTGAAAAACTTTCTTCTGGATTCCTTATAATTAGATAAGGCATTAATATTTTGATACATATTAATAGAGAGACTTCAAAAGAATGATACTGGCATTTCTATTTCTCCTTTAGTTAAATATTCCTGAAACAACAGTTATAATCAATGAAACCGACATTTTAATTGATTGTTTATCATAGAAATTAATTTTGTGGAGCTAGTAGAGTAGCCAAGAATGTTTTTCGGGGGTGACTGAGAACTCAAAAAACTAGAATGTGCAATATAGCTTATAAAAATCTATATATATATATATATATATATATATATATATATATATATATATTGAGAGGGCGGGGGGTATCTATATAAATACGTGGACCTCCGAAAGAAATTTTCTAAGGCGGGGCGAAAATCTTCCCGGCTTTTTTCGTAAAGCACAGCACAAAAGTTTCGAAAAAACAGGATGGACGGAAGGATTTTTTTTTTTTTTTTTTGTAAAACTCCTCTTTTTAATGTGTCATATAAAATACTAAAAGGAAAGAGTGGGAGGGAAATTTTTTTTTGATATGTAATGGTACTTTTAAGGTATGTTCGAAGCTTGAAAAAAATACTAATATTTAAATGGCAGAATTAACATTTCTGCCATCTAAATCATTCTAGAATTATTTTTTCAAAATTAAAAAAAAAAAAAAAGATTTTAATTAGATCCGTAAATGTAATTCGTAACGCATTCTAAAAAATTCACGGACGCACTTTAGCTGAACACGGGCCCAGGGGCGGAGCCCCGTCTACCCCCATCTCGTAGGGCCTGGTGGAGGGGGGGTTGAAAATCTTTATACAATTATGGGAATGACCTATTCAGTTACGTTATTGCCCAGCGGCGAAAATTTGTATTAAATTTCAACTGAACAGCATTGCCCTTGGCAATGTGGTCTCATTTACCAAATAAAGTGTTGAAATGTGATATTAAAACTGATTGCTCGTATCCTGCCAGACGTTTTAGGAAAACAGGCTTTATGTGTCCAACAACTAGTATACCGAGAACCATTTTCTACATTCACGTGTTTCGTCTCCCAGACTTTTGAATCGCTTTCTCCTCTGGGCTTCATGCCAAACCAAGATCTTGTACTTCAATCGATATAATGAATACACTACTACTCCCAAACTGTGTTACTTACGGGCAGCACGTGCTACAGAAGTTAAAAGGGTGGAAATATCTCCCATTGAATGTTGCCAATAAAAAGGAGGAAATGGAGGGGCATCACGAGATTGGTCATGCACTGCTGTCCTGTAAGTTTTGTTTCATAAAGATTTGCGTGCGTGTTGTATCTGGTGCACATTGTTACAAAAATTTCACAGAGGGTGTGTTAAAATAGTCCAACAAGCCCGAAAAAACGAATATAACACTTTATTTGACGAATCAAAGCACTAATACCACACAGAATTTAAAAACGCAGGCAATGGCAAATCATTAACTAACACAGCTATATACTATTCAAATCGCGATGTCAGATGTATCGCTTTGCTCTCAATATTTGCAGTCTATCACACACTCGACAGTGAGAGGGATTTCTTTTTTATAGATTTCCAGGCGGAAATGACGTCATGAAGGATGTAACACTACTTTTCTAGACTTTTCCAGTATTGTCTTTCCTAAAGGCCTTATTACACGGACAAAATTTAGAGCAATTTTGGTTGCAGCAACCAGTTGCTACAATTCATTCCCGCAAGTCAGGGAGCCCATATACGAACGCAGGGTTGCCATAGTAAACAAACTCTGCTGTGTCCACAAACGCTTGAGATTCGCCGAATTGGCGGTAGCTACAGCATGTAATTATAAAAAGCATGTCGTTGGTTGTTTATACCTCGTGTCTATCTTCGGATCGGATTGTTGTTTATTTTTATTTTCGCCAATCAAATCAATTTCCATGTCGATATTCCATTTCACGGACATTTGTTTTCGCACACGCTGATCCCTTTCACTACGAGCGGTATGGCTGACACTGACTCTTCCGTCATATTGTGTTGTGACGTAGAAATAGGAAGCACTACGATTGGCTGGAATTCCAGCAACCTGCAATATTTTCGCCTCTGAACGAAAAAGTTGGAGTTACTGTGTCTGTGACTCTTCCCTAGGTAACCGAGGGAAATTTCCAGAAAAGAGGGTTCTGCAACTGGTTGCTGCAACCAAATCGCATGAAAATTCCTTCGTGTAATAAGGCCTTAATTGAGGTAATCAAAATTCCTCTAATTTCGAGAAATTTCTTTTTGTCTCCAAAATGGTTGCCACGGTCAAGGGGGCACATACTCATTTCACTTCCAACAATGCCTGTACAACTCACTATCCCGCAACACGCATCGATGCGGGTAAACAACATTGCAGTTTTGTAACAATATTCTAAAGCCCTTTTAACCCTTTGAGGCGCAACCCTTTCCCAATGCTGAAAAAAGGGCAGCCGTTGCCATCGCTCGACTTAACTACCAGCAAGATGGCGGACGATCGAAACGTTCATCGTTGTCAAAAAAGGGGTCTCTAGATCTGTGGCACGCGATGAACGTTTCGATCGTCCGCCATCTTGCTGGTAGTTAAGTCGAGCGATGGCAACGGCTGCCCTTTTTCAGCATTGGGCAATCTATCTAGCTGTTCTCGCATTCTTCCATTTTTCAGCAGATGTCAGCTGTTAAAAATAATCGTGACCATTTTTTTACGGGAAATGACGTGCTAAAAAGTAAAAGATTCTCGTGGATCTATGTCGACTATTTTTATAGAAATCAAATCTATTCTTCGTGACTGGCAATAGTCAAAACGTCAGAGTTTGGTGTTCCCAGAGCGGAAACACTGCGCGTTAAAGGGTTAAGGGTCTCTCACACTCTTTCTACATGGCGAATGCACATAAAAAAAAATAATAATAATGAAGTTCCGAGACAACTTATAATTAACTTTCTTTAAAACCTGTCCACGGCCATATTCACCAAACATTTTACATGCGGATAAATCCAAACACAAGTATAAATTTATCTGTAAGATTCCCACTTTCATATTACCCATGAGTGTTTATAAAGTATAAAAAATCTTTTATCCCCCCACCCTTCTCTTTTCCTCTCGTGATCATACGGAAATGTCATTGATAACACGTGTGGATTATGTTGTCGCTTTATCTTGGAGAACTTTGAAATGTTGGCGTTGGTGATAAGATATTCTTCGAGGATCGAACCGAAAAAAAAAAACATCGCAACTGGTACTGTGCTCTTCAGTAGGATTCCCGCATGTCTCACAGCCATGTCGATCGGTATCTCCCGGAATAAGTGTAACAGCTGGCAGTTCCATTCGAAATCTTCACCATGAGGAGGCAAAGTAAAGGAACCAGGTACCAAAGTATTTTGAACCGGTCTCGCAGTCAAAGTGAGTGATACCGTGGTTTAAGTTTGTTTTGATTTAAAGCGTTTGATTTAAAGCTCCTAGTTGTTCCTTACTAACTTACGAATTAGATTTGATCTTTACAGCAGTGGTCCCCAACCCTTAGTCCGCGGACCGGTATCGGTCCATGTATCAAATGGTACCGGGTCGCCCAAGGAACATTAAATTCTTTTTTTTTCCCCTGTGTATTTCTCTTGGATTTACTGTGACTTTGTCGGATTTATGCCAATTCTTACATTTGTACCAGAAAAAAATCTTGTTACTGTTTTTAACTATTGGTTAATTATTTGATTGATTTTTAAACAGTTCAAGATTTTTAATTAAAATTTCATAAAATTGAAAATAAATGGGCTTTCCTTTAAAAAAAAAAATAAGTAAATAAATAAAACGAGTTTTTTATTGAACAATAAATGTAACGTCATTTATACATAAAAATTATAATAACACAGGGGCGTAACCAAGGGGGGGGTAGAGCGGGTCATAACCCCCCATGAGGAATTTTTTGGCATATAAAATGTATGTAACCCCCCCCCCCCCCCGCCGTGAAAAACTTCTGGATACGCCCCTGAACACCAACATTTTCGAAATCCGATAGAAAATATAAACAATCCGGTTTGGGTGCAAAATATAAACAAAAAGATTGGGCATCGCTGCTCTACAGGAATCCCTGGTGTTGCGTCATTCGAATGAATTCTATACAGTGAAACCTGCTCGTCTCGAAATTTTTAAAATTCCGTACTTTTATCATCAAAATTCAATGTATTTTCCTTTGTTCATCTTGAAATAATTTCCTTCGAATATTTCGAATACCGACCCTCGTTTATCGAGGTTAACCAGTTCCATACTCTGCCGCGATAAGTGAATTTCTGGTTAGGTAGGATTTCTTTATTTACAAATCGAATACTTGCGTAGTTGGGGTGTAAAAGGTCCCGTGTTTACAACTAAGTACTTTTTTTTAAAACTTTATTACAGAGTTTAGACTTAATGATATTTGGTCTACGATATATTTATGTGTAATTATTGCACGCTTAATTACACACAAGGTGTAGTCTAGTGGCGGCACCTGATGTCAAAGGAATAATGGGGATTCACGAATACCTATGCCTACAGCCCAACTTTAAATTTAGCTGTAGAGGATGTGGGGGGGGGGGGGGGGACTAAAAGCAAAAGTAATGGGATACTTTATTTTTATGACGGCGGCATAGAATTGTTCTGATAATATTTTTTGATAAGATAACATAAAAATAATGATATTTGTCTTTTAATTTAAGAAACTAATGCCAATAATGTTGAATCTGCAAACTTGGTTGGGGGTTGCGGGTTGCATAAGATAGTACCAATATTTTTAACCCATTGGGAAGAAAGGAACGCAAACGCTCTTTCTACGCGTCCTTTTTATTTCACAGAAAGAAGTATTCATAAAATTCTTCCTGTAAAATATAACACGCGAATACCTGAAAAGCAATTTCGGGATATTTCCAAAATTCGCCCCCTTAAGGATTGTGGGCATCTACTTTCCCCTTTATTCTCGCCACTGCTTAAAAGAAAACTCTGAAATTCTTGCTGTGAAATATTAGAAATATATCCGTTGTTTAGGCACATCTTTTTTACAATTAAAAACATTCAAAAAGTTTATTTGTTAGTCAGTCTCTTCTGTTGAAACTTTTTTTGTTGTTGTTGTTTTCTGTGGTCGGGCACTTGACCTTCAGTCATTCGCCACTACTAAGGCCCAGAATACTGGTCACTTTATTATGCAGGCACCTTAACCCTTTGAGGCCCAATGCTTAAAATAGGGTAGCCGTTGCCATCGCTCGACTTAACTACCAGCAAGATGGCGGACGATGGGAACGTTCATCGCGTGCCACAGATCTAGACCCTTTTTTGCCGACAGCTGGCTGTGCAGGCACAGCCAGCTTACAAGGGCATGAGTCTAGTTTAAAAAAAAAAAATAAATAGTTGATGCATGTGCAGAAGCTGTTAGTTCAATGCGGGGCACAGCCAGCTGCGTCAAAAAAGGGTCTCTAGATCTGTAGCACGCGATGAACGTTTCGATCGTCCGCCATCCTGCTGGTAGTTAAGTCGAGCGATGGCAACGGCTACCCTTTTTTAAGTATTGGGCTATCTATCCAGTTCTTCTCGCACTCTTCCATTTTTCAGCAGATGTCAGTGCTGTTAAAAATAATCGTGACCATTTTTTTTACGGGAAATGCCGTGCTAAAAAGTGAAGGATTCTCGTGGAGCTATGTCACCCGCAACTATTTTTATAGAAATCCAATCTATTCTTCGTGACTGAGTTTGGTGTTCCCAGAGCGGGAACACTCCGCGTTAAAGGGTTAACAGGTGGATCAGCATTACCTCCTATAAAGGGACGGACGAAATGGCATCCAATCTTATTTCAAACTCACAGTATTTTTTTTTTCTGTCTGACTTTAAGTCATCAGTGATTGTATTACAATTGAAAATTTGTTTCAAGTAAACTGTAGAAAAATATTACAGTGTAAAAAGGGTGTTATACTGTTGAGGGATTTCCCAAAGTAAACTGCATCTATGGTCAAGAAATTTTTTCCGAAGGCTCCTAAAAGTCTGAAAAAAGTCAATTGACTTTCATAAGTTTAGTAGACACCCTCTTATAGCGAGGCTCGCCCACTGGGTATTTATCCAATCCAAATCAAAGAAATTCCCACCTTTTTTGAAAATCTCGTCCACTTTTTTCATGTAATGAAAACCCTGCAAAAAAACTTTTTTTCCTTGTTTATGAATAAATGCGAAAATTTCTTTCCGGAAATATTTTATTAATAAAGAAAATATGCAGCATATAAAATTTTAACCAGCAATGAATGCACAGTTCAATATTTTTTTCTAAAAACACTGTCACTTCCTAAATCAATTTCCATCACTGTACATTTTGGGTGAAATAAGTTTTTCAATATTTAGCCCCTCCCCCAAAAAACATTCCTAGATTCGTCCCTGCATAGGATCATCATAAAAAAACGTAATCTTTTTTTTTTTTTTTTTTTTTTTTTTTTTTAAACTTTAAGGCACACTCAATAATAAATAACGGCTGATATTTCAATATACAGTAATCCCCCCCTATAACACGGTACTCTTATAGCGCGTTTTCATATTACGCGATTTCATATACCTCATATAACACGTGTTTTCCCCCATATAACGCGGGGATTTCCCACGTTATAGTACTTGTTACGAATTGTGATTCTTCAGCGGTACGATCTAGTGAATTTAAAATAAATCTTCAGTACTGTCTTGCACCATATGTAAAAAATTCAGAAAAAAACATAAAATAGAAAACAAGAATCATGTAGATAGTGAAATTTCAATTAATATAGACGAACAAGAAGATATGCTCTTAAGTAAAGAGAATAACAAAGCTTCCAAATTGTGAAATATTTGAAGATTTTATTTAAAAAAAAGGATGTTGGCGGAACGTTATTTCAGATAGCTCCGACAGCGAATAAACATGTAACATAACTATTTTTGGAATTATGTAATTTTTTTTTAATTAGCTGTTTTTTTGGTTACATATGTGTAAATGCTTTATTTAAAATGCTCTTATTTTGATATTAATAAGATGCACATATTTAGTTTTCCCTTAATATTCGATTTAATTGAATCATTTGTACATAACGCGTTATACGAGAATACTCTTACAACGCGTTTTCCTATAACGCGGAACGAATCTACCGTGTTATAGGGGGGATTACTGTATTATGAAATTTCTTTCCGTCTTTATGAGCAGTTTCCTGCTTTTATACAACTGAAGCAAAAAACCTCGATCTCTGGATGTTCAGATTTCTTCCCAGGATCACCTTGTTTTCTTCCTTTTTTTTAACCCCCCACCCACATGTCGATTTTTAGTATCTTATCTCTCTTGAAGTACTGTGTTATGTCATGTATTTGAAGATGTTAATTTCCTCCCGCGTAGATTGTGATAAAACGAAATCTTTCTCGCCTTGCCGCAAAGGAGTCGATTTCAAGTCCTTCATATCGATTCAGTGGGTCAATCTAACGAGAAATGCTACCGGAAAGATACCGTTTACGCAGCCCCCACTTCAGAAATTCAATTTCCTCCTTGCACTCGTTAATTGGATTCCGGGGTTAATTCGTTCGGTCGAATGTGTTCTCTCGTTTGCCGAGCTCTCCGGCACTGAAATTTTAAAATGCTGTTGTGAATGTGGAAATGTTTGCATAAAATCAATTTTACCAGAAATAAATGAACTCGACGATGAAGTAATGAGTATTTTTAAGATTATGTATAGACCAGAAGATGTTAGTGTGTTTTACATTAACCCTTTAATGCGCGGGTTGTTGTGCCATGAAAGCACCGTAATTTAGCGCTTTTACCGCTAGTCGCAAAAAAAGTAATAATAAATAAATAATGGTTGAAGGGTCTCAAAGCTAAACCCTTTGAGGCGCAACCCTTTTCCAATGCTGAAAAAAGGGTAGTCGTTGCCATCGTTCGACTTAACTACCAGCAAGATGGCGGACGATCGAAACGTTCGTCGCGTGCCACAGATCTAGAGACCCACTTTTTGACGACAACTGACTGCACGGCCAGCTGCGTCAAAAAAGGGTCTCTGTTCTATTTCAAAAAAGGGTCTCTAGATGGCGACGAACGTTTCGATCGTCCGCCATCTTGCTGTGCAATGGCAACGGCTGCCTTTTTTTCAGCATTGGACAATCCATCTAGCTGCTCTCGCATTCTTCCATTTTTCAGCAGATGTCAGTGCTGTTTAAAAATAATCGTGACAATTTTTTTACGGGAAACGACGTGCTAAAAAGTAAAGGATTATCGTGGAGCTATGTCACCCGCAACTATTTTTATAGAAATCAAATCTATTCTTCGTGACTGACAGCAGTCAAAACGTCAGAGTTCGGTGTTCCCAGAGCGGGAACACTGAGCGTTACAGGGTTAAAAAGTACAGCCGTTTTGATTGTGCGGCCGCGGAGCTGAAACGTCTGCACTGAGAAAACGTCTTTAGCTCTGGTATCCTCAAATGGGCAATTCGATCGACCGCCATGTTATTGGTGGTTAAATGAATCGATGGCAGTGGCTACGCCTTTTCAGCTTTGGGACCATTTAACCGACTGCATTTTTTCAGTGTTGGGCAGTCTATCTAGTTGGTCTTCTATGTGAAAATGCTTTCACTTCACAGGGGGTCCGTACTATTCTCAGGAATTCAGACCTCATCCTTCCACTTTCTTACATTTTCTAAGTTGAAAGTAAAATGATCGTTTCTTAACCTAATATATCTCATGGAACTTTCAGGAAAAAAAAATAATAATCATAAGCACAAAAATTGCTTTCAGAAGGACTGAAGCCTTACCTGTTTAGAGAAATATTGTAAGATTCCGTTTTTCCTGAGATTTTCGTAACTCATGTAGGTTTATTGTTATTTATCTGCCAGGAGAGGACAGCTCGCGTCACTGAATGTGTCGCTTAGAGCTACATATACGTTCTTCCCGGATTTTCCCGCCACAATTCGGAACCTCATCAGAAGGTGGGGGGACTTCTGAATATTGGCACCCCTCGGAAACTGCTAGCGACAGCCGAGAGGACTTTCGGAACCACGGATTTAACGTGCACGTACACCGCATGTACACGGTGGTCTTTAGTGGTACGCCGGTATCGAACCCAGAATCTTCCGGTTACGAATCCAACGCCTTAACCACTGGGCAATCACGGCGCTAGGTTGATTGTTAGTAATAGCTCATATTTCGACTTGTGAAGCGACATTCTCAGTTTTTCTATCGAGTATCTAGCGCAACGGTTCCCAAACAGTGGCGCGCGCCCCCTTGGGAGGCGTGAGAAAAACGGGCACAAGCAAGTTATAATGGATGTTCTTAAAAACGACTTTTTATTCTTATTTTTACTCCAAAACATATCTTTCTCTGAAAATATTTATACGAACGTTACTGATAACATTTCGTTGAAAAGGCAACTGAATGTTGAGGAATTTGAGGGGCCACCGTAAGTTATCTTTTATTGGGGGGGGGGGCACAATAGACTGGGAACCGTTGCTGTAGTACAATTAAACTAGCTAATAATTTTTTTTTTTTTTTTCAAAGGGTATGGGCACTTGCTCATTAACCCTTTAACGCGCAGTGTTCCCGCTCTAGGAAGACCAAACTCTGACGTATTGACTGTTGCCAGTCACGAAGAATAGATTTGATTTCTATAAAAATAGTTGCGGGTGACAAAGCTCCACGAGAATCCTTTACTTTTTAGCACGTCATTTCCCGTAAAAAGAAACTGTCGCGATTATTTTTAACAGCACTGACATCTGCTGAAAAATGGAAGAATGCGAGAACAGCTTGGGATAGGTTGCCCAATGCTGAAAAGGCACAGCCAGCTGCCGTCAAAAAAGGGGTCTCTAGATCTGTGGCACGCGATGAACGTTTCGATCGTCCGCCATCTTGCTGGTAGTTACGTCGAGCGATGGCAACGGCTGTCCTTTTTCCAGCATTGGGAAAGGGTTTTGCCTCAAAGGGTTAATATCCGTGCTTTTGTCTAAATTTTTTAAGTAACCTGGTGCAATGCGGTTTATGTTACGTTTGCGAAATTCGGTCGAATGTGTTACCTAATACTATTGTTTGAGTTTCGCCGGTTAAACCCCCTACTCCGTGTCAACACCCTTTTAATCTTTCGTTAACTGCTGTGTGTGTTTTGTTTTGAGTTCGCCCTTTGCGTGCATTCTCGTTTGTTTACCTCTTACCCCTTATGACTCGGACTGACTGTAAGACACTTTGGATTAAGGATTCATGCGACGTGCGTGTTGTACGTCAAATGGTTTGTCATTGCATTCGTCTATTTCATACCATCCCTCTATGGAAATCTGTATTTATAACGGTATCTGGTATGTGCAGGCCCTACGAGAGGGGGGGGGGCGCTAGTCCTGGTCCCGCTCGAGCTAGAGTGGGCCCGTGAATTTTTCAGAATGTGTTACGAATTAGACTAAATTTTGAATACATAATTCTAGAATGATTTAGATGGCATAAATGTTAATTCAACCACTTGTAGTATGTATATGTATTTTTTTGGGGGGGGGAGGTAACCTTCGAACATGAATTTAAAGTACCATTCCGGGGTGTCCACCGGCAATTTAAAAGCCGACTTTTGCTACCAATTTAAAGATAAGACGACTTGGGCGACTTTTTTTTAATACAAAACGTCATTTTCATACTTTTTTTCAAGTTTTTGGCTACTTGTACCTTATTTCAGGTGATTCATTTGTAAATAAAATTTCGGTTTTTGTCAACTCCTTTTTCTTTTATAAGTTGTGATCGGTCGTTCATCAAACATTCTAATCTGTTTTTTTTTAACTGTACTAAAAATAAATGTACTACATGTTCTGTTATATAACGCATGAAGTTTTTATAATTTATCATTTTATTCATTCCTTCTTAAATGAAACTGAACGACGCATGCTTATTTCTTAACTTCGAATTCTTGCAAAATTGCCACTATTTTCGCAACTAAAATTAAGAAAATGGCTACTAAACTGGCGTCAGTGCTGTTAAAAATAATCGTGACGATTTTTTAACGGTAAATGACGTGCTGAAAAGTAAAGGATTCTCGTGGAGCTATGTCACCCGCAACTATTTTTATAGAAATCAAATCTATTCTTCGTGACTGGCAACAGTCAAAACGTCAGAGTTTGATGTTCCCAGAGCGAGAACACTGCGTGTTAAAGGGTTAAATTGCACACATTGTTCAGTTAAATTATAAAAACTACGTGCCGTCTTTACTAGTAATTTCCTTAATTTGTCATCCAATTTAAACTGTAGTAGTTTTTGCGATGCATATTTCCTTGGTCATTATCATTAAACTGGTATTCGTTGATGCTGGAACATTTTGAATTTTCTCAGCTAATATGGATTCGTTATCTCATCATTTTGAAGCTGTGAAAAACAATGCTGTAAAATGTGTATGTATGTATCGTGATAAAATATCCTTTCATTGTTAATGAGAACTGAAACGGAAGTCGATTAGGAGGCTTTTGTTATTCAAATGATTAGGGCATATTGATAGAAGACCGAAATTCCTGATTTGAAAATGAATTTTCTTGCTATAAAATTCTTCGTGCATTTTACATTGATAATTCACTGTTATTTAAAAAGAAATTTTAAAAAAAGCCACCATTAATGCTCCTAAATTTGCTACTGTTTTAAATAATCGGAAGAGAAGTCATCCCCGTTAAACCATCCTTCGAAAAATAGCTTTTTTAAGAATTTTGAACACAGTGAAACTTCTCGGGTGCGACCTCCCTCCTTTCCCCGAAAAATCGGTCTTTAATGGAGGTGGTCTCTCAAAGACGTTTATAAAAAGTATTGTTTTGTTTTTACGATATTACATACTAATACATAAATGATTATTCAAACGTATTTAAAAAATTTTAATAAGATATTTAGAAATTTCGGATTGTTTCATTCTTTATCTCTCTCCGAGAGTACTTCTATCAGTACTTTATTTTAACTTTCCGAACATGTACCATGTAAGGAAAGTATTGTAATCATGAAAAAATTCGACTCCGAGTATTTACACGTTTTGAAGTATTCTGAATTCATTTATGCTATTTTTACGAGATGTATGTATGTGTATGTGTGTATGTGTGTGTGTTTGTGTGTATGTGAGTGAACGTGATAGCTCCTAAACGGGGCATTCGATTGAGCTCAAATTGGGTGCATATGTTATAAACCACCGTCACAAGACTGGTATTGATTTTGGTGTGTGTAGGACTTTATAGTTTTTCTACAGGGCTACGACAAAGATTTTTTTTAGATTCCTTTTACATTATGACATATGGGGAGAAATTCTTGAAAGCGCGCTAGCGTTTAAAAGGTGCATTCGATTGAGCTTCAATTTCGTATATATGTGTAAATTTTTCATCGATTAAAACTTATTTAAATGCTTGGTAATGACTTAATCGTATGTGTTCGGAAGGTCGAGTGGAGTCACTCCAGATTTTTTACTTCTTACACAAAAGAATATTTATCCTGATATTCTTCATGCATTCTGAATTTTCCGTAATTAAAATCTTTTTGCTTTAAAATTTTCGTTTAGGATTTCGTTAGGGGATTTGAATCGATTTTTTTGAAAAATTGTTTAAATCATTGATATGACCGTGTGTTAATTAGGGTTACTGCCACATAGTTTGAGTACCTCGATTTGAAAGATTTTTCCACCCAAAAAATTTTCAATTAGAATATTTAAAATTGAAGTATGTTAATAGACATTTCGTACTAAAATATTTTGATCTTTATTTATTATTTGCGGCTGTTATTTTACTTGCGTTCATATACTCACCCCCATCAAAAATAAATGATAAATACAGTAAATTATTTGAAAAGAAAATGAATAAAATAAAATGGCGAATAACTGTTTTATTGTAGTGTTGATTACTCGCTTTTATAAATTTCAAAGAGAATCAAATCGAGAAATTTCTTATCTGTCATTATTAACCCTCTTCGTTGGTAGAATGGAATGAACTTAATTTCGATCCCCACGTTCTTCTTCCCCCCCCCCCCCCATCTTTTTTTTTTTTTTTTTTTTCTCTTTCCTGTTCTCCTTCATTACTCGTTAACTACCGGCTTCATTACGTAGCCGAGCTAAAAAGTCGTTTGTGAATAATTTAAGGAAGCGGGGTGCGCCGGATTTCTTTGGAATCATCGTTAGCTGAGATTTATTTGATTAGGAGACGGATGATTTGCGTTAAAACTGCGCCGTTTTCATTTTGCAAACTTGTGCCATCTAAGAAAAGTATTGTAATTATGAAAAAAATCGAATTTGAGATTTTGATACATTTACATGTTTTGAGCTCTTCTAAATTAATTTACGCCAGTGGTTCTCAACCGTTTACCATTGTACCCCCCCCCCCAATCAAGGGACAATTTACGACGGCGCCCCCCCCCCCAATTCCTTAGCATACTTATAGTTTTTATATTCTTCAACCGTGAACATTCAGTTCCCTTTTCTACAAAAAATGTTATCCTTAAAATTTCAATAAACATTTTAAGTGATAATAAATTTTTTTGAGTATAAGTAAGAATAAAATAGATGATGTATTAAACATGCATTATTACTTGCTCTTTACCTATTTCTCCCCCCTCCCCCCCCCCCCCCGGAAAACGTCCCAACGATCGGGAACCACTGATTTATGCTTTTGTGTTGTTGCGTATGTATACGATAGCTGCACCTAAACTATGCATATAATTAAGCTGGAATTCCATATATATATATATATATAATGTACTAGCTGACCCGGCAAACGTTGTTTTGCCATATAAATTATTCCTAGGATTATTTTAGTAGAAAGAAATGACTAACTTATTGTAAATTTGTGAGGATGTGGTATATGAGTGGAAGAGGCATGGAGCGCTGTGAACGATGCTGGAATATAAAAACAACACAATACCAAACATATATTTTTAATTCATTGTAATTTATTCTTTAAATTTATATATATCGCTAATTACAATAATTTTACTAAAAAATAATATCAATCCTTTAACGCAATAGAGTATAAAATATTTTTTGTTATCCCATCTTTAGATAACACAAACAAACTGGATGCCCACTGTATGGTTTGCCCACTCGAGAGCATGCCACGTATAACTGTCCGTGTGAAAAACATGGCGTGCTCAAATCTAATCCACAAACAGACATAATTTGGCCTTGAGACTTATTCATAGTCATTCCATAAAAAATTTTGCCCCCCCCCCCACAAAAAAAAAGGATGAAAATCTGAAACACTTTCAGATTTTAAATACGCACTATAGTGCTATATATTAAAATCGTATCATAATTTATGCGTCGTCCCTATTTTTCGTCCTTATTCCATTAAGTTGGAAAGTGTTATCATTATTCATGACTGTGCTGTATTTTTCTTCCTTATTTTATAAAACCCATCTTTGGAATCGAAATCTATCTTAAAATCGCCTACTAAAACTATTTTACAATCTTCGCCAAGTATATCACAACTATACTTCACCATTTTATATATTGTTTCCTACTTTAACGCCTCGACTCTCGCCAAGGAGGCGATGATTAAACATATGCAGTTACCATGACGATTTTTTGCATTTATGTAGAAATCGTAATTTAGAATTAAAATGGCGATTTGGAACAACATGTAAGTACAGCATGCCGTTACATTTTTATTTATTTTGGATTACCAATTAATGTAGTTTTAATAATTAAATGTCTTCAAATTCCTTAACTGGCGCGTTTATCGCTAGTTTGTTTACTTTAGTTATCACCTAGTTCTTTTGGGTGCGTTGAAACGGTACTTACGTATTATCCCGGAGGTCACTTCCGCCAAACTACTTTTTCGTAGATTTTAAATACGTTGCCAATCGTATTCCAAACCATCAACAATTTCATGTGCCCGGCATTTATCTTAGTGAAAAATTGCTTGTCTTGGGAGACCGCCGGGATAATACGTAAGTACCGTTGAAACTTGTGCATAACTGCCAGAGACCCATAACTGCAAAGTTCGCCAAAGTACGGGGATTTTTTAGGTTGGCGAGAGTGGGGGCGTTAAAATAGGAATCAACTCTTTCTTGTACCTAAAACACATCTTTGGAATCGAAATCTATCTTAAAATCGCCTACTGAAACTGTTTTACAATCTTCGCCAGGCATATTCTTCCTGTAGGCATATTCCAACTATACCGCAAAGACATTTTAAATGCTGTTTGGAATGGGCATCATAATCCACGAGTGTAGCGTGTTTTCCTTTCTTGTTCCACAGAGCACTTCTTCGGAATAGAAATCTATATTAAAATCGCCTAATAAAACTCTTTTACAATATACGCCAGGCGTTTTCTAACTATACGCGAAATATATTTATAATAAATTGTCACGTTTTGGCACCACATTTAGCGATCAATTATCAAAAATTGCAAACCTTGTGCGACTTTCAACATTTTATTAACGCCCCCCCCTCTCCACATTATCTGGCAAACACATTTGAAAAGTGACTCGACACGCTAATGTCTACACAGAAATCCTGATTGAAATTAATAGCACTCTGGGGCTAAACATTTTGGGGTGGACCGCCCTTATGACTTAGGGGTATGAGACATAGTTAAAAACCTATTCTCAGAGCTAACGAATATACATAGAAAATTTCATTAAAATTGGTCGAGTGGTTTCGGAGGAGTTAGCTGACTAACACTGTGACAGGAGAATTTTATATATTACATATATTATAGACCACCCCCTCGTACGATCACTATTGATTTTTGGTGAGTGTGGAATGTATAGTTCTTGTCCAGGGTTGGGAATAAAAGAAAGCTTTATACATTACCGACTATGGACTCAAATCCTTTAAAGCTTTCTAATGCCTAAATGATACATTCGAATAGCTTCGAATTGAGTATGCATATTATAGCTCACCGTCACACAACCTGCATAGATTGTGGTGTGTAAAACATTATTTTTTTGTACAGAGTCTCAAAAAAGATTTCTTATGCATTACAGCCTGTGGAAGGAAATTCTTGAAAGTGCTCAAGCGACTAAATGGTCAGCCCGATTGGGCGTAAATTGAGTATGTACATTATAGGCCATTATTTGACTTCAAGAAAGAATCTCATTACGAACTATGGGCGCAAGTACGAAAAAAACACTCAAAATA
Organism: Cheiracanthium punctorium; assembly: GCA_038373885.1. NCBI lineage: Eukaryota > Metazoa > Arthropoda > Arachnida > Araneae > Cheiracanthiidae > Cheiracanthium > Cheiracanthium punctorium. The sequence goes on from JAWZYV010018994.1 coordinate 239,465, forward strand.
CTGGTGCTAAATTATAAAATAAAAACTTTGTAAAAAAAAGCACATATAAAAAGATATTTATAAGAAGTTAACGATTGACCAAGCCACCGAAAGTGCTATAGTTTTTAAATGATTTTAATTGGTAATTTTAAATGTTATACATATCATACACTGTTAAAAATAAAGTTCTTAAAAAGTCACTTGTCAGGATGGAACACAAACTTTATTTCTTCTAGAACTTCGTAGAACAATCAGCTGCACACAATTCACAAGCACAATCTAGCAGTAACGTGCTTTTAACAATCCGCTTGGATCAGAAGCTCTCACAAATGCTGTATTTCTCACACCAAAATAAGTCACTTTCACAGGCAAAAATTCCGTAGAAATATTCAAGAGATATAGTACACAATCCCTTAAGACACAGCAATGAAGAATTTACACACAGCACTTTGAAAACAGCTTCACAAAACAAGCTAAAACACAGCTTCTATAGCACTATCAACGTACCGAGAGCTATTCACACATCGAGCGTTCAGCTCGCACTGACTCTCGGGGCGACGCGCTCTTCTATAAATAGCCGGCGCAGGAGGTACAAGAGGTTTCCAGAAAAGTCAATTTCTCGAGGGTTCTACATAAAGCGTGAATTTTGATTACGTCATAGAAGAGAAATGTTAGGTTATTATGCGTTTTTAATGCAGGAAAAACAACTTCCAGGCCCCATTGGGAAAATCGCGCCAAATGACCAAAAAGTCGCCAAGCTTGGCGACTTTTGGCGAAATATCGCCAAATTTGGCGCCAAAAATAAGTCCTCAAAAGTGAAGAGATCTAAGCTCTAGGACTAATATTTCTCGAGATTTCTAGAAGCCCATAGAAAAACATATGGGAAAGCGAAACCTCCGTATCTCCGGTTCTAATTGGCCGATTTTGATGCAACAAAAAGCAAAATTTATCTATTTGAAGAGTAGAATACGAATTTTAAACCATTTTAAGCCCCAGAGCAGCGGGTTGCCCCGAAAATTCGTAACATTGCCCCCTTCCCAAGGACTGCACGTCCCGGGCAGTACAATCCCCAGTTAGGAGGTCTCACAAATATCTGCAGTATATAACCATTATCAGGATCTTAACAACATAATTCAAGCAAATAATCAATAAACACAGTAAGCAAATGCACTCTAATAAATAAATAAAATACATAATAAACAATTACACTAATAAGTAATCAATGTAATAAACAAATACACATTAGTAAAGACCAATATATTACAAATATGTACACTAAACATGGCGTAAGTAGTGAGAGAAAGAGAGTTGAAGAAAGAGGAAGAGAAGAGAAAGACAGGAAAGGAATGAGAGATGAAAGAAAAGAGGAATTACGCCATAGTGACCATAGTCTGAGCTAATTACAACCGCGGTAGATGGCTAGCCGATCGTAATGTACAACTCTTGGCTTCGAGTTTGGTGACTTACGAATCCGTACGATGACGTCATTCAGCCGGTTTAGGACTGTGTAAGGACCGTCCCACGGCGATTGCAGCTTGGGAGACAGGCCTTTCCGTCGAGTAGGATTCCATAGCCAAACTTTGTCACCTGCGTTGAACTCGTGTCCCGTAGCCTTCGTGTCGTAGCGAGTCTTCATCTTTTCCGTGTTCAGGTTGATCCGCTCCCGAGCAAAATGATGTACATCTTCAAACCGTGCCCGAAGGTTTTCCACGTACTCCTCTGGCGATGAAGGCGCATCTAGAGGGCGGCCGAACACTAGATCGGCGGGAAGACGAAGATCTCTGCCGAACAGCATCTGGGAAGGTGTGAAGCCGGTAGTCTCATGGACGGCGCTCCTATAGGCCAGCAAGAAGAGGGGGAGTTTCTTGTCCCAGTCCTCTTGATTCCTAGATACCAGAAGCGAGAGGTTGTTTAAAATTGTGCGATTGAACCTCTCCACCATGCCGTCGGATTGTGGGTGTAAAGGCGTAGTCTGGGTTTTGTCCATTCCGAGAAGATGGCATAGTCCTTTAAAGACTGCAGAGGTAAAGTTCGTTCCTTGGTCGGAATGAAGTTGCAGAGGGGTTCCATATCTGGAAATCCATTCTTGCACCAGTACCTCTGCTACGGTCGTAGCTTCTTGATCGGGAATAGGAAACGCTTCGGGCCATTTAGAAAAGTAGTCAATGACAACTAGGATGTATTTGTTGCCATCCGAAGTTCGCGGAAGAGGTCCCAGGATGTCGAGGGCAATCCTCTCAAAAGGCGCTCCTACATTATAACGATGTAGTCTTCCACGGCTTCGTTTCTTCGGGCCTTTACGGGCGGCACAGGCGTCACAAGCTTGACACCACTTTTCGACGTCGCCTCGAGCCCTAACCCAGTAGAAGCGCTCGCGAACTTTCTGCAGGGTCTTCATTACGCCAAAATGGCCCCCAGTTAAGCCATTATGAAGTTCTTCTAGAACCTTCGGAATCCTCGAGCGAGGGAGTACTAACTGCCATCGGAGCATCTTGCCGTCGTCCGACTCCCATTTACGATACAGGACTCCATTTCTCAGGCGAAGCGAATCCCATAAAGCCCAGTACTGTTTTGTTGCCGGACTGTAAGATGATATTTCCTGCCAACTGGGCTTAGCGCTGGATTTTTCCATAAATTCTACAATAGGTTTGATGTCGCTGTCTGCTAATTGGTCCGCCCGAACATTTTCGTCACTCCAGGGATCATGGGATAGTGTCGATGATGTAACTTGGCGGACAACGGGATGTTTCAGATGGTAATTTTTCTCTGCCCTGGAGCAATAGCGACAGCTGTCTATACAGGGCCTTCTTGACAAAGCATCTGCATTTCCATGAGATGCCCCTTTCCGATGACGTATCTCGATGTCATATTCTTGTAATCGCTGTATCCACCTGGCTATTTGGCCCTCTGGATTCTTGAAATTTAGAAGCCAGGTTAAAGAGGCATGGTCCGTTCGGAGCAGGAACTTTCGGCCGTACAGGTAATGATGGAAGTGCTCCACGGCTTTAATGATAGCAAGAAGTTCCTTTCTCGTAACACAATAGTTACGTTCCGCCTTCGAAAGGCATTTGCTCCAGTAGGCAATGACATGTTCTTGGCCATCTATCTCCTGGGACAAAACTGCTCCGACACTCTCCTTACTTGCGTCTGTGTCCAGTATAAATGGCTTGTCAGGGTGAGGATACGACAGGATCGGCGAAGATGTTAAAGCCGTCTTCAGTTCGTTGAATGCGTCCTCACATTCCTCAGTCCACAGAAATTTCTGTCCAGTCTCGGTCAATTTGTGAAGAGGTCTTGCAATTTGAGAAAAGCCCTTCACGAATTTTCGATAGTAAGTACACAGACCGAGAAAACTTCTTAAGTCGTGGATATTCTCGGGACGACTCCAGTTCTGGACTGCGGACGTCTTTTCGGGATCGGTTCGGACTCCGTGGGCGGATATTATGTGCCCGAGGTAACGTACTTCCCGACGAAACAAATTGCACTTCGATGGACTTAGTTTCAAGTTTGCCTCTTTTAATTTCTGCAGTACCTTTCGAATGTTCTCGAGATGCTCTTCGAAAGTCCTCCCGACGATGATGATATCGTCCAAATAAACGAGACATGCTTCGTAGGAAAGTCCTCTCAACACTGTCTCCATTAGTCGCTCGAATGTAGCAGGTGCGTTGCAGAGTCCAAAAGGCATAACTTTGAACTGCCATAATCCTTGTCCCGTGGTGAACGCAGTCTTTTCACGGTCGTCGGGATGAATTTCCACTTGCCAGTAACCACTTTTCAGATCCAGAGTGGAAAACCATTCGTTTCCCGATAAAGTGTCCAAAGTGTCGTCTATCCTGGGAAGAGGGTAGCTGTCTTTCTTGGTAATGTCATTGAGACGTCTGTAGTCAACACAGAACCGGGTGGAACCATCCTTCTTTCGGACCAAAACAATTGGCGAGGCCCAGGGACTAGTCGACGGCTCGATGACGTCATCACGCTGCATCTCCTCTAAAAGTCTGCTCACCTCTTCTTGCTTAGCAAACGGCAGCCGCCTAGGATGTTGCTTGATGGGAGAATGGCTGCCTGTATCTATCCTATGTTGAGTTAAGCTCGTACGGCCAAAGTCACCCGAAGTTCGGGAGAAGAGGTCTTCAAATTCAGCTATTACTTTCTCCGCAGCGCTTCTCTGTTCTTCCGTTAACTCCACGTCTTGTACTAATTCCTTCGTCAGGCACTCGGAAGATTTAGCTGTCGTTTGGCTGATGTTCTTATTAATGCAGGTAACAGGAGTGCATGTCGCCAACACTTCATTTTTCTTTATCACCTTTGACTTGTCCGTTACATTTACTACTCTAACTGGAATTTCTGTTCTCGACAAGTCCACAAGTGTTGCTCCCACAAGTACTTTTTCGATGCCTTAGCGACATTTTCCAAAGAAGATCTGACAACAGTGGCTTTTATCTCATAAAAATTCATTCAAATGTATAATTGCGGATCTGCGATTAAAAATTTCTTTAAAAACTGCAGTTTTTTTATTTGAGTACAACTTTGCCTAGAGACTTAGCATTTTTTTCCACTCGAAAAATTATTTCTCTCGAGATTTTAGAAAAATAAAGAACGTTTAATTTTTAAAACTGTTCTGTGTTTATTCTTTTGATAATTAAATTTATGCGTGAAAGAATTTTTAATTAAAAGTATGCAAAGATTCCTTGAAAGCTGGGAAAGTACGGAAGAAAAAAAAAAAATCGAATTCTAATCCATAAAAACTTTTCATCTTAATCGCATTACTGCGTACTTCCACGTTTCTTCATGAGTAACTTCGGCGAGGCTTAATGCATTCGTCGAATTTCCTTGTATTGATTTTTAAACTAGGAAGTATTTCCTTTTGATTAAAAAAAGGTGGCAACATGAAATTTTTCTTTCCGATATATTATATGAAAGTAAGAGATATTTTCATTTTTATTTTCAAGTTTGAAAAGTTTCCAACTTTAATTATTTTGTCTCTCAAACCCCAATTTTAAAAGGTTGTTTTTTGGAGTAGCGAAGTGAGACTTTACGTCTTCTTAAACCTTTGAAGCTCAAGCCATTTTTACATCAATATAGAAGCCCAACTGGACAGTTTCTCCTACACTGAAAAAGTTAAGCGATCACCATAAATCCATTTAACTACCAATAAACATGGCGGTCTATCGAATAGCTCATCGGCCGTCACATAGCCAAAGAAGTTTTTTGACACAGCTGGTTGTGCGGCCGCGCATTAAAATTTAGATATTGCTTAAAATATATAAAAGAAAAGGGGTTTAAGCTTTGAATTAAATTTTAATCCGAATCTATACTCAGTAGATTGTAACATTGAAAATCATACGGATATATTTACTTTCACAGATTTAATTTTTCACTGTTATTTGCAAATTAAAAAAAAAAAAAAGGTCTGCTCCCTCCCCCCCCCCCCAAAAAAAAAATAAATAAATAAATAAAAATCGTGATTTTGTTGCAAAGAATGACTATTTGCAGGCAGTGATATCAAGGATAAAAATACGAGACAACACGGGACAAAACTTTAAAGTTCGGGACTGTCCCGTATAATACGGGACGGGACGGTTGGTCACTTTATAGGTAATACAAAAAAGAAAAGCATTTATTATTGTAGCCTAGAAGTCAACGCCCGTTATGGTGACAATTGCAACAGGCGCTAGAAAAAATATTTGACGAACGCATGCCTACACTCAATATACACTGCTGGCCACCCAAATTGCAACACCAAGAAAAACAAGAGATATCACAACAAAATTTATTGTGTAGATAACATGTTGACCAAGTAACAAATGATTAAATTTACAGCATTCTATGAAGCGTGGTTCCTGCCAAAATCAGTACCCAGAGTAGCCGCCGTTGTTGGAGATCACAGCTGCCACACGCCTCGGCATTGATTCAAAGAGACTTTGAATGTGTTCTTGGGGTACAGCAGACCAAGCAGCTTCCACACGTTGCCAAAGTTGATCTGGTGTGACAGCTGGGGATGAAATCTGGGTCAGTCGTTGAGCAACCATGGACCACATGTTTTCTATCGGCGAAAGATCCGGAGAGCGCGCCGGCCAGGGAAGCAATTCAATCTGGTGATTGACGAAGAACCCTTGGACAATGCGTGCCACGTGTGGCCGTGCATTATCCTGCTGAAATATGGCTGTTGGCAAGCCCTGAAGGTAAGAAAGGACAACTGGCTCCAACACCTCGGAGATGTAGCGCTGGCTGGTTAAAGTACCGGCAATGCGTACTAGAGGAGTGCGAGAGAGATATCCGATACCGCCCCATACCATAATACCCGGTGCAGGACCAGTGTGACGGTGCATAATGCAGCTGTTCAGCATCCTCTCTCCACGGTGTCTCCAGACTCGAATCCGACCGTCGTGGTGTTGCATACAGAAGCGTGACTCGTCAGTAAAGAGAATTTCATTCCATTCTGTCGTCCACATCCTTCTTTCATCGCACCATTGGCGGCGGAGACGTCTGTGGTTCCGCGTCAGAGGTAGACAAAGCAACGGACGTCTTGCGGACAGACCATTCTGCTGTAAACGACGTCGAATGGTACGCGCAGACACTGGATGATGCGCTACAGACTGAATCTGCTGTGATATGGTTCGTGATGTGACTGAGCGGTCCGTCACTGCCATGCGTACAATCTGCCTGTCATCACGTGACGTGGTGCACTGAGGTCGATGCGGTCGATCACGTCTGTCCGTCGTACCCTCCTGCACCCAACGATCACATATCCGCATCACAGTTGTTTGGTTTCGTCCAATACGACGACCGATTTCCCTGAAAGATAACCCACAATCTCGGTATGCCACTATCCTTCCTCTGTCAAACTCGGATACTTGATCAAAAGATGATCGTTGTTTCCTACGAGGCATAATTTATCGTTTTTTTGAAAAAAAAGCAAGAAAAACACAATTGCTGTACTTGAAACCGTCGAAATCTCCAAGCCTTAAATAGCGCTTTGAGGTGGCGCCACAGGCGCGCTTGATGTGCGTCTGCGCTGAAATTCTAATCATTTGCATATCTCACCTCAGCTAATGCATGTTGTAAATGTCATATTATTTGCATGCTTCCTTCAGGGTGTTGCATTTACGATGGCCAGCAGTGTATTTAATCTTTGTCCACCCTAAATAAATAACTTCATATTGAATTTCCATTATTTATACCCAAATCGAATTTCATGGTCTTCTGGAAACTCGCGGAAACTTTTCGCATTCGAATGATTTCGTTTTGTGTAAACAGCCCCTCTTATATTAATATTTCGTACCAGATGATCATTTTAATGAAAAAAAAAAAAACTATGTTCTGGAAAAACTATTTTAAAGGAATCGGAATCGCAGCTTTCCCATCAAAGCCTGCTGACCATGACTTCAAATAGAACGTCATTGTCACTTGCAGAGCCTAATTTTGTCATGCAAATGATTCACTTTTTTGACTCTCGGAAAGAAAATAGGGCTGAAAAAAACGAAAAATCGCTTAAAGATGAGGGAACGGGTGGATTTTCATTTTTTTAAAGTTGCGCAGATTGTTTTCTATATTTTTTTTTACACAATTATGAAAATTTTCGAGCGGATCGTTCAAACGGTGTTGATGTAATTACGCTTTTCGTGCTTTTTAGATCTTTTTCAACTTTTTAATCTTTTGGGGGTAATGGCGGTAAAAGTTTTATCTGGGATTGGTTGCCCAGAATTGATACAGAGTGAGCCAGGGATAGCGTAACTATACAGTAGGATTGCAGAAACCGCACTAAACATCGTTTTTAATCACGAAGATTGCAATTCTGAATCTGAAAATTAAATTCCTCCACTTTGTATTTAAAGAATTACAATTCAAATATAAAATCAATCCTATCTGATAAAGATACTTAACGTCAACGTCATGCTACAAAATATTTTTTAAACATACTATTAATAGCGAAACACTTTTAAGAATACTTCAAGGCAACAATTTCATTATCTGAATGATAATAAATCCTTTTGCTGGGTGTCTTTCGTTTATATTTTAATTGATTGAACGTTATATTCTTGCACTATATTTCCATTTTGGCTCTATTTTCGTTGTACACATAAGGTAAAAGAAATTGCATAAACCACCTGCGACGCCATTATTTAAATCCTGAGTCGTTTTTAAAAAGTGATTTGGAGGGGGGAATCTTTTAGGGGAGGGGTGGGGAGCTGCATTAGTAATGTCTTTCTTGTCGGATGAAATTTATGGACGATTTCTTTTTCGGAGACGTATTTCTTGAAACGGCATAAAATTTATTTTCCACGGACAGTATAAAATTATTTCGAGTATCTTTATTTCAGCGTCGATAAATCTCATTTCTTAGCTTAGTGGATTTTATTGTAAGCGCTTTATGATTTTGAATTTCCGTTCTGTGGACTATTTTTGAAAGTTAGTTCAGTTTTAAAGAAAATTACCTTTGCCTAGCTATCTTTTATTTTTGTTTTAAATATGGCGAACTTTGTATCTTTAGGTGTACAGTAGAGTTCCGCTAATCCGAACTAGCTGGGGCCGAACACTGTTCGTTTTATTGGGAATTAGGAATAGACGGATTTTCATGATAATTATCAACGTATTGACTTGTAACTGTAACCGGGTAAATTAAGTGTTGGAACATCTGCTACTGTTAGCTCTATAGCCGCCTTTCACTCCAATTCGATTTCTGCTGTAAATAAATGTATGTTTTTTTCACGAACTTCTTTCTCCTGTTTTAACCCTTAACCCTTTGAGGCGCAACCCTTTCCCAATGCTGAAAAAAGGGCAGCCGTTGCCATCGCTCGACTTAACTACCAGCAAGATGGCGGATGATCGAAACGTTCATCGCGTGCTACAGATCTAGAGACCCCTTTTTGACGACAGCTGGCTGTGCGCGGGCACCACCATCGTCCCCCATCTTGCTGGTAGTTCAGTCGAGCGATGGCAACGGCTGCCCTTTTTTCAGCATTGGGCAATCTATCCAGCTGTTCTCGCATTCTTCTATTTTTCAGCAGATGTCAGTGCTGTTAAAAACAATCGTGACAATTTTTTTACGGTAAATGACGTGCTAAAAAGTAAAGGATTCTCGTGTCCCTATGTCACCCTCAAGTGCTTTTACAGAAATCAAATCTATTCTTCATAACTGGCAACAGTCAAAACGTCAGAGTTTGGTGTTCCCAGAGCGGGAACATTGCGCGTGAAAGGGTTAAACGCAACTCTGACTTTTAGACTGTTTTAAGTCACGAAGAATAAATTTGATTTCTGTAAAAACACTCGAGGATCACATAGTGACACGAGAATCCTTTACTTTTTTAGCAAATCGTTTCCCTTAAAAATTGTCGATTATTTATAAAACTGTCAGAATTATTTTTAGCAGCACTGATATCTGCTCAAAACTGGAAGAATAAGATGGAAATACATTGATATAGAAGAAAAATGGTAATAGACGGCCCAATGCTGAAAAAAAGGCCACCGTTGGATTTAATTACCAGCAAGATGGCGGTCTTGGATCGCCTGTCGCAAGCCAGCTGTGCCAAAAATGGTCTGTAGATCTTACGGCACGCGATGAACGATTCGATTGACCGCCATCTTGCTGGTAGTTAAATCGAACGGTGCCAACGGCTGCTCTTTTTTCAGCATTGGGGAATGCTGAAAAGAGTTAAAAGTTTTAAAAAATCGGTATTTTTCTTGAACTCCTTTCTGAATAGTGGGACACTACTATACTTAATTCTCGTTTGAACCTAAAAACGTTCCTCCAATTTTCATTCTTAGAGAAGGAAGGGGGGTTCATGTATTAGCATGTTCTTTCATTTTCTGCATCATTCAAGAAAGAAAAAAGAAATCCAGAACAGTGTGTCTACCGGTCTCAAAAATGTCAGGAAAATGGGAAATAGGTCAGGAAAGTCTAGATGAAGATTGAAAAACGCAAAATGGGTCAGGGAAATTTTCCAATAAGAAAAAAACTTTCCTCCATATGAGAATTTCTTGGTGGTTTTTCATTTTCTATTTTCTGGGACTCCCGAGAGTAAAAAAATGCTGAGATAAAGGTGATTTATGTTTTGGTATGATGAATGAGTCTGAATGCGTGTGGATTATGTGATGCTCACACCTGTGGTGGGGTGTGGCCTTCTGTGGTCGGGTGTTTCTTTTGACAAGAAGTTGTGCATTGATGACGTAATAATAATGATGTTGCGTAATACGAATGCAGGAAAGCAAACATTACAGACCAAATTAATGAAATGTCTCCAAGCCTGGCAACTTTTGGGCGAAATATCACATTTGGCGCTAGAAATAAATTCCCAAAACTAAAGTCAGCTCATCGATATCGTCAATATTTCTTGAGAATTTGAGAAACACTATCAATGGCGACCCCAAAATGCAAATTTTAATTATTTAACTATTAGAATATGATTTTAAGACTAAATTGATTCCTTCAAGAACGGGTCACCCCAGAAATTCGTAACAATATCTTTTTAACTGTACAAAGATGTAATTTCCTTTCTCCTTTATATAAAATACTAAATAGAGTAAAGCTATTTATATTTATTTTGTTGAATTCTGTGGTGTGTTTTTAAATTTCCTTTTTCACTTTCCGCCATCTCCTAAACACGCAAAATTAGAATTTCAAGAGAGGAAATCTACCTTCCGTTATTTAAATCCCCCCCCCCAAACTTCTTTCTTTAATTGGGGAGTGTTTCTAAAGCCATGTCTGAGATTGTATTTCAGTAGGAATGCTTTGTTCAATAAGTTATTGACAATTCATGTAGATTTTTCCTGGAATATTTATTTTCAATGTAGCTTGCATGCATTTCTGCTCAGGTATTCAAGTTATCATTAAGTCGTTGTTCCTTGAGTATTTCACTATAATGTTGGAATTAACTTCATAACAGGGGTGAGATTCTTCAGACTGTGTGATTTTCGAACTTTATCAATTTTACAAAAATTTTCCGATTTTTTATTTTGGCAAAATTGTATATAATGGCAGAAAACTCTGCTTGTTTCCTGGGTTCATCGTTCTAAAGTCCAGTAGGTGTAGAAAGTTCTAGTAAAAGGTCCACTGGTCAGGATGGCAAACTAACTTTATTGCTTCTAGAAGTTCGTCGAACAATCAGCTGCACAAAATTCACAAGCACAATCAGGCAGTAATGTTCTTATGCTGTATTTATCACATAAAATAAGACTTCCACAGGCAAAAATTCAGTGGAAATACACAAGGGCTATCGTACACAGTCCCTGAAGACTCAGCAATGAAGAATTTACACACAGCACTTAAAAACAATGCTCCAAAAAGGCAAGCAAAACTACTGCTTCTATCGCGCAGTTCACAAAGCAGCGTACTCATCGGAAGCTCGATCTACTCTGAGCTGGGAGTCTGTCATGCTTGTATTTATAGGTGACGCAGAAGCTACAAGGAGCCAGGGGTGCAGAAAATATTTAGGACCCAATATTTCCGCAAAACACAATTTGTTGCCCAAAATCCCCCCCCCCTCCCAAACCGAAGCATATTTTCATTCTAGTTTAAGCGACTCTCTATCGCTAGCTACTTTTGATAACAGCTGCATCTTGCCCCCCCCCCCCCACAAAAAAAAAAAAAAAAAAAAAAATTGTTAAATACACTCGGGATAAAAATTTCCCCCACTCTTCTCAATTTTCCCTGAATCTCGTTCGGGCGTTCGAACATATTCTGCATCCCTGCAAGGAGCTTCCAGAAGAATGTTTCTCGCGAAGATTCCACATAAAGCGAGACTTTTGATTACGTCATAGAAGATAAATATTAGGCTATTATGCATGTTAATGCAGAAAAACGAACTTTACAAACCCCATTGGGAAAATCACGCCAAAAGACCAAAATATCGCCAAATTTGGTGCCAAAAATAAGTCCCCAAAAGTGAGGTTTGCGAACGCCTTCGACCCGCATTTCTCGAGATTTCTAGAAAATGCTATAGAAACCAATAGGGAAACCCAAAACTCCGTACCTCTGGTTCCAGTTGTCCGATTTTGATGCAACAAAACGCGAAATTCAACTATTTGAAGTGTAGAGTTTTAAACTATTTTAAAACCCAGAACAGCGGGTTGCCCCGAAAATTCGTAAGAATAAGTAAGATAGATTTAAAGCAATTATAAAATTTATTGTACTTGAAATTCATAAATATTGCTCAAATGTTCGCTTTTAAACTTTTTTCTTTTTTGTCAATATATACCGTGTATAAAAGCTGAAAAAACCTTGTGCGTGTAGGAAAAAAGTTTAGGTAGTCTCTTCTGTCGATACTATCGCGTGATTTATTAACGTAGGATTGCTTATCGTTGCTTAGTTCTTTCTCTCCGTCTTTTACAACCTCAAACAATCTACCTGCTCAAAATAGCTCAACATAACTAGTGCAATTGAGCCCCGATAACGAGGAAACTAACCCAAATTTCCAGTTTCTACTTTTAACTCTGTATCTCTAATCGTTGACTACACATCAGCAATAAGCTGTTTTTGGGAGCTGCATAGGCTTAGATGTACAGTCAACTCCGAATATAGTGAACTTTCGGTTACAGTGAACGCAAACCATTAGTCCCGATTCACATGCAGTATCTCTGTTCACCACGGGCACACTTCGGTTCTAGTGAACTTAGCATACAGTGGACGAAATTTGATGCTCCCCAGAGGTTCACTGTAACCCGGACTTGACTGTATATGGTTATTTTATTTAGACTTCAAAAAATGTCGAGATAGAGAATTTCTTTCCCCTTTGACTTGCAAAAAAAATTTAAACAGCGTTCATAATCACAGTACAATCAAATAAAGAATAGGATATAATCCGTAGTTGCATAAATTAATTTCCACAACTAACAAGTTTAAAAGTTCCATAGAAGGCTAAATACGTTTGCCGCCATGTTTTTGTCTCAAACGTGAAATATCAAACGCTCTTAGCGTAACCGCACTTCTAACTGCAAGTCGCAATTCATTCTATGCCTTGATAACATTAGCTGTCATTGTTCCTGTAGAAAGGAGACGTAAAAGAAACCATTTTATTTCATATCGTTTATTGTATTCAAATGGCCGTGTACACCTCGGTACAAGAGATTGCATTTTATTTTGTTTTTACTGTCCTCTATCCTGAGAGGAATGTGTCCTTTTTTTTTCCCGGGCGTGATTTAGACAGCCGTTTTCAATTTACAGTCAGCGAAAATAAATAAGAAAGATAAATCATGCCGAACGCATCAATTATAAAACACCATATTTTTGCGCCAAATTTAGCGATGTATTGTACTTAAATCTGGCAAGATTTTAGTTTAGTTGTTTAGGCAAAGCGACACGAATGCTATCTATATAAGCTGGGATTCCTGGACAGGATCGTTTTAAGGGTTTTGGGCACGTATTTACGTTACATCTAAAGAAAATCGCCCCAAACTCCCGACCTTTAGATTGACGATTTTTTAGACTTGGACGAGATTTTAAAGATAATCTTAAAGCTTTATATCACTATTAATTTAATTTTCTTGACCCTGTATAACTTAAAATTTATTTCCATCTTTTAATTGAACAGGAAACAGTTATAAACGTTTATATACTTAGGTATTGTGCTTGATAAGCACGAATATCTCTACTAGGGATGGCACCGAATACCATATTTTGCCGAATAACGAATGCCGAATATTCGGTTTCAATTCTGACCGAATATTCGGCCAAATACCGAATATTTAATTAAAATTTAAATTTATTAAACCATTATTAAACTTTGATTACAATGATTAATTTGATTAGTTCGTTTTTAAACAATATTTCATGCTGTAAAACTTCAGAAATTAAAATGCTGCAAAATTTAATATCCAAGTGTTTCTTTTATGTATTATTAATAACTTTTTTAAATATTTGAGAAGTGGTGGTTATTTTTTAGCTGAATATTTTATATAAAAAAATTAGCAGTTCATCGATTTCACATATTTATGAACGCTTAATATTAAGAGTTTTCTTTTTTTCTGGTTTCTGTTTCATAATTAATGAGTAATAGTAAGGTTAATGTAATGTGTCTTCAATTTTTATATATATAAGATTTATGAAAAATTGAAAAGCAACAAAATTTAAATTTCAGATCCAGGTGTTTTCTATTACATTAAAATTACTTTGAATGTGATATTAGTAAGAAACAACTTGAATTAATTTAGTACTATGGTACTATACAATATTTTTCATTCGTGGTATTAAAAAAAAAAATGTATGTTTACCAATTGTCAAATATTTAAATTTGTTTACTAGTCGTTTGCCGAATATTGAAGCATTCGGCCGAACCGAATATTCGGTTTGGGTGCCGAATAGGCAGTATACCGAATACCAACCGAATATTCGGTGCATCCCTAATCTCTACACTTCCATAGACCTCTTGAGTGCTCCAATATATATCAATTAATATGGTTTGTTGTAATCACGATTTATTGTAATACTAGCTGAGTACCCGTTCTCCGCACGGTAGGAAACGAATACTTTCGTTACACATATAATTCGAATTAAACCCAATGATGTGGAATCTAAAAAAGTGAAAAATTATTTAAATCGTGATGAACAGTTGACGTCATGGGTGTAAATCTGAGATGACTGCAAATGATGGCACAAAAACTATGTCAGTGTCACTGGTGATCAAAAAAGAAGCAACTTCTCTTGGATGACTTTGCCCAGGCTTTTTGTCGGCGGATTCGGTATCGTGGAACTGCTTCTATAAGTTGCACACGCCGCTAGGCGTTAAATTGAACTCTCTTTTTAGTCTCCACACATGGGATCTAGGTCAAGGGATGGGTGTGTCCTCCATGGGGGTCTTTCAAGGGGTCCTATCCCGTATTTACTCTACGTTTTGGAGGAAACCAGCCATATGTTTCCTAACATATGCATGTTGCGAGTACAGTTTTATTTCCCGAACGGAATACAGGAAAACTCTGAACGGTTAGGTCGGCGGACGCGACTTGTTTTGAACCAGAAACCTTCCGCCTCCCAGTTCAAAGCGCTATGCGCTCGGCCACTGGTCGGACTAAGTCATTGCTAGGGGAATATTATAAGCAATTGGGAGCTTTGTTGTACACTTGATTGCAATGTCATTCTCGTATTATTATTATTTATATCTCGTATTATTTGATTTATTTTTTTTTTTTTTCATTTCGTATTCCTGACTTTTCACACTCTCTTGATTTTTGGGTCTTTTTGAATGCGCATATGCAATTATCATTCCCCATTAACGTTACTGAATTAAGTAGTTCTCCCTATCGCCACTTCTAGACCAAAAACGTCAATCTGCATTTTCCTCGTTTCAAGAAAAACGCTTACAAAGGTTCATTGCTTCAGTTTATACTGATTAATCAATTTTCTTGCAAACTAATCGGTATTAAGATATGAGGCTTTGACATAGTATACTGGATTTCTTAAAGATCTTGAAAATGAATTTAGTTAAAAATAGCCAAAGTTACAGGTTCGCGTTATTGAGATGGTGATTGTGGTAATGTTCTAATTGTTTCATATCCAATACGTTTTCCTTTTTTGAGTTAAGAGCTGTAAAAATGAGTGTTTTTACTTAATTGTTAAATTTAATAGCTTAAGCGGCAGCAACGAATTCCGTAACTACGGAAACTGTAGCAATATTAAAAATAGAACATGAAACGAAATTTATTTATGCTAGCTAGAACTGCCATATTGGCGTAATTAACGCCGATAGTCGATGGCAAATAGCCAAAATGAATCCTAAATTTAACTTCACAGTAAATGCAATTATTTATAGGCAATACCAGCTATATTTACCAGGCTTAAAAACATTCTCGTTCATCTCAAAAAAAAAAAAAAAAAAATCGTATTTATACAGAATTCCTGTTTTGTTATACCCTGCTTGGCGGGATTTAAAAAATTATCTATCCATCCGCTTGTAACATTGGCTCATCTCAATCGTGACTTAGAATTAGCAGTACAAACGCAAAAAACACACGCTATTAAACACGGAGTTACACAACATTTGAATATTTATCGCCAACTTTTCTAAGAAAGGTACTAAAGAAGGAATCTACATACGCCATTTTGCGAGTTTTTTTTTTTTTTTTTTCAGAGAATGATTCTAAGCACTGATTTAACAGCAATCAAAATGGGAAATAGTTATTTGTGTATGGTTCCATCGCCAAAAATTAATGCAGGCATCTATTTGAAAAGTAGCATAGCAGTATTTTAAATTATCAACTATCACGTGTTTCATTTATTCCAATTTACAGAATGCGAGAATTTCATTTCTTTTGAAATTTGGCGGCATTCCCCCAAGGTAAATCAATTTACTTAATGTGGGGAAATTCCGAAGATCGATCGCTTAAAATCGCCTTAATAATTGCACTATTTCTGCATGGAAAATTAAAGTTTAACGCCGTATTTTAATAAAACCTACACACACAAACCTAAACCTATTTCGGTCTGCTCGCAGTAAATTGCGCCAAGCCCAAAACTGTGCAAATCGGTAGAATCTACTACTTTCTCAAAATCACCAAATTAGCCATTTTTTTCGCCACACTAAAAAATATACATATTAGTCTCGGAAATCTCCCAAACCCTTATTCTTTTACACATAAAAAGCATTGAATTCCTGCTCTGATTTCACATGCACGCAATACTTTAATTAAAAAATAACTTTGTAAATAATCTAAACAGAAAAGAATCATTATTCTTTTATTTTTACTGCAGGAGTCTAAATAATTTAATAAAATAGCCAAACATGGCAACCTCGATGCTTATTTCTCACTTTTTTGACTGCAGAGGGTTACAATTGCAGAATTGCGGAGATCAAAAATTAGCGTTTTTGACGGGTTTTTTATCAATATCTCCTAAACTAATTCGAATTTCGAAATTTAAATTAGCGGAGGTTCTTTCTCGAAATTTTCCGAATTCGTGGATACCTCGTTCGAAACTCAACTCCCAGCCGTTTAGGAGGAGATGATGCTACACACAGACACACAGACAGATGCGCACAGATTTTAATAGTATAGAAATAGAGATAGAAAAATGGATATCGCGTAAATATTATCAGTGTTTAATAATCACGCATACAGAATTTCATGGCGATCGTTTGAACGGTTAGAAGTAATGCGGCAATCCAACAGAAATTCGACACGACAGGAGGCAAGTTCCCGGAAATCGCACATAATCAAGCCTTTTGGCAGGAAATATTTTTCCTTATCTCCAGTGCACGAAAACTGGAGATGTGTTTAGTTTCAAATTTCTTTTAATAGGAACTTTTTTTTACCCCCTCTGTGTTGAAGCAGGAGGCTTCAAGATTCATTTACACTGGGGCGTTCGGTCACGCAAGTTTTGAGAGATTGGTAATCAAACTTCCGCGATCTGACAGTTTTGAATTTACGGGGGGGAAAAGATCCATTTTGAAATTCAAGGATGGCGAAAATTTTCTTTATACCTCGGCATGATGGATTATTGCGTGTGGAAACTAATGGGTTACCATATTTTTGAAGTGAGTGGTAGAGATAAAACAGTACCCGCTGCTTAATAAAATCACTCGTTAATAAAATTAGCCTCTCAATCTGATCAAATACTTTTGACCAGAACCAAATCAATATAAACGTACAGTAAAGCCACCGCTTAATAAAATCAGCATCGTTGAATAAACTCTCAAATTGAAACCACTCGTGAAATAAAAATTCTTAGAAAAATGATGGCGGTCTATGAAAACACACATGTGACGCATTATCTTGCTCTGCTGAAACATTCACACGAGCACTATTGCAACCACGGTTGCAACCATATACGCCTACTCACCATTTGGTGGAGAACCAGAATTGCACTCGGAATATTACTCTTTGCAGAGAAATATTCACAGATTAATAATTAAACAATCAATTATTGTTCCATCAAAACAATCAACTATTGATCGGTTTTTAAGAAAACCCCTAATGTGATGCAATGTGTGTAAATTCATTTTATATATAGTAATAGTGTGTGTTTATAGGTTTATTTTCTTAATTTTGAATGAAAAATTAATTAATCAATAAGAAATTAATCTTTTTCATTAATTCCATTAATTGTGTTATTTTATAATTTATCTCAGAGTTTGGGGCGCCCCATCTTTTGGTTCGGAGAATGTTCGCTGCACGTAAAATCAGCCGCTTTTTAAAATCAACTTAGTTGGAAACAAATATGATTTTATTAAGCGGCGGGTACTGTACCACATAGTTTACTTTTGAGTTTTGATCGGTTTTTAAGAAAACCCCTAATGTGATGCAATGTGTGTAAATTCATTTTATATATAGTAATAGTGTGTGTTTATAGGTTTATTTTCTTAATTTTGAATGAAAAATTAATTAATCAATAAGAAATTAATCTTTTTCATTAATTCCATTAATTGTGTTATTTTATAATTTATCTCAGAGTTTGGGGCGCCCCATCTTTTGGTTCGGAGAATGTTCGCTGCACGTAAAATCAGCCGCTTTTTAAAATCAACTTAGTTGGAAACAAATATGATTTTATTAAGCGGCGGGTACTGTACCACATAGTTTACTTTTGAGTTTCGATAGATTTTTATTTTAGCACTAGAGTGCTATTAATTTCAGAGACTGTTTTTTGTTCATAAGAGACTGTTCATGAGGGTTGTCAACAATGAATCCCATTTCAAACGTGGTTGCCAGATAGTTGCGGAGTTGTGGTATGAAGGTTGGCCATTTTGGGAGTTTTCTCGCCACATTTGTCGCCAAAAATAATCTTCTTGAATTAAGTATCGTTCTAAATTTTCATATAAATACAAAGCTAAAATTTCCATATTCAGTGGTCGTTGCTTATTTCGGTCACGTCGGGACGGATTGAGATTGACCGGAATATCCGAAACAAACGGCGGGACCAAAGTAAAATTCAGAAAATTAAAAAAAAATAAAATAAATTAAATCAAAGTATATCAACTGCGTATTAATCAATAGTTTAATGCATGCACATATTTATTTGAGAAACAAGTGAAAAAATACCCATGTGTATTTATTAAAAAAAAAATCTTGGGTGGAAAAAATCTAAAATGTAAGCCTGTTTTAGGGGCAGGGGCATTGTGTCATGTAGCGCAAATTGAATTTCATGTAACGTTGGATTGGAAAGAGGCGATCATTGACATTGTTTCTCCTCAAATGTGTCATGTAAAATATTTATAGCGTGCAGCACATCTGCTCTTGTGTTCAGTTGCGCACTGTCCTCGTCATCATCAGGTGTCTCATTGTTTCCGGGTATCGGATTGATCATTATTTTTATTAATATTCTGTTAAGTGTAATGAACAGTTGTTTTGATTAAATTACTGTAACACCTCTACACAAATATGAGTCATCTTTGGCTGTCTTTCACTTCTACCAAAAAGCTAATTACGTCGAAATGTTACCTAATCTCCAAAGATTATCTGACCGGATAAAGCGGCACTCACTACCGAGGTAACCGGCGGAAAACCAGTGCAGTTTGGCCATTTCGTTCTGTTCATACCGATTTTCACCGGGATAAGCAGCTCACCGGTGAAAACCGACCGAAATAAGCGGCGACCACTGCATATGCCAATGGTATGCAACTGCTGAAAACAGAGCCTATACCACCTTTTATAGTAGAATCAGTCTTAACCCTTTAGCGCGCAGTGATCCCGCTCTGGGAACACTAAACTCTGACGTTTTAATTGTTGCCAGTCACGAAGAATAGATTTGATTTCTATAAAAATAGTTGTGGGTGACATAGCTCCGCGATAATCCTTTACTTTTTAGCACGTCATTTCCCGTAAAAAAATTGTCACGATTATTTTTAACAGCTCTGGCATCTGCTGAAAAATGGAAGAATGCGAGAACAGCTGGGTAGATTGCCCAATGCTGAAAAAAGGGCAGCCGTTGCCACGAGCTGAACGTTTCGATCGTCCGCCATCTTGCTAGTAGTTAAGTCGAGCGATGGCAACGGCTGCCCTTTTTTCAGCATTGGGAAAGGGTTGCGCCTCAAAGGGTTAAATGATGGGTTGTAAATTTGATTGTATAGCTATTTCTTTTGCTACGAAGTGCTTGTATTGGTTCAGAGAAATTTCCTATTTTGAAACCTTACCCATTGTCGCCCTTTTGTTTCGATTACGTTTTATGTGGCTTGAAACGCGGCGGAAAGTTTTATGGATTTTTCTCATTTTTGATAACAAAAGGTTTTTATCTTTTTAAGTGCTAGAAATAGGTTAAACGTGCTAGACTTATAAACGTGGCTCATTGAAGTGGGATGTTGTGACTGCAGATCATGTCAGATGTGATTGTCGACAGTCTGTAGAAGAGGTGAGTTCGGGCAACCCTTCCTAACAACCGAACCGTTTGACATGATCACTAGATTTTCTTAAATGACGTCATCAGTTTTATTTTCACAAACTATTTTAAATTTGTGGTGAATTTTCTCGTGCATAAAACATTTAAGTGTTTTAAGATAGAAAAATCAATTTTACGGCAAATGGCAATTAACTAATTATATAATATGATATAAAAGTAGATCATAATGGATTATTTTGAATAAGAATGGTAATTTAACTGAAGATATTTTCTAATATTTGTAGCATTCACCAGAAATTTTAAATAGTTTTACTTTTTTAATATAAAACTGATGACATCACAACGTCATCTGTTAGGCTTTTTATATCTAGGAGGTGTTGGTTCCGGTGAAGATGAGATTGGTTCGGACAGGGCTTCTAGATCTTCGGCCGCCAGTGTGCATTTATTGTTTAGCCGCTTATATGCATTTATTATTCAGCCCACATTTCCACAAAACAAACAATTTACATATAGCAGTATAATGTGATTCTTTTTTAAGCTACTAAAGGAAAACATGCACAAAGAAAATAATCATGTTATTTTACATGAAGTAGGTTTGACGGGTATGCATTAATTACAAAATAACTGAAATAATGTTTCATTCATGTCTGGCAGTAGATGGGGTCGATTAAACTCTGTTCCCATTAGAACACCGAAACTGAAGCAGCACTGACTTGGCCAGTGCTTGGGAGGGTAAACTCCTCTCTCCACCGAGTCTGTTGTGGACCATGTGGGAGCTGGTGCACATAAATTTTGTCGTGGCTCCAGTGCCCTCCATGCTCAAAGATACCTCTGGGCGTGCCAATCCAGGTACTAGATTTTTCATATGGAATTGGCTCTAACTTAAGAGATCTCTCATAGGGAGCAACGTTGGTCTGTCTACTAGCCAAATAATGAAATGACCAACATGTCCTAAACTTGTAGCGGTCAAACTTACATGTAGGCCCCCTGACCCGACCTTTAGAAAGAAAAAAAAAATATTTAAATTAGTTCAGTGAATCCACAACGAATCTATAGAAAAGCAATTTATGGATATTCAATGATGTCCGCTATTTTAAAATGCCGATTACAAAAAAAAAAAGTACCTAACTTTATTTTTCTTCCAAACCTTTTAGTTGAACAAATAATCGATGATGGATGAAAGGGAACTTCGTTTTTAAGATGAATTAACTTCTAAAGAATTGCAATTTTCTGCCAGCAATAAGTTTCGTAAGATATTTGTCGAAAAAACTGTCGATATTTATGGCCTTTTAGCAGTTCACGTATGGTGTAAACGAAAAGAAAAAATGGCTCTCATATCTGAATTTTTATTTTGTGTAATAACTTTCTGAGTTTACAATTGTAAGCAGCTTTTATGAACTGCACAGCAAAGTGTTGGTAAATTTTTAATAATACTAATCTGTGGAAGTTGACAAGCTAGTGAAATTTTGACTTCAGATGGATTATCCCTTACATACTTTTTGTTGTCTTGCGAACAAACAACTTTGAGCTTCACCGTAATACATTCTTAACCCTTTAACGCGCAGTGTTCCCGCTCTGGGAACACCAAACTCTGACGTTATGACTGTTGCCAGTCACGAAGAATAGATTGGATTTCTATAAAAATAGTTGCGGGTGACATAGCTCCACGAGAATCCTTTACTTTTTAGCACGTCATTTTCCGTAAAAAAATGGTCACGATTATTTTGAACAGCACTGACATCTGCTGAAAAATGGAAGCATGCGAGAACAGCTGGAGAGATTGTCCAATGCTGAAAAAGGGGCAGGGCACAGCCAGCTGTCGTCAAAAAGGGGTCTCTAGATCTGTGGCACGCGATAAACGTTTCGATCGTCCGCAGTTAAGTCGAGCGATGGCAACGGCTGCCCTTTTTCAGCATTGGAAAAGGGTTGCGCCTCAAAGGGTTAAACTTTTGAAGAGCAAGCATTTTCACATCAATATAGAAGACCTAATGGATATACTGCCCAACGCTGAAAAAGTGCAGCTGTTGCCATCGATCCGTTTAACTACCAAGTTATCTGTTTAACTGGCGCCAGATGGACTATTCGATCGACCTCCATCTTGTTGGTAGTTAAATGAAGTTTAATTCAAACACCCGAACTAAGAAAATTAAGACCCCCAATCTGACAACACTGGTTAGGACACAACACTGATCACGTAAGGGAAAGCTCACCAGCTGCGCTGTGTTGATTCAGTGGTGAGACCGATGAAGGAAGAGTTTAAACTTGCTTTCAGTAATAAAACAGGAAATAAAACCTTCTGTATGATACTTAACCCCCCCCCCTTTCGTCTCTTTGAATCTTTTCTGGATCCTCCACTGACTTGAAATTACAGCATTGCTAATTTCCATACAAGAATAGAAAATAGAATGCCTGGGAAAATAGCATTTTTGCATCCGTATGCTTTATTGAAAATAATCCTGGACGCAATTATTTATGGGATCAATATTGCCATTCATCCATTTTTAAATAATTAGGGAAGCTGTTAAATAAATTTTGTTCTTCCGTTCTCCTCTTGATGGAGCGATTTAATTCCTCGAGTGGGTATGTCATTAAATCGATTTTGTAACGAACGCTTGTGGACTTCGATGGATTGTTTTCATTTCCTTATTTCATCGGGTTCGTCGATAGCTAGAAATTCATCACCATCATTATTCATTTATTTATTAATTTTTAACAAAATTGAAAACTATTTGATTTAAGGATGCACCGAATACCTTATTTTGCCTAGCACCGAATACTGAATATTCGGTTAAACAGTTTTTTTACTGTAATATTTGTATTTTTTATGCCAATATAAAAAAGAAAATGTTTATCTATTTTGTGTCTTTTGTGAAATGTAATTGCATTACCATTTAACATCCTAAATTTATTCCCATTAAGTATAATTGTTAATTTAAAATAAAAATAAAGTAAAGCATTCCAAAAGCAAATTAACATAGTAAATTAAACAGTTTTAATGATAATTTATTTTATGTTTATCTAAAATTCTGCATAAATTGATAATTTATTTTCTGATATATGATTTGACAATTGATAATCATGGTAACGTGTTATTTTATAAATAAAGAATCTTGCATTTACTTTGCATACAAATACAAACTCAAATTGCTTAAAATATCATTAAAAATTATAACTTATTCAAGTGATTTTCTGCTATCTTAGTCTCTTCAGTAACTGATAAATAATTTTATCAAAATTGAAACGTATAAGTCAAATTCAAACACTGTCATCATTTTTATTTTTTTTCTTCAAGTGCAAAGGCTTTTTAACTTTGCGTAAATGCTTTGCATTAAAATTACTTTGATAATATCAGTTAGGAACAATTTGAATTAATTTTGTACTACGGTACCAGGCGCGTAGCCAGGAAAATTGTCTTTCATTCATTGTATAAAAAATGTGTTTATATATCAATTGTCGCATATTTAAATTTGTTTACTATTCGGTAGCCGAATATTAAAGTTTTCGGCCGAGCCTAATTCCTGCTTTGTCTTCCTGGACATGCCATATAACCGAATACCAACCGAATATTCGGTGCATCTCTAGTTTATTCTAGTTTTGCCTATTTGTCTGTTTGCCTGTTCAATGTTCAGTCCTGTATTTGCTAAACTTCCGAACTTGTGATAAATTGCCCTAAAATGGTCCGACATTTTAAATCTGGCCCTGTTTTAATAAAATACGAAAAGAAGTTCCCTTCAGTATTTCAAATAGTAAAACATTTTAAGAGAATTTTTCAAAAATTCGGAGTTTTAACAAATTCAGTCGCTTACGACCTCTGGATAAATGTATTCCCTAACACTATCATTTGTAATTGTTTTATAAAAGCTGTCGGCTATCAATAAAATGAGAGACAAGTAAAAAAGTTTGTACGTGACAGAATTCTAGAATTTCACCGAAGATTAAAATATCAAATATGTGTAATTTGTTCCTTGGGTATATATTTCTTGCATGCATAATGAAATCCATGATGTTACATGAATATGCTTATAAGCTCAATAACTTAATGGTTGAATATATTACATTGTGCGAAATTGTGTCTTAAAAATTTGATAGGTAAAATTAAAATAACTGTTTGGGTTACTTCCCACCCCTTTTTTTAATTTCATGGCCAATTGTATGATCAAAAATTTATGACCAATGCGTAAAATTCGAACAAGAAAAATAAAATAGTGCATAACGAATTAATTATGAACTCGAAATACTAATGCTCATATTTATTTATAAATTATTTATAGAAAATGAATATTATAATGCTCTCGAGACCATAAACATTAAAGCTTAAAATCATGGTAATTTTATCATGTACTATCCCGCCTATTTTATTGAAGGCTTCATTTATTGTTGTATTATAGCTGGAGGGGGTGTCGATCCAGAATTTTTTTTCAAGCGACCCATTTTTGCTAAAACAGTTTATTTTTGTGAATTTCATTATCTTTTTGTGAATTTTCATACCAATTTTTATAAAAAGTTGCTGTTTTTGTTCAAATAATATGCAAAACAGATTAAAATGCCATTGAAGGCCTGTTTTGTCCAACTGTGTTTTTAAGAAAGGGTAGTTTGAATCCATTGTAATTTTGTGACGGACTCAAATTTTGTCTGTATCGATCCCTGATAATAGCAAAATATTTCCTTATATATTCATATGTATGATCTAATATAGTTGAATTTGCACTCAATGAAGTTCTTTTTATAATATATAGCATGTAGATATTGTGCGTTTATGTTTCCCATTTTCGTCGCATAATTTCATTTTCGTACTATAGTTTTGACTTTCTTACTAACCGTGGCGGTCACAAATCCAGAATTGGCCTTAGATTTTGTTTCAAATTTAAACCGTGCAGTATCATAGAAACATTCCTTCAGTTATCGCCCATAGATTGTAATTGACGTGAATCATTTCGTGTGACCAATTGTAGATCCTGTAAACTTTCCAGGAGGAATGGGGCGTTAAATATTTCCGGGTATTTTATCAGAAATTGCTCTTTTTGTATTTCCCCCTTCTATTTATTGTTAATCCTGAAACCAGGTTTATTATGTTCGCTGTCATTGAAAAGATGCAGCTGGTGTATAACAATTCCCTTTCCATGACCAGTAATGTTTCCTAGCTTGTCTTTGACTCAGCTGGCTGTGCCCGGCACAGCCAGCTGTCGTCAAAAAAGGGTCTCTAGATCTGTGGCACGCGATGAACGTCTCGATCATCCCGTCCGCCATCTTGCTGGTAGTTAAGGGCAGCCGTTGCCATCGCTCGACTTTTTTCAACATTGGGAAATGGTTGCGCCTCAAAGGGTTAAAAGCAGATTTTAACTGTGCAGGAAGAAAGTGCGATAGATTTTGATGGTACCGTGTCCTTACCATCAGACATTTTTTAACTTTGATTTCTTTTTTCATGAGAAAAAAAAATTGCTTAAACATTTTCCAGCTAGAAGATAAAACCCTCTGTGGGGGAAATTACAACGGGCGCTAGAAAGAACATTTGACAAAAATATGTATACAGTCGATAGATTTAATCTTCGTGCACTTAAAATAAATTTCTTATTCAATTTTTAAAAAAACTTCATATTCAATTTTTATTATATACAGAAATCGAATTCACACTCTTTTAGAAAATTGCGGAATTCTTTTCGCATTCGAACGATTTCGTTTTGCAGAAACAGCCCTTGTTATATCCATACTTCATCCAGAGGAAGTCATTTTATTTGTGAAAAAAAGATAAAAATTAAACTGGGTAATCTGGAAAAACTATTTTAAACAAATTGGAAT
Source organism: Cheiracanthium punctorium (assembly GCA_038373885.1). Classification (NCBI taxonomy): domain Eukaryota; kingdom Metazoa; phylum Arthropoda; class Arachnida; order Araneae; family Cheiracanthiidae; genus Cheiracanthium; species Cheiracanthium punctorium. Next base: position 265,494 of record JAWZYV010018994.1, read on the forward strand.
CGTAATTTCCACTTCAAATCCGTAACTGGATGGAATAATTAACTGGTTAGATTAAGGGGGAAATGAGTGTAAGTTTTAAAATATTTAGATGTACCATTAGTTTCCTTCCACAGTAAAATCCAGAAGATAAGAAGGTAAAATAATAATAATAGCTAAAATAGTGCCCTAAAAAATCGTTTTTAAATAGTTGTTTCAAAAAACTTTTTTTTTTCCTTAAGCTATATTTTAAAAGAAAACTAAGAAGGGAAATTTTAGAAGAAACTGATGCTTTAAAATTCAGTTTTGCGCTTTTTAAAAATATTACAAAAACGCATTATTAAGCAATATTCTACTATCTGTTATCCAAACGCAGAGCTAGTTATGTTCAAACGGAATTTCTAATCACCTTTAGTAGAAACTTGTGAGTCCGTAAGCGTTAGTACAGGAAAGAAAACAGCATGCATTCTTGTTCACGATGACATTCATTTACGGTAAATCCGCCTTTTTTTTTCCCTCTCCCCCCCCCCATCATGTTGCTTATTTATTCCATTAAAGAGGGAGTTGTTTTAAAAAAAAAAGTCCAATTTAAGAAGGCGCTAGAGCGGACGGAATAGCTGTCATAAGCAAAAAAATAAATGAAAGGGAATTCTTCATCAATCTTCAGGGTACGATGTCATTAAACAACGGAAATCTTATTTTAAAAGTTGAGGCCCATGCTTTGAATAACTTTTCCAGTTATTAGAGGAGGGGGAAATTCTTGTTTGAAGAACTTGCATGAAAGGTGACATTAAAATTTTTCTGGCTATTTTGGAAATAACTGACTCCCCCTTAACTCCCTTTTCACTTATTCCTATGTCACCTGCAGACGGCTTTTCGTTTTACCCTGAGCATTTTCGGCGGAATTCCATTTGCGGCGAAATAAATTTATTTTTTCTGCCTGAATTTATTTCGAAGGCTTTTAATTTTTGTAATGAGACTTTTTCGCCTCTTGCAGCTGAACTTCTCTGTGACAGATGATCTGCGAAGTGGTTGATTAATGAACTGCACACATTGCACAACCCGCATTTGTGGATTAGAATTTAAATATTTAAAACTCTTTCAAATATCCACATTGCTCATTTAGTACTTATTTTAAAGTGGTTTTAATGAGTATTATTAATGAAATATCTTAATTTTTTAGAAATTTTAGTATTTGATCTAGTTTTTGTTGTTTTTTTTTTTTTTGTTGTGTGTGTGTGTGTGTGTGTGTGCGCACGTACATGCACTTGCACTTCCTGATTTTGTGTATTCAGAAACAAGAGAAGGAATAAAAGAAATCTCGCAAATAAATAAATGAAATCGTCCCAGTGTCGCCGCCCCCCCCTTTTTTTAGTCAAAAAATCATAAAGTATTGGGGCTTTTTTCACCATGCTTGTTAGCAGTATTTTCACAAGGATGTTGTGAACTGAGTTTCTGTGCAGTTAAAACATGTGCAAGGTGAAATCTTCTAGTAACTAATTTAAAATTTTCGGAAGGCTGATCTTTTTCTCATTATATGTTTGTCAAAATGAATCGACATAGACATTCTGTGCGCAAAACCTTAGCACTAAATTGTTTGTGACGAATGTCGTTTTCATTGGTTTTACCACGAAAGCCGTTACGAAAAAGCTGAAAGTGCTCAGTTTTCTACCGGCTCTAATTGCCAGACTTAAGTCTAAAATTGCCTATTTTTATTTAACTCTTTCTTTTTTTTCCGTTAAAGTCTGGATTTTGTCATTTTTTTCATTTACATTCCTTCAACTCATCAGGTTGAATACTTACAGTCCATTGGGCAGTATACATTTGATTAATGGGTTTGAGAATATTTTGGCTGCTTTCAATTGTAGGTGCTTGACTAGAATTTATCATTATTTTTGGGCTGAATTATAATTTTGTATAATCGCCCAATTAAAAATAAATAATGAGTGAGTTCCTTATGACTTGATTAGTTTCAAAACTTTTTAGCGAAAAAGCTAGTGTAAATACTTTTATCAGGATTGGTTAGGACAATGTTTCTCAAACTGCTCTGCAGTGCTCCTCCTGATTCCTGAAGGTAGTAAGTGCCCCCCCCCCAAATAAATAAATAAATAAATAATTAAAATAAAATAAATTATTGCTTTAGACTCCAATTCACTAGTTACGAATGCTGATCCGTCTCGACCCCCCCAGAGTGCTCCACCTGTGAAAAATTCGAGAAACTCGAATTTAGGATATATTAACCTATCAATTTTACTCTGTATAGCGTCTACTCCAAAGCTTCTGTGTTTAAAGCCCCCGGTGTTGCATTAATCAGACCCTGCTTTGAAGGGACTATAGTAGAACTCCAACATCTTCCGAACTCCGACTATCCGAATCACTTTCAGAATTTCAGAAAAAAAAAATATATATATATATATTAAGAGAGAAACGGATAAGGAAGAGTCAAGAGAAGATGAGGATGACGGGTCCTCAAGGAATTCAGAAACATTCTTCTGAAAATTCCTGGATGTTCAGAAGCTATAGAGTGCTGAAGATATAGTAGAGTGGATGGTGTGCGATTCCTCAGATTCTGAGTTTCAAATTCTAAATGATGGTGAACCTATCAAAAGTGTGAGAGAAGAAAGTGTCGAGAAGATGACGTCTTGATGTCGAAGTTGAAGCAGACACGGGGACCATCTGCTAAATGAAGCATTTGCGGGCCTTGAATCTGCATTGAAGTGGATGGAGCGTCAGTGCGAATGTGGCCACATGCAACTTCTCACTGTCAAGCGGATGCGCGACTTGGCGGCCCGAAAACGGGTGAAGACAGTCAAACAGCTTACTTTAACCCTTTGAGGCGCAACCCTTTCCCAATGCTGAAAAAAGGGCAGCCGTTGCCATCGCTCGACTAGATGGCGGACGATCGAAACGTTCATCGCGTGCCACAGATCTAGAGACCCTTTTTTGACGACAGCTGGTTGTGCCCGCGCACAGCTGGCTGTGGTGAAAACCGGTGAAAACCGACCGAAATAAGCGGCGACCACTGCATATGCCAATGGTATGCAACTGCTGAAAACAGAGCCTATACCACCTTTTACAGTAGAATCAGTCTTAACTCTGACGTTTTCTCTGACGTTTTAATTGTTGCCAGTCACGAAGAATAGATTTGATTTCTATAAAAATAGTTGTGGGTGACATAGCTCCGCGATAATCCTTTACTTTTTAGCACGTCATTTCCCGTAAAAAAATTGTCACGATTATTTTTAACAGCTCTGGCATCTGCTGAAAAATGGAAGAATGCGAGAACAGCTGGGTAGATTGCCCAATGCTGAAAAAAGGGCAGCCGTTGCCACGAGCTGAACGTTTCGATCGTCCACCATCTTGCTGGTAGTTCAGTCGAGCGATGGCAACGGCTGCCCTTTTTACAGCATTGGGCAATCTATCCAGTTGTTCTCGCGTTCTTCCATTTTCCAGCAGATGTCAGTGCTATTAAAAATAATCGTCACAATTTTTTTTTTTTTTTTTTTTACGGGAAATAACGTGCTATAAAAAGGAAAGGATTTTCGCGGAGCCATGTCACCCGCAACTATTTTGATAGAAATCAAATCTATTCTTCGTGACTGGCAACAGTCAAAACGTCAGAGTTTGGTGTTCCCAGAGAGGGAGCATTGCGCGTTAAAGGGTTAACAGAGATGTTCAGAAAAGCAATGACAATCATTTACAGTACGGTAAGTACATACTGTACTAATGTACAGCACTTGTAAATGCGCATAACATGTGAAAGTGTTGCCTTTTCATTTGATTAATTAAAAGTTCTTTTTCTTTAAAAATAGTTTTCTCCCATTTTCTACCTACATACATACAGTAATTAATTAAAATACATACTAGACTCTTTTTTTAGAAAAAATCCAGTTATCCGAATTTTTTATTATCCAAATGGGGTCTGTTCCCAATTGATTCCGATAATTGGAGCTCTACTGTTTTTTTTATTTGTAATAATTCAAATCAATTAATTGATGCCATGATATCTTACTTCTGTCTGTTATTTCTGATTTTACAGTAATTAAGTATAATAAGTTTCTTTTATTTTTCTAGATTATGAACTCAGAAGAATTAGGGCTAACGATCCTATCTACAACGCCCAGTTTAATTATGCAGTAAGTAAATAATTAATTTAATTTTACTGATTGAAAGTGCTTAAATCTCCTGTTGCATAGAATTACAATCCTGAACTTTTTATTAGGGGCGTAACCAGGAAACTTTTACGCTTGGGCATATGAAATAAGTCATTGAATAAATAAGCGGAATTTTTACACCAATAAGAAGCTTATGCTAACTAATCTGAAAATTTCGGTTGGAAAGGGGCGAGGGATATATATCCCATATTAATCACCCCTGCTTTTTATTAACCCTTCGACGCTCGGTGGTCGTGACGTGAAACCACCTCTTTCTACGCTTTCAACTGGTAGTCGCAAAAAAATAGGGTTAAATGGTCTTAACACTGAAAAAGTACATCCGTTACCACAGCCGGCTGTGTAAAAAATAATAATAATAATAATAATAATAAATAAATAAAACCAGCTCTATAGCACGCGACGGGCGATTCAATCGACCGCCATGTTGCTGGTAGTTAACTGGAGATACGGCAACAGGTATACTTTTTCGGCTTTGGATATTATATAGTGATTTTGTTGTTCTATATAGACGTGAAAATTGTTTCCCGTTGAAAGGTTAAGACTCATAAAATATAAAAATGTATTTCTTAAACGCTTTGTATTGCTATGTTTAATAGAAGCTCAGGCCATATTTTTAGTGCTCATCCATTCAAAATAATAGTAAAATATGATTGTAGGTTTGAATTATTGTAAACTTCTCCCACCCTCACATCATGGCTGGGAATCTGTCAATATTTTTTCTTCAAATTATTATAAACTACGTGCGGGCAGAAAACGTTAGCAACTCCGCATAGCTGCATGATTTCCAGTTATCTTGGGGCAGTGCATCTTGCTGAAATTTTTCTAGCTTGAATTTAGAAATGAGCTTTTAAATAGATTTTTAACCTTGTAGCTTTCCTTGTTCTTATCGAAGACGACGAGATGTTTTGGGCAGTAAATCCAGAATTAACGGGACTTAACCGATTCCGGAATATAGAAATCCGGTAATACAAATTTAAAAAAATCCTATTTATCAAGTAGGGAATCCTATTTATCAAGTTTTTTTTTTTTTTTTTTTTTTTTTTTTTAAAACAAAAAGGGATTTGAACAGAAAAAATATGTAAATGAAAAAAAGTACTTTTATTGAGGAATTGTACACGGCAGAAAGATGATTTTTCTTAAATCTAAAATAATCCGTTCTTTCAATTATGCAACATAGACCGAAATTAAATTAATTTACGGCAGAATTTCGTTCGGATTGCAGAAATTCCGGAGTTTTAAAAGTCCAAACTTGAAAATAAGTTCTGCTGTATAAATTATTTCTGACACTAGTGGCAGCTCCTAACCTCCAAAATATATATAAACTCCAAAATATGTAATTGGACCCCCACCCCCCGATCTAGTGAACCCCTATTTAACAAATTTCGCTGTCAAAGATATTTATTTTTTATTAGTTTTCTTCCGAATAAAATTAAGGCAACAACCCCTAATTAACGAATAATGACTTTTCAAATGCAGAATGCTGTTTATCCAACTTATTTATTATAATATAACGATCCTTTGTTTTAAAAGTCATTTTTACTTAATTGGTTTTGAAATATTATCTTTATGTATTAATTTAACATTATCTTTTATTAAATCTTTTCAGAATAATTATATCAAAACGTCAAAGTATACCATCCTGACATTTGCTCCTCTAAATCTTTTTGAACAATTTCAGAGATTAGCAAATTTCTACTTCCTTTGTTTGCTAGTCCTCCAGGTAATAAATTATTTTTTGCTTTTGTTTTGCCGTTAAAAGTAGTAATTATCTCGGGTGTTTGTGTAATGAGCCGTTCCATGGCAAGAAAGCGATCAATGAAAAACAATAATGTAGCTTTTCCTGCAAGTGCTGAACAAACAATTTTTCATGAATGACTGATCTCAAGTGAATGAGTTTTTTTTTTTTTTTCACTTGAGAAGTTCTTTGTTTTAAAAGAGGGTGGCGGATTTTGAATTAAAAAAGAAAATTGTCAAATACTTCTCATGATAAGCATCGGGATTAACATAATTTGAGTCCATATCCAAAATATCTGTAAATTTTAAAGTTGTTTAAATGCTATTTTTACTATTTAGTTGGCCTACTAACTCAAGTACTCATTCATGTTTTGTAATATGGAAAATGGTGGTTTTTTTCAATAGGGCAAAAGGTAAGGCTTATATCCAGAAATTTATAGTCCAGAAAGCATGCGTGATTTCTGAAAAGAAAACTGACTTAAGATTACTTAAATTATTCCAGAATATTGAGAAGTTATTCCCAATGCAAAATAATAATAGGGTTTGATAATTTATTGCCAAATATAGAATATATTGTCAAGCTGGATTCAGGTTCATAAACTTTTTTTTTTGGGGGGGGGGAGGGGGGGTAAAGTGACCAGCCTTGGGACTTTCAACATAATATTACTGCGAATGCTGCCACTGGCAACCCTTTCGGCAGTGATTTGAAACCCCCTCCCCTCTTTTCCTCAGTTTTCTGAATGAAAATATCTTCAGAACCACACATAAAGTACCACCTTTCGAATAATAATAATGAAGAGGAATTATCAAAATTGGTCCACGTGGTAAAAAATTATCGCTTAACTTACATTAAACAAAAAGAAAAAAAGTGGGGATTCCAACAATACCTCTTTGTTATCAGACTTAAAAAAATAAATAAAATAATAATAATAATTTTTTACTAGAGATCAAAGCCCGTTGTGGAGGCAATTACAATGATTGCTAGAAAAAACATTAGACAAAAATATCTACATTCTATATATTTAAAACTTTGTCCACTTAAAATAAATAATTTCAGATTCAATTTTTATAAAATACCGAAATCAGAATTGCATTTTTTCTAAAAATGTGCGAAACGTTTTCGTATTCGAAATTTTTCGCAATTTGCTGGAAACATGACCTTTGTTTCATGCAGAGGAAATCATTTTATTTGTGGAAAAAAAAAATTGAACTGGATAATCTAGAAAACCTATTTTAAACGAATTGGAGTTGCACAATTTTCCCTTCAAAGCGAGATAACCGTGACTTCAATATGGCATCATTGTCACTTTCAACACCAAATTTTGTCATGCAAATGATTGACTTTTTTTACTCTTGAAAATGAAATAGAGCTGAAAATAGCAAAAAAGCACATGAAAATTGGGGAACGGGTGGATTTTCAGATTTTTAAAAGTAGTGCAGATTGTTTATTATATTTTTATGAAAAATTTCAAGCAGATTGTACAAACGATGAAGATTCTATTATGTTTTTTGTGCTTAACTTCTTAATCTTTTTGGAGTAATGGTGGTAAAAGTTTTATCTAGATTGGTTCAGCTGCAATTGTTACGAAGTCAGTGAGTCAGGGATTGCTGTAACTATACAATAGGATGATATTAGTTTCTACACAAGTAGTCTTCAGAGAACCTTCACTCTAATTTTAATATAACATTCTTAATATATTTGATGTTTAATCATTCTAAACAGGGATGCATTATGTTAAAGAAAGCAATGTGTATCATTTTGTTGTTTTAGCTTATACCTCAGATATCATCCTTAACTCCTATTACAACTGCTGTGCCTTTGATTGTTGTGTTGTCCATAACTGCCCTGAAAGATGCCATCGATGATCTCGTAAGTAATATTTACATGCTAAGACATAAAGAAAACTGATCCATATTTATAATTTTACTGTATTTCTGACAAAGGTTTTTAACAAAAATAGTAATTAGACCACAAAGTCGGTCTTTTTATGTTACTACATTATTTTTAATAATGATAATAATAAAGTCTGAAATTTACACATGAAAGTTATAATTTGTCTTAACCTTGGATTTTATTAAATTACTCAATCATTTTAAGTGATAGTCCATTTGTCTATTGAATGTTTTCTATCTAAAATTGATTGTGAAATAATTTAGACACGAGTGCTTGGTTGTTATTTTGTTCACAATAAAAGCAATTGATTTGCTTTGTGGATAGAACGGTGAATTGAACGGTAAAAATTGTGTGTCACACATTGAAATTTTTTTAAAGTTAAATTCAAGCTCATACACTTTTCCTCTTTTTTCATCATCTTGCATTCTCACCCCATCAATCACTGCAGTGTGTGAATCGGAGAATAAGAGCAGTCTTGTGTAAATTAATAATCAACATTCGTCTTCTTGAAGAAATTTTTAGTTTCTCCAATTAGACTTGATTTCGTAGTTGGGTCATTAGACTAGACAAATTTCCAACATCAGATGTCAAAGTATATAGTATTGCTTTCTTTAATTGGTCTTAGAAAGAGAAAATAAATTGAAAGTCTAGTTGAAATTGCATAAGCATTTACCTTGATCTCAATTTAGTATGTTGAAGGTTTATTTTTTAGTTACTTTTATGCATACTTAATACTTCAGTTTAGAAATACTAGTTCATAAAATAGTGAAAGCAACATTTCACTACTAATTTTTATTTTGTTTCCATTCAAGAATAGTGGTCTTTTCTGACTTTTGTTAGTCGTGTGTCATAAAACTGAACAGATTAAATTATTTCTTGCTGTTTTGCCTGTTATTTATTATTATTATTCAAGCATGCATGTGAATGTTAATGGGTTGGAAACTGCTGATCTAATAAATAAGAGAAAAATTAAACTTTCATTTTAACCTTAAGGCTGTTCCTAAAAAAAAAAAAAAAAGACAGGTGTCACAGGACTTTTGAACAGCTTTTAAAACAAGCCAATTATGATAAACTCTAAAAAAAAAAAAAAAAATTGATAATGCCTCTTCACTGTATGCACTATGCTGTAAATTTTAGAAAAACCTCTGAAGCACTAGATTTGGCTTTCGAAAGTGATCGAAGTGGTATCCATTTACGAAAATATTGCAAATTTTTTAAGATTTTTTCCTGGATGATTTGTAACTCTTCTCAAGTTCATGGTCTGTAATTATGTACATTGGTGTGCAAAAATTAAGGACGAAGTCGAAAAATTAGCATATCAGCTGAACGAAGAGGCAGAGCGGACAGAAAGACAAATCAGGAGATTAAGTAAGGTGATGTAGGGTAGCACATGCGCAGATATGCAGGTAGACGTAATGGGGAGTGTCTGAGTAGTATAAAGCATGTTGTCGGTGTAAGATCAGTATTTCTGGCAAAGAGATTGCACGCCGTATAGCAGTTAAAATCACATCGAGTAGCTGCCTCAGCGAGAAATAGCGAATAATCAATCTGTTAGACGACATCTGGATGCTTTTACCCGAGGTCGAAACATTGGGAAGTTGGTGGAAGGCCGCAGTGTGACAAGTGTGGCTGCAGAGTTCGGAATTGCTCAGAGCATCGTTTCACGACTTTTGAGACAATTTCAAACTACAGGAAAAGCTATCCAGGGGTTTAGTAGTGGTCGTCCACGAGGAACCACACCCGCAGATGACCGGTATATTGCCTTACAGGCCAGAAGAAACAGGCGGCAGACAGCGGGAGAAATCGCTAGACACACGACACAGGCGACTGGATGACCGATATCGCGTTTTACCGTGGCCAGAAGACTGCACGGTGGTGGTCTGTTTGCACGACGTCCTGTACGGTGTGTACCTCTAACGCCTGCCCATCGGAGAAGGCGTTCTCTGTGGTGCCGGGAACACCGGAATTGGAGAGACAATGAATGGGGACGAGTACTCTTTACAGATGAGAGCAGATTCAGCCTGAGTAGCGATTCTCATCGCATACTCATCTGGAGAGAGCGGGAAGCCGCAATCATCCCTCGAACATCATTGAAAGGGACAGGTATGGAGGTGGCGGTGTTCTCGTTTGGGGAGGCATCATGCTTGGTAGTCGTACAGACCTTCACATCTTCGACGCAGGTTCAGTCAACTGGACCCGTTATTGTAACGAGATTCTTCTTCCATATGTGCGTCTTTTTAGAGGCGCTATGGGTCTGCAGTTCCTTTTCATGGACGACAATGCACCATGTCATCGCACAGTAGCTGCCGAACAGCTCTTAGAGAGGGAGGATATTGAACGTATGGATTGGCCGGCACGATCTCCGGATCTCAATCCCATCGAGCATGTATGGGATTTTCTAGGCAGACACTTGGCAGCTTGTACCTTACCACCAGTAACGATTCCGGCGCTTCGATTGGCGCTGCAAGACGAATGGGCAGCAATGCCTCAACAACTCATTTACACCCTCATTCTTAGCATGGGCAGACGCTGTGAAACCTGCCTAGCAGTCAGGGGACATCATATCCCCTATTAAAGACCGGATGTTCCTTGCTGGACACCCATCACAGGGATGATTCGGCCTTCAGTCGCATTGCGCTCCATGCTACTTTTTCTATAAAGCTTCTTTTTATCCCTCTGATTTCTCTTTTAGTATGTGTTGCTTACATTACTCATGTCCTTACGTATTGGGGATCTTACGGTATTAAATGTGTTGATTTGGAAAGCTTTTGTACAAAGTTATATTGAAAAAACCGTCTCGTCCTTAATTTTTGCACACCAGTGTATAGTACAGCTTATAGAGAGGCATTTGGTCTCTTTAAAAAGCTTCTTAAAAGTTCCATGTTTTTTATAAAAAAAGGCAACCTTAAAGAAAGCTCACACATGTAGTTATTATAAAATTTGAAGAAGTTTACTTTTAAAATAATCTTTGTACAAAAATTACCAAATGATGAAGTTTATCTCTAAATTAAGCTAGCTCATGCAGAAATTTCCATTCATTCAATACATTGGTGTTTAATTAAAGAAAAAAAAAAGTATTTGTTGTTTTGAGGATTATAGTGTAATGTGTGTGTATGTGTTAGTGTTCTATTAGTTTGTTACTTTTATGTGTTTAATTTGTATATGCTATGCTTTTGTAGCAAAGGCATAGGAGCGATAGTCAGGTTAATAACAGACTTTCAAGGGTCCTTCGTGGTGGTAAACTCATTGATGAAAGGTGGCACAAAGTCCAAGTTGGAGATATTATTCGGATGGAAAATGATCAGTTTGTTGCAGTAAGTCACTTGTTTTTTATATTTTGGTTTGACCTAAAGTATACATTTTTTTTAAACTGTTCATCTTGTACATTTTTAGTTTTATTGAATAATGAGTATCATTTGATTTTTCAGGCAGATTTATTATTGCTGTCAACCAGTGAACCAAATGGGCTTTGTTACATAGAAACAGCAGAATTAGATGGGTGAGTTTTTATTTTATATTTAATTTAGTTGGTTGAAAGTATATCCTGTCCAGTGATGTCGCTGGACTTTGGAAGGGATGTGTTCTTGGGGCCCAGGAATTCCAAATTTCTTGGTCCTTTTTCCCAAAAGTGAGTCCTTATCGATCTAAAAGCATTTGGTTAATTTCACGACTGATGTTATCATGTCTCACCAATTTTTTTGTGACATTGCGTATAAATATCTTATTTATAAATTACCTGAAACTTTTTTTTTAAAATTATAATTATTAAAGAAAAATTTGTTGTGACATGCATGACATTTTATCCACTTTCCCGTGAAATTAACCATTTATGAGTATGAAGTAACTGAATATAGAAATTTAAACAAGTAGTTAAATAAAAGGAAATGGATGAAAAATGACAAAAATCATGAGTGCAGAAAAATAAATAAAACTAGGACACTGAAAATACAGAAGAAGAAAAAATATTTTTATTGCTTTGACAAACCTCCTCTGCATGTTTTAGTTGAATAAAAAATATCAATAGCTCTTTTTAATAATAGGCTGTGACTTAGAGAATTCAGGTCACTGACTGAAATCATTAATTTTTTGAACTTTTCATCAGACATTCTATTTCTTGTATTAGTTTTTATTAGTTTCATTGCTGGAAATCCTCTTTCGGCATCAGCAAAAGAAATTGTCAGAACTGTTACAAATTCAACTTAACAAATTCTGGAAGTTCATCTAACATAAAATCACTCATATTTAAAGCTTTAAAATTTTAAGCCAAGTGTTTAAAATACTGAAAATCTTTTCTTAAAATATCTTCAGAAATCGTACATCCATAATGAGGTGTTAAAGTTCTTTTTCTCCATAGCTTTGCAAACCATCGCTACTTGTTCGATAGTCGAGGAGATTATAGATTGCATTCAATGATTGTAATAAATCTAATGCTGCCTCTCTGGAAAACAATATTTTATATTTATGGGGGGAAAAAAATTTGTTTCTTTTTTTTGTGTGTGTGTGTGATGGAAAGTAGGGTGGCAGGATCCGCAGGATGCGTAGTTTCTTTTTTTCTTTTCTCTCTCCTTTTATATTTTGCACCCCATCATCGATTTTTTGCATATTCGATGCGCTATAGTGCATAAGCTGCATCACTGCTGTCATAAATAAACTATTGCAAATAGCTTTTATATCCTATCATAAATAACTTTTTAAATAACTACTCTTCTTACTTAAGGCTGTTCTCTTAATAAATGATGCAAATTTTGAACAGATTTATAAATAATTAACTCTTTGTGGATGGTTGCTGAATTTTGCAGAGGTTTGAGCAGGTACAAAAACTGCCTCTGTGCAAATTATTCTATATGACAGAAAAATTTCAGCACTAAACTTTTTTGCATAAAAGATCAGTTTCATTAAAAAATTAAGTGTTTGCTGGCCGACCTGATTTGACAAACTGCATGATGCCTGAAGAAAATACAGTTTTCAACAAATGTAAAATATTATTCTGTGCTGTGTGTTTTAACTATTTAAATTAAAGCGTATTTCTCAAGTACATGAACATGTTTAACTGCTTTAAAACAGCACAATATGAAAATCACTGTTATGTATCCATTGTTGAAGTAAGCATATATTTAGGCTTAAGTCTTGAATCACTAACAAAGTTGTTAAATGCATATGCATTCCACACTTAATCAAGTAATCAACATACAGTCATAAGCAAAGAGTTTATGAATCTAAGGGACCCTTCAATATTTCTCCCAGTTTTATTCAATTTGATAGATATAGCCTTAGTGTAAAACATGGGCTTAGCTTTTCAAACAGTTTTGTAAATTTTATGCTCTAGGGTATGCATTACTTTATTCAATTATTCAAAACAGTCATATGAAATTAGCATGGTAAGTATTGTTTATGATTCTAGCAAAAGTACTAAGGGTATTGATAAATCATTTTAAGAGCTATTTATTTGTACCAGTTTTCTTCATTTAATGTTACTTAAAGGTCAAAATCTACATTAGTGTTAATTTTTTTGCAAATTAATTTTATTGTTGATGATTTCTTCAAAATTTTCATTTTTACTGTAAATAATCAAATGAGACAGAAAAGAAAATTACTATGAAATGGAAGATTTTTATTATTATTGATGTGATAGTATAAAATCGCAAACTTGGTGGACTTTTTATGATAATTGAATTATCTTTCAGACATTATTTTAACTAAGCAAAAGGAATAATGTCAAGTCTCATTATGATTACATTTATTTTTACAAAATTGACTTCAGTTTCATTAAGTTTCTTAGCATTATAGCTTAAGCAAGCATTTTGAATGTCTCATAAATGTTGTTTCTGTCTACCTAATCTCTAGAATTTCAATATTATATTTATATGTATGCATATTTTTAAAATGCTTATTCAAAAGTGTAGACTGTTATTCAGTAACATATTTTTAACTATTTAATTTTAGTGAAACAAATTTGAAATGCCGCCAAGCTTTGCCAGAAACTGCTGAATTAGGAGATGATAATGCAAAAATGGGAAATTTTGATGGTAATAAATTTATTTCTGTATAAAGCAATCCAATTCTTAGTGTTTACATATTAACACTAAAGATTGAAGACCATTAATGTTTACATTACTTAGCCAATCTGCAGATAAGCTGATTTTCACTATTGATGTGCAGAATCAAGAGTTTTCCTGCTTTTTGTCTAGGTAATGTGCGCATTAACAGTTTCAGTATATCAAAGTTCAAAAGATCAGAATTCAGTTTTTGCAAAGAAAGGTTTTTTTATGAAAGAAGGTGTCCCTGCTGTAGAAATATCTTGATAGGAAAGCAATAAAACAATCCCTTGATACTGGACAGGGTTTAAAAAAGTGTCACTGTAAATCTAAATGTATCACAAATAGGTGTGTTTGTCGCAATTGCTAATTGCAATTCATACTGTCACCATCCTTTAGATTGCACCAGCGCTGTACCCAAGGGGGTGGTCCTATGGGTCCGGGACCCCCCCCCCCCCAAAATTATCGCAATATCTATATATTTATATGTGCGTGAGAGTATATTTATATATAATATGATGATATTCAATATCAGCCCCCCCCCCCCTCCCGAAATGTCGGACCCTCTCCGAAATTATTTCCTGGGTAGGGCCCTGGATTGCACTAATCATAAGTAAGCATAATTTGATAATGCACTTTGTAATTCGTTTCTTTAATTACAATAATATTTTAAACCATTTGACTCTTTGTATTATAGTTTTTAAATGATTGATTCTATCAGCCAGTTTGTTGGTTGATTATATTAACTTAATTTTTTAGATATTGAAAAATAACCTGTTAATTAAGTAAAACATTGCTGTTGTTCCACCAAAGTTTTTATTTTCATTTAAACAACTGCCTAGTAGGTTATTTGCAGATTACATGATTATGATTGTAATTTGGGAAATGAAACAAATTTCAGTACTTTAAAGAATTACCATAGTTAATCAGCACATCTGTAGATAATCAATAGAAGAACTGATATCTATTTTTTAGCAGTAACGTGTGTGTGTGTGTGTGTGTGTGTGTGTGTATTTTATGAAAGAAAATGGTTTAAAACTTATGCATTTTACTTTATTTACTTTATTTTTAATTAATAAAAATGGATTTGTGACTTGAATATCCCCCCCCCCCCAAAAAAAAAAAAAATCATAGCATTTATTGTTTTTTTAAATATTTTTTTTTCCCAATATTAAGTATATCTTCTAAAATAAATGTTTAAAAATAACCATTAACATTATTTATGAGAAATAATGTTTCGCATAAGAAAATTCTTCAGCACCAAACTTTTCTGTGTTGTACTGTAAAGTAATACCTCAAATTCCCCTAAATGTCCTATCTGAAGTTACTTCATATGTTAATGCATATTCTTGTCAATGACGGAGAATTAGACTGTTTAACTCAATTTATTGTTGAATTGTACCATATTTTCTTGTGTGTTAATTTTATCACTAAATGTAAATTGTAATCAAAAATGTAAACTTTTCTTCCTGAAATCACAATTTAATCCAGTGATTAAATGTATAAATTGAATATGTCACACTCTTTAATATATTTATATGCAAAGTATCACTTAAGAATTTAATTTACTACACTTTTTTAATTAACTTTTTTATGTTAGTTTATCATACCTATCTCAAATATTGTATAATTTCCAAATTTTGATCTTAGGGTTACGGTAATCTTTTATATGGTTATGTATAGCCTTTTTATTACAGGTATACACTTACTAGTCTATTCAAGTGTTGTCCTCTAAAAAATTATTTCAGTTCATTCAGACTTGAATTTTCATGCTGTACAAACATTTAGTGGCTTTGTGTTTATTTATTTATTTAGTTAGTTAGTTCTGTGTTTGAGTAAAATTTTAATAAAGACTGTTTGGGGGCATTTAATTTAAAGTTGTCTTGATCAATTCTATTAAACAGTGTAGTTAGTGCCATGTTGACAATCCAAATTATAAAAAAGTTGCAATTTGTACTTTGACATTTGTTGATAATGATGGTCAAAAAAATTTTTTTTTTTAATTTCATTCTGTATTATGTAGGAGAAATAATTTGTGAAGCACCTAACAACAATCTTAGCAAATTCGAAGGGACATTGAATTGGAAAGGGAAAAGCTACATGCTGGACAATGATAAAATGCTTTTACGTGGCTGTGTCCTTAGAAATACAAAGTGGTGCTATGGCGTGGTTGTATTTGCTGGTAGAGACACCAAATTAATGCAAAACAGTGGAAAAACTATATTTAAGCGTACTAGCTTAGATCGTCTCCTTAATTTGTTAATAATTGGAGTAAGTAGCATTTAAAAAATGTTTTATTTATTTTGTACACTTATTCCTTTGCTATCTTGATTTGTAATTACTATTTTTTTTAATCCACTAATTAACATATGTGGCTTTAAGCAAAAAAAAAAAATTTTTTTTAATTGCCCAATTGATATATATTTGACTTGCCATCATGTAGCAATACACAATACAAATATTATATAAATTTTGCAATAATGTACCGGAAAACTCTCAACATGAAGTGCATCAGCGAAATAAAGAAAAATGAAATAAAAAGTAATATTTTTATAATGTATTTCATGTATTTATTTTTATGCATAAGTATTATTCAAAAGTATTTAAAGTATGTACTCAATTAAATTGGGTAATGTTTAATGACTCAACTAATTGTGGTACTGTGATTCTAAATTTTATTAAATCTGTGAAACTTTTTACTATCCTTAATAAAGAAAAAAAATTATATGTATGAGTAAATATGTTGCGATTGATATTAAAATATATGCTGAGAAGGCCATTAATTTTGATATTCTGTGTTATGTGCATGACATCTTAAAAATATAATATTCTTTTGCAGATAGTATTCTTCCTCCTTAGCATGTGCCTCTTTTGTACAATAGCCTGTGGAGTTTGGGAAACTGTTACAGGTCAACATTTTCGCATCTTCCTTCCATGGGATACGCCAGTGCCTACAAATAATGTTACAAGTGGGGCAACTGTCATTGCTCTGCTTGTATTTTTTTCTTATGCAATTGTCCTTAATACTGTTGTACCCATTTCATTATATGTGAGGTTAGTATATTCTTCTATTTCATAAAATATTATTTGATTTGTGTTTTTAAAATATTATTGTTATGTGTTTCCTAATGCAATATCAGTATCTTAGCACCTGAATAACTTGACTACCTTGGTTTTTCAGGATTAATTTTTTCACATGTTAGTAAAGAAAAATCTTGCTGAAGTGATATCTGCTTGTAAATAAACACACAAGTTGACTCCTGTGAGCATTTTAACTCATATCAAAATTTCCATTGTGGACAAAGCAATCATGTTACAAGTCACAAAATATTTTAAAATTTGTAGTTTCATTTTTACTATTTTGTTTCTAAATTTTGTATATTTTTGAAATCCATTCATGTATTATCCAAGTATTTGTTTTCTTCAATAATTGGTGGGTTCAATTGCCAGTATTAGTTGGTTGTAGCGAACTAATTCAATAACAGACATCCTCTTTATATAAAACGTAAACAGGTTTTTTAATGTTATGCAAACTTAATTCCTGTGACGGTTGATATATTTGTTGATGGGGTTTCTTCAATAAAGTACTTCTAAAAAACGCATATTTTTGTACAGCTACCGTAATTTCCAGAAAAAAAACAGCAGAGTTTACGTGTTAGATTTTAAAATTTCAGTGAGTGTGGCTTTTCTACTGATGCTGCGCTTACGTGTGCTTTGAGGCGGGGGAAAAAAAAATTCCATGGATATTATGAAGAAATATTAGCTCATCACTTCGGTGCTCTACAGAAAAAAATCAGTTAGTTGTTTTCTACAAACTTTGTTGAGAATATCTGGTGCCTATATTTTTTCCCTTGAGTGCCTTAATCGTCTTGACCTGTAAGAGACTATAAACTCCAGAAGATGAATTTGGTGATGTGAGAGGCCTATCTGGATTTAAATCAGGATATACTAAATCTTTTTAATTCAGGTAGTGAAGTATCAGATTTGTGATGATGACATTATTAGGGATCAAATAAATAAAAACTTTGTGAAAAACACGCACATAATACTGTTTTTTCACAAAATTTTTATTTTATCGTTTAGCACCAGTATTTTGAGTGTTTTTGTAGGTATTGGTTCTTTCATATTTCAAAAGTATCAGGAAAGTATCGGTTCCTGATACATTCATCCAGTTGTAGTGATATTTTTCAACCGATACTTAGCTTTTCAGAAGAAAAACCACGCAGGTGCAATACCACTCAAGAATCTATTCTGCTGATGGCCTTTAACTCTTTAAATTTCGCACTATGAATATAAGAAGAAATAAAAGAAATAATTTATTCATTAAAATTATACTAGAATACACCCATAATGACTATTAAACAAAAAAATTCCTTCCTGGATTTCTTGGATGTTCCATTTTTGAAACATTGGCCTGTAATGCTATCTTTCCTCTTCTTTATTTGCTTCATGTATACAACAAAACGCTGTATGATAAATTTTTGTGCGATAATAAAGGTTTACATGATAATTTGTTGTGAAATGACTAAAATTTAAACAAAACTCAAAGAAAAAAAATGTAATTTTAAAATTAGTATAATATTTTATAAGAAATACAATACAAAAATGTATAAGAGCAATAAAAACAATTTTATGCTTGCATACTCTTGACTAATAATACAGATAGTATAAATAAATGCAATTCTAAATATTTAAAATAACTTATCAAGAAAAAATAAAATGTTTTATTTTTTAGAGGGTTCTTAGGATTTCAACCAGTAATACAAAAATTTTAAAATGTACTGAAATACTAATTTCTTTTTAGCATTTTATAGCAGTATTTCTCTTAATAACTATGATATGGTGAGGGATGTGTTCATGGAGCCTTTTGTTGTATTCAAAACACATGTTAATAGTTTTTTGTTTTGTTTTTTCCATACTACAAAAGGCCCTTTCCATGTAACTGCATAATATAATATGAATTTTTTGCAGACTTTTACTGATGGGCATGGGGTGCATGTATAATATTGATTTTAGGCTTTGTCTAAAACAAATTTAAATTAATTTCTCATCTAAAATTCTATTGCCCACAGATGTCTCCCGGTGTAATCAGCTCAGAACTACAATCGTTTATTCATTTCATTGTTTTTCGTTAAGTTGCATCGAGATGACCAATCCTGGTCCTAGCAGTGCTTGAAAATTTTTGCCCATGCAGATTTCCTCTGTGAAATGTTATGTTTTGTATAATTTTTGCATCAGCTTTTACCGGTTCTTTATGTATTGTTCTCTTTGCAGTGTGGAAGTGATTCGTTTTTGCCATAGCCTTTGGATAAATTGGGATGAAAAGATGTATTTTGCTCCTAAGGATGCTCCTGCACGTGCCCGAACTACTACTTTAAATGAAGAGCTTGGACAGATAGAATACATATTTTCTGATAAAACTGGGACTTTAACCCAGAATATTATGACTTTCAATAAAGCTTC
The DNA here is from genome assembly GCA_038373885.1 of Cheiracanthium punctorium. Classification (NCBI taxonomy): domain Eukaryota; kingdom Metazoa; phylum Arthropoda; class Arachnida; order Araneae; family Cheiracanthiidae; genus Cheiracanthium; species Cheiracanthium punctorium. The sequence goes on from JAWZYV010018994.1 coordinate 284,771, forward strand.
TATAAATGGCAGGGTATATGGAGAACTATTAGATGAAATCACAAGAGAACCTCTGGAAATCAATGAAGTTAGTAGAAAAATGCAATTCTGATATTTCTGTCAGTACGAAAAACAAGCTTGAAAGAAACATGTAAAATTTTGAATAATTGGGATATGTGCTTATAATGTGTTATATTAGTGTGATATTAATGTGATATTAGCTCAGAAATTAATTTAAAGTTTCTTTAACAAACAACTTATAACTCAAGCTGCAGATTGTGGTAACACTTCAAGTTGATGTGTAAGAAAAGCAAAATCTGCTTCACAATCCTTGAAAACTAAATGGTACATTTGTGTCAGGAATTAAAGAAAAGAAAAAAAATGTTTATTCACACTATACGCTACACTGTATAATAAACAAAACAAAACAAAAAACTGCCTTTAAAAACTTTCAAAAGTGCGGCACTTTTTGTAAAATTTTCTATTAAGAATTTTCTATGGCATTTTATGACTAATACAGATTTATTTATTTGCTCTTTTAAGAATGAAATAGTATAATTAGTACAGAGACAATCTAAACATTTTCAAGATCATAAAATAATTAGTTTATTTTAATTTATGGTTGAAAAGCGTATGATTTTTGCACTACCGACTTAACATAAAGTGCAAAAAACTAGCATCTCTCGAAAAGTCATTTTGTTCCTATGTCTTTTCTGTTTTGCAGTGGATCTCAGAATAATCTTACCGAATCAAATATGTCATTTTGACATTCTAACTATTACAAGCACTAAACCTATGTCAATAACTATCATGTTTTTATATTTTACATATGATTTCACAGTATGGCATTTGACAAGAAAGAATAAAACTGATCATTCCAATGAATGGCTGCTTTTTCGCATATTAGTGCTAACAAATCACTTGATAATTCTTAAAAAACTAATCACACATACTATGTTTTTTCTCCCTTTTTTTCAGAATTAAAGTTACTTTTTATTGTTTATTATATGTTTTTTAATTATTTATTTGAGATCTTGCATTTTTTAAAAATGGGAATATAAATTCCAAACAGAGTGTAGTTGAATTTTTAGTAGTACTATGAATGAGTCCCCTCCCCCCTTTTTATGGCCGAATCAGTGGCATAATTATAGGTTTGACCGCTACTATGGACTGAGGCATTGGTCGTTTCATTATAGGGGCACCTAGTAGGCAGACTAACATTGGCCCCTATCAGTGTTCTCCTAATTTTGAACCAATTCCAGATGAGAGAGAGACCTAGCACCTGGATAAGGCACCACCAGAGGTATCATTTAAACACCGAGGACGTTGGATCCGTGACAGATTTTATGTGCATGAGGTCCCTTTTGCATACACTGTACACGCACACTCAGTTGAACAAGCAATTCACCCTTCCAAGCAAAGAATTCCCCTGATCAAGCCAAAGTGCTGCTTCACTTTCGGTTCTAATGGGAACAGAGTTTAATTGCTGATCTGCTGCTGGACCTTTGAATAGGAAGGGAAAACATAATTATATGTATATACATACATACAATTTTGTATGTATATATAATGCATTCAGCTGTTAATTTGTGTAAGTGAGGAATCTTCCATTGAATCTTATATTTTGAATTGATAGTTTTTTCTGTTTTTAAGTAAGTTTAATTTCCTGTTGAAATTAATTATCACATAATTTTTCTATTATGGTAAAGCTCCTTTTTATTTTAGCATTTTGCTGACTTTAGTATATTTTAAATTGACTAATAATTACTAATGAAGTTCTTATTCTGAAATATCCTTAAACCAATTTAAAATTATTTGCAATAGCTCTCAAGTTTATGATGAACTCAGTGTAATTTTTTCTTTAATTTAGGACACTAAAGCTGTAGATTTTTCTCTAAATCCTGTTTACGAGCCTGGTTTCAGGTTCTACGACAAAAGCCTTTTAGAACAAGTGAGAAATGGGGACCAACACGTTCATGAATTTTTTCGCATTTTAGCTCTTTGTCATACAGTTATGTGTGATGAAAAAGATGGTAAGCTAAAGCTATGTATTTCCTTTTGATTGAGGTTATTCCTTTTAAAAATAATAGCATAAAAAGACTTTTGAACAAAGAAAAAAAAGTGATGTGACACTTGAAAAAATCAGTAATGCAATTTCACCAAATACACCATGCACTTAATCAAAAATGAACAGATTCCTTGTGCAAATTTCAGAAGCAAAAAAATTGGCTTTAAAAGTGAGCCAAGCAGGGTGTCCATTGGCAACTGAAAAGGCGACTTTTGCTGCTCATTTAAAGATAAGGTGACTTGGGCAACTTTTTTTGATAAAAAATGTCATTTTTATACTATTTTAAAGTTTTGGGCTACTTGTACCAGATGACTAATTTGAAAATCAGATTTTTGGTTTTCTCAACTCCTTTTTTTTTTAAAAAATCTTATTGTAATAAAAAGGTACTATATGCCCTGTGGTATAATGCATGAACTTATAAATTTATCACTTTATTCAGTCTCTCTTAAATGAAGCTACATGATTTATTTTTATTTCTTAACTTCAAAATAATGCAAAAATGGTACTATTTTGGCAAATATTACGAATTTTCGGGGCAACCCGCTGCTCTGGGGCTTAAAATGGTTTAAAATTCGTATTCTACGCTTCAAATAGATAAATTTTGCTTTTTGTTGCGTCAAAATCGGCCAATTAGCACCGGAGATACGGAGGTTTCGCTTTGCCATTGTTTTTCAATGGAGGTTCTAGAAATCTCGAGAAATATTGGTCCTAGGGCTTAGATCTCTTCACTTTTGGGGACTTATTTTTGGCGATATTTCGCCAAAAGTCGCCAAGCTTGGCGACATTTTGGTCATTTGGCGCGATTTTCCCAATGGGGCCTGGAAGTTGGTTTTCCTGCATTAAAAACGCATAATAACCTAACATTTCTCTTCTATGACGTAATCAAAATTCATGCTTTATGTAGAACCCTCGAGAAATAAGACTTTTCCGGAAACTTCTTGTATCTTCTGCGTCGGCTATTTATAGAAGAGCGCGTCGCCCCGAGAGTTCAGTGCGTGTTGAACGCTCAATGTGTGAAGAGCTGTCAGTGAGAGTACGCTTGCTTTGTGAATTGATAGTGCTATAGAAGCCGTGTTTTAGCTGGCTTTCCGAAGCTGTTTTCAAAGTGCTGTGTGTAAATTCTTCATTGCTTTGTCTTAAGGGATTGTGTACGATATCTCTTGAATATTTTCACTGAATTTTTGCCTGTGAAAGTGACTTATTTTGTGTGAGAAATACAGCATTTGTGAGAGCTTCTGATCTAAGAGAACTGTTAAAAGCACATTACTGTTTAATTGTGCTTGTGAATTTTGTACAGCTGATTGTTCCACGAAGTTCTAGAAGCAATAAAGTTATATTCCATCCTGACCATTGGACTTTATACCAGCACGTTCTACACCAACTGGACTTTAGAACGACGAACCCCGGAAACAAGAAGAGTAGTTCCGCAACACAACTAAAATTAAGAAAATGGCTACTAAACTGGAGGCTTTTTTTATGCCAGTGAGGCTACTAATGATACTATTTTTTGCCTCCTGACATTGGTGAACACCCTGGCCAAAGCATTATCAACTAAGGAAAATATTGTAACATTTTGTATGTTTTTTAATTTATAGCACCGTTGGAGTTCTTAAGTTGCAATATTTCTTACAGAACAAACCAAAATTTTAAGATTTCAAATTAAATGTATTTTAAAGATTGTTTTTTAATTAACCATATAACTTCTATGAACTTTCTAAAGAAGAAAAATGAAGTCTGTTCACATGTTTTACTTTTATTTTGGAAGACAGTTAATCGTAAGAGTTATGAAATGTGGTATTTTACAAGGTTTACCCACACTGAAGGCACCATGGCTCATTTTACAAAACAATTATTGTGCTTTAAGAGCTTTATCTGAAAGTTATTAGACATACAATTTTACTGTTTTTAAAGCTGTTCTGTGTGATGCAGGTAGTTTTTTGAGTGGCCTTAATACAAGTAAAATATAATTTTTTTATATTTAAGAGTGCTCTACCTGAAGAGCAATTGTTGTCACAGGACTTTTGAACAGCTTAAAAAACAAACCAATGATGTTAAATACTCGAAAAAACTAATAATGCTTTTTCACCCAAAGCACTATGAATTAATTCTAACGGTAAAGCTATATGTCTCATGCATGCAACTTTTTAAAAAAATTGTTAGTACAAAAATTGCTTGAAAAAGAGGTCAAGGAATTATCTGTTTCGGGAAATATTTCAAAATTCTATATGCTTAGCATTTTTTCTGCCTAAGTGTTTCGTAATTCCTATAGGTTCATTGCTTTTAACCCTTTGAGGCGCAACCCTTTCCCAATGCTGAAAAAAGGGCAGTCGTTGCCATCGCTTGACTTAACTACCAACAAGATGGCAGACAATTGAAACGTTCATTGCGTGCTGCAGATCTAGAGACCCTTTTTTGACGACAGCTGGCTGTTCATCGCTTGCCACAGATCTAGAGACCCTTTTTTGATGACAGCTGGCTGTGCTCGTGCACAGCCAGCTGTGTCAAAAAAGGGTCTCTAGATCTGCGGCACGCAATGAACGTTTCAATTGTCCGCCATCTTGTTGGTAGTTAAGTCAAGCGATGGCAATGACTGCCCTTTTTTCAGCATTGGTCAATCTCTCCAGCCGTTCTCGCATTCTTCTATTTTTCAGCAGAGGTCACTGCTGTTAAAAATAACCGTGCAATTTTTTTACGGGAAATGACGTGCTAAAAAGTAAAGGATTCTCGGAGCTATGTCACCCGCAACTATTTTTAATAGAAATCAAATATAATCTTCGTGACTGGCAACAGTCAAAACGTCAAGAGCTTGGTGTCCTCACGGCGAGGACACCACACGTTAAAGGGTTAACAGTTCACGTTACAACTTGTAAAGAGACTAAATTTTTCCAAAATCTCTAGAACAATTAAATTCTTTAAAAAGCTATTCAAAAGTTTCATGATTTCCAAAAAGACCAGCCTTAATACTTTTGTGATAGTTCTGTACAGGGCCACAACTAGGAGAGGCCAGATGGGCAACATGTCAAGAGTGCTGTTCTAAGGGGAACAGAATAGTCAGTCATGGTTTCATAGGAGGAGTTGCTTAGATGCTGTAAAATTTAAATGTAATGCATGTAAATATTTAAAATGATCTTAACCCTCAAATTTTGTATAATTTTTTTAATCTTAAAAATTTTTTCAGTCCTCTTAATTGTGCTGCAGTATTAATACTTTTTAAAATTTGCATTTTTAGGTCGTTTAGAGTATCAAGCGCAGTCACCAGATGAAGCTGCTTTAACATCTGCAGCAAGAAATTTTGGATTTGTTTTTAAGGTATGTTAACATTTTATTACCAATCAAAGTAACTTGCTTGACTTTTTATAATCTATTATATTTTATGACATTTGCAGTAATTTTTTATGTATTGCAATGACAGCTGTTTTCTGATTAAAAATTATCCAAAAATTAAAATTTACTCAGAAGAGTTTTTACTATCTTCTTATAGCCTTTACACAACTTAATTTGTGTGATATCAACTTTGTAACTCGGGCATTGACATTTTAATTCTTATTAGTCTCAGAATTCTAGGTAATAGTATTGAAAAGTATACACTTAAGTTTTCTTCAGTTTCACTGTCTTCTGTGATACTGGAGAATAGTTACAAGTTAGAACAAATATTGAAGTTGAATACAAATTAGAACAAATATTGAGGTTACTAGTCTTAGTGTAATTGCCAACATAATATTGACACAATAATATTCAGATATTTTTTTCATGGACGCATGCCAAAAATTTGCAAATAATACTTAACAAGTTGATACCTATTGAACATTTTTTAATAAACAAGAAAGTGATTTTTTTATTCTTATGAACATTAAATTCTATACAGATAAACTTACGAATGCAAGTCATAAAAATCTACTTCTATCAGAGATTTTTCTGTTATACTTTGGATTACAAGTACTTAATATCAAGTTTTTATGATTAATTACTTTCATTAAAAAATACATGGAACTAGATTTGCTGGTGATTCTATCATCCCATGTATTTTCGGAGACTGTTCCCGTAAGAATTGTCAGGATAATTTAATGTATAATGTATCAGTTTTCAGCCTCGAGTTAAAAATACACTAGTGCATTATAAAAACCTATTAATGCTTGTAAGCATTAAAATGCTGTTGAATATGGAGCTACTGTTCATGCATGACTGTTAATAAAAATGGAATATAATGTGGAATATTTTAAATATAGGTCTGCAATTTTCTGGTTTCAAAGAAATAATGTATATATAGCATTTTTATTTTGTGATATTGATTTATGAACATTAAAAAAAAAAATTTTCTACCCCCCCCCTCCCCCTTAAATATCCCTTGTTACTAAACATAGGTTGTGATGTTTCTTGCTATTTTCTAAGATATTGTTCTTTATGCAATGCCCTTCATGTGTAATATAATTCTTTTCAGTCTCGTACACCAACTAGCATTACAATAGAAGTAATGGGAGTAGTTGAAACATATGATCTTCTGGCCATCTTTGATTTCAATAACGTCCGCAAACGCATGTCTGTAAGTAAAATATAATTTTTAGTCTCTTCAACTGTATGTAAAATTGTGTTAGAAAATATCAGTAGACTACATTTTATTTTTTGCAAAATTATGGAAATATAACATAAGAAATTGTCCCTTAAAAAAAATAATAATTCACAGGTTCTTTCTCTCTCTCTCTTTTTTTTTAATATGTTTCTTCCTGGTTTTATGTGTATTTCTATATTCTTTTTGTCAAGATTTGTGATTTATGGATCAAGGCCTCTGCAGTAAAGTAAGCTTGTTTACAATATAATCAGGGTATCCACCATTCTTTTATTATTTCTTTTTTAAAAGATAATTCATCTTGAATATAGTTTTAAATACTTCCTTGAAATAGTTTCATTTGTGCAGATTTTTATGGCTCTATTTAAATAAGAACACATCACCCTAAATTTATATTTGTAAGGGGTATTAGATTTATAATGTATAGTGACATTGTTTTTGACATGTTTCCTGTACACAGTAGTGATAAATTTCTTCTGGTTTGCTTCTTATTAATTTAACATCCAGATAATCTAATACTTTATTTTTACTCTCCTGAATACCAAAAATGTAGAGGACTTGCTCAATAAAATAAACAAAGCCAATAAATATATTTTTACTTATGAAAAAGCAAACAATGTATTAAAATACTTAATGTTAAACTAATAATAAACCAGAAGAATTTATCACCATTTTTTACAGAAAACCTACCAATAACAATATAGGTCTAAAATATTCAAAGATTAAAAACAATCGATAATAAAACCTATAAAATTAAAGTTCCAGCTGTAAGCGTCTTTTAATCATCATTCATGACCGTATTCATTCCTGGTTCTGGATTCTCCTCTCGCATCATTGCTGCTGATGGTAGCGCCACATGGTAATATGACAAGAATGAAACATCAGCAGCAGCGACGAGAGAGCAGAGCACAGAATTAGCGAATATGGTTATTGATGATGACCAAAATCTGCTTATACCCAGAACGTTGACTTCATAGTAGACGTGTGCCAGATACCCGTATCCATATCTGCCGATATTTGAAGATAAAAATGATCCGGATCTGTCGGAGCAAAAAAGAAATATCCGGATCCGCCAGAGCAAAAAGAAATTATCCGGATCCACCTGTTTCCAGAAGCTCTTCCACAGATCTTTTTAATGGCTTTTCAGGACATCAAAAAATGAAAAAAAGTTATTTTGTTATTATTTTTTTCCTATTAAACATCTTTTGTTTAAAACTTAATGTGTACTATTATTTATAATTAAATAATCTTGATTAGCATAAACTTTTGCTATACAAGTAAATTAGTATTAGTTATTTAAAGCTATTGGCATGCATTTACTATTACTGTCTTAGTAAGCTTTCTGAATATTTATATGTGTGGTGGGCTTACTCACCACTAAAGGGTTCCATCTCTTAATTTTGCTATATCGAAAGTGTGATTTTCATATAGGAAGGTAAAGTCTTTCTAGGGAGGGCTTAGAACTTTCCTAGTTATGTCAATGGTTCAATGGTATTTACAACTAATTATTAATGATTCTTAATTTTCAAACATACACCAAGAAAAGTATTGTTATGAAAAAATTCACTGTGAGATTTTTATGTACTTACCATAGAGCAGATATAAGGGATACAGAACACTTTAGCAACTTCAACCTAAGCACTTGTCTCAACAGTTGACTTGTAGCAAGATCTCACACGCTGCATTCTTGCATAGCCTTTCAGTTTTCTCTGGAGCATTTTTGGCTAGTGCACTAATCACCATTATATTTTTAAGAAAAAGTGGTACATTGTTGTTCTGCATATGTATGCAGTTTATGATTAGTGAAATGTTATGGAGTACTTTCATGGGTGTGACATGTATGTGTAGGGTATTATTTTCTCTCATTTTAAGAACATCCTTTTTATAAAATTTTTTAAAAAGGAAGTTGAGTAGTGTTACTCCAGATTTTTAATGTTATTTATAAGAGGCCCTCATGTTTTGACACAAATAATATTTCTACAAATTTCTTAACTGGCAGCAATTTTTCGTTTATTAAAGTATTTAGTATGGTTTGTGAAGAGCCATCCTAAAAATTTTCTGGTGTCTGACATTCGTATTTATGTACCAAACTGAAAACCTGCTAGGTTTGGTTGTAGCGACTCAATAATTTAATGTGCATAAAATCCAGTTAAGATTTTTAAAGAAATTTCAATAACTGAATTTTTTTTTAAACCATGTTTTGCACAGTATCTGAAAGTTATTATTGTGGCAGAATATTTCAGACATTGTGTGTGAAATTATTGCTTCAAGATGATGTATTCTGCAAAATAATATCCAAACAAAAAGATCCGCATCTGCAGATATGACTGCAAATGATTTTTCATATTTGTATCCGCAGATCTGACTTTTTAACGATCCAGCACACCTCTACTTCATAAGTTTTATATCTTCTGAATAATAATGCCATTGTACATCAGTGCCCCACTTACATTCAGCCATTCTTACTGCTCTTTTCAGTGCCACTTTTTTTCTAGGAAAGATTTATGCAGCAGCTTCGAAAGCAGTGGGGGTTTTACATTCTGCTATACTTTCCTTCTCTTGCTTTTTTGCTGTATTTCCCTCCTCATCTCAAAATCCCTTCAGGAAGGGCAGCAGGAAAAGTTATGGCATGAGCAGGATGAGTGAGGTCTTTTTATTTTTTGTTAATTCCATTTCTCCTGCTCCTTGCTGCGGAAGTGGGCTAAGTGTAATAAAAATCTAATACCCTTTATAAATATAAACTTTCAATTTTACATTCTTACGTAAATAGAGCATAAAAATCTACACAAATGAAACTCTACTTCAAAATGAATTATCATTTATAAGGAGACATTGCAAGAATGCTGGATACCTTGTTTGCATTGTAAATAAGCTTTATTATGAAAGACAAAAAAAAAAAAAATTACATAATATTGATAGTGCACAGAAACACAAACAAGAATTTACTAACACAATACCTTTCTCTGGGGGGGCCTTGATCAAAAAACTGTAAATTTTTCCAAAAAGAAGCATATGGAAATACCAGGAACCAGGAAGAGACCTTTATAAAAGAATAAGGGCAGGTAATGCTGAATTGATAGTTTGGAAACTGTGGGAGTCATAAAGCAAAGAATTAAAGAATGTGTAAAAGGACACCTTAAATGATATTTAATATGGAAAACGTCCATTTAACCATAAACACCCCAATATTAATTGACTTCAACAATGTTAAAAAATTACCTGAATTTAGGAATATAAATTATGGCTGACCCTGTAGAAGTTTGGAAAATGACTGTGGTGTGTGCTGTCAATGATCTGGAGCATGCACTGTTCAATGACTTTCTCAACCCTTTTGCATGATCATCTCTCGTGCAAAAGAGTGGAGAAAGAACTTTGATATGAGAGATGATTATCAAATGCTGACCCATAGATGGGCAAGAAAACAGGCTGAAAGTTCTTGTTGCTTTTAGCAGATTTTAAGGTGTATTTTATTGAATATAACTATGAAAATATGACCATATTATTTTATCGATGCTAATATCTGAAAAACTTCATACAAATCTCAGTTATTCTATTTTACATGCATTATATATGGCATACTAATTTAATTTTTTGCAATTTTGTCTACAAATATATTGCTAAAACTATAACTTATTTGTAGGTGATAATTAGAAAAAATGGAAAAATTAAACTATATTCTAAAGGTGCTGATTCTGTGATATTTGAGAGACTTAGTCCTAGCTCTAGTGATTTAAAATTAAAAACTATAGATCAACTAAATGTAAGTATTGTATCCAATTTTTATTTTTAAGATTAATAATTTGTAATTATAGTGGACTCATGAGTTTTTCATGTGCTGAAATGTGATCTATCAAATGTAAGTTTTTCATGAATAGCGTATATCAGAGCTAACTCAAACTCCTTGCCTGCAATTTCTGATTTTTTTGCAACAGAAAGAAGCATGCACTTTATTTGACAATGTAAAATTTTCATTTATGGGAGGGTTCTTGGAGCGCATCTCTCACATAAGTCAAGACTCCACTGTATATGTTTCAATTTTCTCTATTCTAAAATACTTTTGTGAGTTTGTTTTTCTATTGGTAGTGTTATTAGTCTTTTGGAAGTTAAATTTTTTATAAATTTACTAACATATTTTGTAAGAATATTTTTTAAAAAACTTTTTCTTAATCTGAGAATATATTTGCATTCACTCTATAAATATATATTTTTTAATCTTTAAATGCATTGTCTGATTAAATTAAAGAATTCGAAAAAGTGGATCGAACACAACTCAGATTTGAATCTCCCCACTGATCAAAGATAATTGTGTACACATGGCTAGTGTGTGTTTTAAGTATGTAGGGCTGCAGTCCTCTCAATGGGTAGGTGGAAAAGAGATGTAGATCTGGGAACAGCCTTCTTTTTGGTGATGCTCTACATTGTGGAGAGCAACAAACCTGCATGATGTTCATAGCTTTAAAGCAGTTCAGTACAGCTAAGCTGGTCAGTCTTTGGCTATAAATGATAACTTAAACATTCTTTTTACTTTTTTTTTATGTAAAAACTTTTGACAATTTGAATAACTATGTATAGTAATGAAGTATCAAATTATTCATACCTTGTGAATCTTTCATTGATTTTAATAACTTCCAAAATTTTCTTTAGACTAATAATTTTAAATTTTACTGCTGGTTTTAGTTTTTACACAGGTTAGAATTATGATTTTTTATTTAGTATTTTGATATCATCACATTCACTGTCATTCACTCTCGAGTGAGTGTGTGTGTGGGGGGGAAAGACATCAACTATTGATACTCCTTTATGCGACTGCCTGCCATGTTAAACTGTTAAAAGTTTGATTACTTTGTTTGTATGTTACAGTAGGTTAAAGTTTAGGTATATAAACATTGAGATTTATTTAATTTTTAGTTTATTATTTGAGGAAATACCACATCTATTCATATTTAATATCTGTAAAATATAACAGGGTTTCTACAGACCTGGAAAGTCAGGGAAATGAGTTTTGGTCAGGGAAAGTCAGGGATTTGGGAAAAAAGCCAGGGAAATTTGAAGAAATTGAAGGAAGGTCAGGGAAATGCAAGAATATTTAATTTTGCGGCAAAATCAAGAAAATACTTCCTGTTTGAACCTAATTGTAGAAATTGTTTTATTTTCATTTTCTTATAAATAATTTTAAAATATGTCCTTTATTAACATATCTTGTTCAGTTGAAATATTCTTAATTTTATCCTAAATTATTATCAAACATAGTTTTCGTTAGAATCCAGTGATGTCAAATAATATTTTGTATATTGATTTTATTATTTGTAAAAAAGGGGCAAAATATATAAAAAGTTATTAATTAAAGGATGTAATATTAAAAACAGAAACGCAAAATTCAGGAAAGCTTACTAGATAAAAAGTCAGGGAAGAGCATGATAGATGTCAGGGAAGCAAAAGCTGTGAAATCTGTAGAAACCCTGTATAAAATTTATAGTTAGTTCATGTGATTTGCTAATGAAACTGTTTTTACATTTTAAATAATTATAATTATTCTTAAATTATTTTTTTTATAGTGTTTAAGAATTAAGTACTTGTTACTGTTGTTGCATAAAAGAGCCCTTTATACCCCCTGTAAATTAATCTACTTTGATTTTAGAAATTTGCAAGTGAAGGACTGAGGACCTTATGCTTAGCATCTAAGGATTTAGATGAAAATGTATTTAGTACCTGGAATGAAAAATATCATGAAGCTTCGTAAGTTTTTCTTTATTATAAATACTTTTATACTCTAAAATCTTTGCTCTTTAATCAATATTTTACATTTTAAAGAAAAGATTACTACCTCAAAGAAACCAAGTTATAAAACATTATTAAAGAATCACCGAGAAGAATTGAGATCCTTTAATAGTATTTCTATGTATAGTATATTCAAGATATATATATTAGGTGTACCGGAAAATGCCCTGTTTTATGTAAAATTCAAACAAATTTTCAACAAGTATTGAATTAAAAAGAAGCTGTGCCTAGTAGAGATGAGACGGGCTCAGCCCGAGCCCGAAAGCCCGGGCCCGAACCGGGCTCGGGCTCTGTAATTCACAACTGCGTTCGGGCTCGGGCTCGTGAAAAATTTCTTCTTTATTGAACATACTCCTTGAAACAGATTTTAAAAAGTCATTCATGAGGAATATAAAAGTACTTATAAAAAAATAGGGGCACCACGGCGCACTAGCGGATTCAGGGGAGGGGCTACGGGGCTTCAGCCTCCCCCCAAAAAAGGGGTTGCTAAAGGGTAACATTCTGCTTCATTATGCACTTTGAATATGTTAAGTGATCTTTTTTAATCACTTAGCCCCTCCCAAAAGTTTTTACATTGGTTAAGACTAAAATTTTGCTTTATTGCATATTTTGTTTGGGTGAAATAAGCCTTTTTCAAACTTTAGCCCCTCCCAAAAGAGAATTTCTGGATCCGCCACTGTGCACGGGCGCCTAGAAGGTGCGTGAAGCTCTTTGGGTATTTCAGAACGGCGGCTTATATTACTTAGTTAGTCATGAGATCCGACATTATTTGATGAACATGGATATAAAGAATTAAAAAGTGCATTGAGAGTTTGCAACTATATTTGTCTTTAATTTGCATAAATGGCAAAATTTATTGTATGCTATCAATGAAGTAATTGAATTTTTTTTTCTTTAGCTGAAATTTCGGGCTCGGGCTCCGGTTTAAATAATATTGCTCGGCTCGGGCGGGCTCGGATTAAAAGTCCTCGGGCTCGGGCTTCAAAAAATGAGCCCGAACTCATCTCTAGTGCCTAGCCGTAGGAGTCATATTTGTTCAATTTTAAAGCAAGAATTTTATAAGTAATATTTTTTCTTTCAAGAAAAATAGTCACAATCTCCCTTTTTTCCACATCTACCCTCCTTAAAAGATTATATTTGAAATGATTTTTTAGGTATTCATGAGTGTTGTATTTTACAGCAAGAATTTTGTGGATATCTCCTTCCTTCTTTGAAATCATGTAAGATCGTTTTCACCTCCAATTTTGACATTTGAAGATGTGTGGTGAACATTTTGACCCATAAGTTACGAATTTGGGAAAATGCTCTCCAATGTAGCACCTATGCTAAAAAATTCGTATGCATGCCAAATTCGTATTATTAGCTTCGGTAGTTTAATCTGGGACAAAATAACATTACTTTGCAGTACACCTAATATATGCAGTAGAGTGACAGTTATCTTGATTGATCAAGAAACATACATTCTTTTCCAAAAAATTGTCTAATAATCTCGATTTTCTGAATGGGAGGGCAGGCTAAAAAAATTGTTTTATCCACTAGTGTCCTTGGTGAGCAGTACCACTTACTCATTCTCTATCTGCATTTGCTTTGCCTAGTTGCAATGTGGGTGGGAAGTGAAAGGGCTGAATAAAAGGATGAGCTTTCTTTTTTTCCCAAGAATTAGAAACAAGAAGAATGAGTTTCTTGTTTCATTTGCTTTTGAAGCACTTTCTAGTGTAGAGTACACAAGCTACTTTTCTAGTAGTTTTTGTAGGTGTTTTCAGACATATCTGGAAAGTGCAAAACATAAAGTTGTGCTATTTTCAGATTTAAAAAATTGAAGAGAAGCGATAATGAAAATAACATAGTGCTTAAATGTGGTCAACTACATCAGATATTTTTTTTTTAAATAATAAAAGGGATTCAAATTTTGTCTGGTTATCTGGATTTTTTAATAACCGATGACCTTGAGTCCCACCTGGTTTAGATAATCAGGGCTGTACTGTATATATATATATATATATATATATATGCACACACATGCATAGTAGCCACTGCTTAATAAAATCATGCTTAATCTGATCTAATAACCAAAGATGGAATTATATCAATAAAATATAAATGTAAAAAACTGCTGCTTAAAGAAATCAGCATTGCCTCTCAGAATTTTTATTGTAGCTATTACAATCCCAATTCATTCTGATTTCTCCAGAGAACTTAATTGTATTGTGCAAAAATTACAATAGCTAAACATTTCGAATATGCCCAAAACATTCCCAGCACTAACCACAATGAAGTCGGTTGTAAAACATGACCTAAACGAGATTGTATAATTAAAACATTGCAGAATAAGCTCTCTATGAATAAAAGGGGAAAATTTGTCTCATCTGCTTAGAAGCTACGTAAATTTGAACTGCATCATTATAACAGGCACTTTTGTTTGCTGAAACTGTGATTCTAAATAACGTGATATTCAGTTGCACTTTACTGCAACATATTTTAGAAAATTTTATTAAATTATTTTTAAGTGACTTTTGGCTTTTATTTAATTCATTTTTTCTGAGTTATTTTCAATCATTTTAGCACATTGTGTCAATTTTCAGTTATAGACCAGCCTAAACAGCAAGGGTTGATTTTGGCAGCAATATTGTTGAATTTTTGTACCGTGTTAATCTTTTAATTTATCAATTTGCAATGTGTACCTTATGTGTAACTTTCTACCTGATCTTTACGATGATGTACTTGCATAAACCAAATTTTCAATGAAAGCAATGGGCAAAAATGAAAAAGGTGATCTTCAACGAAAAATTGTAAAAAATATTTATTAATAATTGTGTCAAAAGATGGTAGCACCACCAATCACATACTTTTTAGCGGTGCACAGAGTACTGCGTAACGAATTGGAATAAGAGCCTACCCCTGTTGAAAAGTGGTTTGATCTAAAGCTCTGGATGGGTGTATGAATCCAACTAATGTCTCCCCAATTAAGTAAAAAAAAAGTTTACATTGTAGAACTATAATTAAATTTTAATGAAAGTTTTAATATATATTTTTTGATGGGTTAAAGTTCTTAAGATACTGCAAAAGCTCACTGCCCTCAATTAACCGCATCCCTGCATTCCAATGAATTTCCATTGGTTTTAAAATACTGAATCTCAACCAAAACTAGTCTATGCTGGGCCCGGTGCGAGTTTAACCATCTTAAACACACAAAATCTTATTCATCTAACTATTGTATGGGATACATTTTACTAATTAGATTTTTTTTCTCCCCTCCAGAATGCTGTATAAAAACTTGATTTTTGTTTTTATTCAAGTTAAGCCCCTGAAAATTTTAATTGATTTCATAAAATTTTGTACTTTTTATGTAGCTTTATAATTTATTATGCAGGTTTATGGTCAATATGTGAGGAATAAAATCTGAGGTCAATGTTTTTAGGACAGCCCGCAGAAATAGGTTACTGTAAAAATAGTCATACAACCAATTACACCAGTCTGGGTACTATTTATACCCACTTGCATTTTATTCTGAACACATTTACTAGCATGTCATGTACTATTTATATGAAAGTTAGTAGCCCATCAGGGGAAACTTCTTATCTTCCTGGGGGTGTATCCCAGCCTAGAAATAGTTAAAATATGTTAATACTGTCCATTCATTTATGATGTAAAACTATACAATCCTAATCAAAGCTATCTTAGATCTCAATATTAATTCAACTTGCTTTTGGTAATTGATATTGCAAACTCTAATGCAGGCTTCAAGAGGCAATGATTTTTGTCCATATCAAGGAGAGTCCATTATAACAGGAGTTCATAAACCTTAAGTTTTGTGAGACAGTATAAAGTACTTCAGTGATCATTGTGTGTATGCGTCAAAGTTCAGTTTAAATCACTCCCTTTTTGTTCAAATTTCAGCTGTTATTAGATCATAAAATCACATCTAACTCAAGTGTCATCCATTTGAGCAGATTTAGCTGTAGTTAATGCACTGTACTCAGTTTTAAAATTAGTATTTAGTCTTGTTCTTAATTAGTAGTTTCATCCCACTAAATGTGATTAATATTTTTCAGAATTGCCTTGGACCATAGGGAAGAAAGAGTAAATGCTCTGTATGAAGATCTAGAGCAAAATCTATCACTTGTTGGTGCAACAGCCATTGAAGATAAACTTCAAGATGGTGTTCCTGAAACAATTGCCAACTTAGGCTTAGCTGGTATTAAATTATGGGTTTTGACAGGTGATAAGCAAGGTAAAATCTGTTATTTAAAAATTTTGACATTAAACTAGTTTTTAGATTTAAAATCATTGTTAACAAATTATAGAATTTATTAAAATCATTAACTTTTATAGACTGATTTTTAGATATAAAATCATTGTTAGTAAATTATACAAGTTATTAAAAACATAAGCTTTCTATATAGTCTTCTTTTTTCCCACAAAAATTATTAGTCTTTTATTATAAGCTATTTTTTAAATATTTTTTTATACAAGGCATATTCAGAAAGTAAGTTCCGTTTTGAAAAAAAAAATAGTAAAAAAAATATTTTTCAAGCTAATTTTATTTTTGCATGAAAGAGCATACCTTAATCTATTTTTCTACATAGTTTCCACTAATGTTCCAATATTTTACATATCAGTTTACCAGCTTTTCTATACCTTCTTACTAGAAATTTCCCACCAATAATGATAACCATAACTCCACAGCAGTTTTCACTGCATCGTCAGATCCAAAGCACTTTCCACTTAGCTCGTATTTCATGTGCTGGAACAACTGGTATTCAGCGCCAAGCCTGGGCTGTACAGTGGATAATCGAACTTCTCCCAATGAAACTCTCGAATCATTGTTTGAGTGTCACTAGCAGTATGGGGCCAAGAAGTGTCATGGGGGCCTGCATGTGAACCGCAAGCTAGGCGGCAAGCGCTTTGGATCCAATGATGAGTGAAAAATGCTGTGGAGTTGTGGTTATCGTCAATGGCAGGTAGTTTCTATGAAGAAGGTATAGAAAAGGTGGTAACTGTCTATGACAAGTGTTTGAACATTGGCAGAAACGATGTAGAAAAATAGTTTAAGATATACTCGTTCATTTAAAAATAGAATTTTCTTCAAAAACATTTTTTTAGACTAATTTTTTTTTTCCTTAATAGAACTTACTTTCTGAGTACGCTTCGTAACTGGGAAGCCTTTTAGTTACCTTCTTTAAAAAATCATTTGATAAATAGCTGTATGATATTTGATTTAATTATTGTCTGTGTATAAGGTAGTAATATAACAGTTCTGAGTTACATTGTCTCTTTTCCCTTTGTATGTAATGTTACATTATATAGAAGAATTGCATTTTCTTAAAGGAAGTACTGCTCCTATTTATGCAGGATGTAGAGGCGTATCCAGAAAAAAAATTTCAGAGGGGGTTCAAATGGTAAAAAAAGGCAGAATTTTTCACTAAGACTTCAGTATCATTTTACTAATCAAAATTTTGGGGGAGTATGGAAACCCTTCCCCAAATACATCCTTGGCTGAGTGATTTTGCTCCTTGGTGACTATGAAAATTATATTCATATTAAAATAAAATAAAAAAATAATTTAAGCACTATTTTCCAAAAAGTGGCTATATTTAATTTAAAAAGAGCGCTCTGCATTAGTCTACCTATGAGTGTTTCAAAATAAAACTGCCAACCTGCAGAATTGTCCTCCAAAGTACTTTGTTAAAATAACTAAACTGTTTAAGTTTTCGAGGTGAAGCTTTTCTTTTATGTAAAAAGAAAAGCTTTAACATTTAATCTTCAAAGAAAATCTAGAGTGACTCCCATTGACTTTCTGAACACTTGATCTTTACAAAGCATTTAATTAAATTTGATTCAGTTCAACTGGATGCAGTGTTCAGATGCTGATGCACTTCAAATAATTTGAGTTTATTTGTTGCAATGTATAAGGATATATATATATATATATATATATATATATATATTTAGTCCTTTAAGAAACTGTAAGCCCTACATGCACCAAAATTTATACAGTATGTAAGACAGGGACCTATAGTAGATGTACTTAATTTGAGATTAATCAAATGCACCGTATCGACACTAACACTCTTTGAAGAATTTGGATCTATAGAGTGTAAATCTACAGTTTGTGTGATGGTGATCTGTAACTTATATACCCAATTTGAACTTATTCGAATGCACCATTTGGACACTAGCACACTTTAACTGATAAAATTATAAATTTATCCTTTTAGCAGAGACATTAATAACACAAGACTTGGTCTGGATTAAATATATATTAAATTAAATATCAAGGCTTATTTTACATTCCATGCTGCTAGCAAGTAAACAAAACTGACAACTACTAAAAACTGTTGCCACAGGCACATAACAAACTTGGTGTTGCCACAAGACAATAAAGACAGGGGAAAATATATATACACTGGTTGAAATATAATCACATAAATAAACAATTTCAACATTAACAGGGTGGCGATAGATCAGGGAAATCATTAAAAAATCATGGATTTCTTAAAAATATCAAAAAATCGGGAGAACTTTTCTTCTTCCCTTGTGAACAAGACAGCTTTTGTTGTGGATCAGCATCGGACTCATAAATTCATCCTAGATCATACTATACTCAACTGATGCAGCCACTTTACTTATCCGAAACCAGTATACAGATCATATGTGAACCTAGAAATGCGGATCAGAAACTCAAGTGATGTAGGCACTGTACGATTTCTAATTGCAAGTATTCAGACACATACTAAAATATGAATAATACAAGAAACCTGAAATATGAATCCTATAGACATGTGAATCTATCATATGACATACGTATGTGAATATGAAACACTCTTTTTGTGTCAAAACTTGTACATCTGGCAATCCAGTAACAAGCTATATTCAAAAGTAACAATTCTTTTTGCCAAGAGGGTGGAAATTTGTGATCATTGTGACTCATGTTCTCTTATCCACTCTGGAGTTCTCTACTGTCACAGTAATTTTGATGATCATCGGGTGCACGACGATCTGGGAGAAATCAGGGAACTTCTATACTATTAAAATCTGTACGCGTCTGTCTGTCTGTCTGTGTGTAACATCATCTCCTCCGAAACGGCTGGGAGTTGAGTTTCGATCGAGATGTACACAGATTCGAAAAATTCCGAGGAAGGTCTTCCGCTAATTTAAATTTCGAAATTCGAATTATTTTAGAAGATATTGATAAAAAAACCCATCAAAAATGCTAATTTTTGCTCTCCGCAATTCCGTGATTGTAACCCCTGTAGTCAAAAAAGTGAGAAATAAGCATTGAGGTTGCCATGTTTGGCTATTTTATTAAATTATTTAGACTCCTGCAGTAAAAATAAAAGAATAATGATTTTTTTCTGTTTAGATTATTTACAAAGTTATTTTTTAATTAAAATATTGCGTTCATGTTAAATCAGAGCTCGAATTCAATGTTTTTTATGTCTAAAAGAATAAGGGATTGAGAGATTTCCGAGATAATGTGTATATTTTTTAGTTTGGCCGGAAAAAAAATGGCTCATTTGGCGATTTTGAGAAAGTAATAGGTTCTAACGATTTGTACAGTTTTGGGCTTGGCGCAAATTACTGAGAGCGTAACGAAATAGTATTTTTAATAACAAGTATAAATTTTACGGCGCTATACTTCGATTTTTCATACAGAAATAATGCCGTTATTAAGGCGATTTTAAACGATCTATAGAATTTTCACCAAATTAAGTAAACTGATTTAAGTTAGAGGAATTCCGCCAAATTTCAGAAAATTGAATGGTGTATGTTGGCATTTGGCGATCGAAGTACTGCGTAAAAAATAATCGATTCTTATTTGTTAAAGCAGTGCTACGGAAGTTTCTTTTACTAAAAGCTGTTAGAAAGGCGTAATTAATACTGTCTAATATATTTTTTGTTTTACAAATTGAAATGTATGTTGATTCCGTCCTTTAGTACATTTCTTAGCAAAGTTGGCAAAAAATATTGAAATGTAGTGCAACTCTGTACACATTATTAATTCCATTCCACAATTGACATGAGCCGATGTCACTAGCGTATGCATAGATATTTTTTTTTTTAATTCCGCCAAACAGGGTATTGCGAATTGCCTTTAGTGTCAAGTTTAATTTGTGATTTGAGCTATTTGGCATCGACTGGTGGCATTATTGACACCAATATGGCAGTTATAGCAAAGTAAACAAAAATAACTCATTTCATGTTCCATTTTTAGAGTTTCCGTAGCAACGGAATCCATTGTTGCCACTTAAGGTATTAAATTTAACAATTAAGTGAAACCACTCATTTCTACAGCTTTTAAGACTCGTAAAAGTGAAAACACATCAAATGTGAAACAAATAGAACTGTAAGAGGCATGTACTTTAAAAATAATCGAAGTTTTCATGTAATTCTATATACCTTTAATTTTATTTCCTTCGCGTGTGGGTGCCATTTTTATCTCAATTTTTGCTGCCTTGCTGGCAGATTATCCGGAGCAGTACACAAGCACTAATGTACATGCTCCTCCGGACATAAACAAGAGCGTATGTCCGGCGCGTATTTGTGTAACCCCCAGGCCGTACCCCGGGGGACCAGGGGTTCCCCCCCCCCCCCCCCCCCCCCGAAATCTAAAATTTTGTTAACAAAACAATAATAATGAAGCGTTTTTGTGAAAAATTGGGCCTTTTTCATCTTATATGAATTTATAAATTTAATTTCTGTACACCCCCCTCCCCCGAAATTTTTTTCTGGGTTGGGCCCGTGGTAACCCCACTGTGTTAATCTGTTTTCTGGTGTCAGATTTTTTAGAAGATTTTTTTTCAATGGAGATTCTCCTCCTGAAGTATATTGATCACTGATACATGAAAAGAAAAATGATGAATTATGCGCTAGCAGTGACATAGCCAGAAATTTTTCATGGGGGTGTTACGACTACTGCAGCTCACATATATGTACGTATACGCGTGTGTGATAAGGGAGTGAAGAATATACATTTTGTATGGCAAAAAACTCCTCATGGAGGGTTGTGACCCCCTATCCCCTCCTTGGCTACGCCACTGCACGCAAGCATATGTTATCACGTCATGAAAAACCGTCGTAGATGGTAAACACCGAAGTTTTTTCGAGGGTTATACAGAATTAAAAATTTTGTAAAGTTTACTTTTGATACAGTTTGGATATTTGCCACCAAGGTGAGATGAAATATTACTAAATACGGCAACCTAGAATTTCCTTTTGAATTTGACACTATGCAACTACAGTAGATTCCCTATAACACGGTAGATACGTTTCGTGTTATAGGAATCCGCGTTGTACGGGTCCTGCGCTATACTCCACCTGGAGTGCGGATTGCGTGGAATAATCGCGGCAAAACTTATTTGCTCTCCGTAGAAATACAATGATGTTCGGTATTGCCATTCAAAAGTTATGTTAATTACAGGAGCTAAAGCGTCATAATATCAGAACATATGTCTCATTTTACCGTGCTGTACGAGTCTCTTTTAAAGTGTTACACGAAAACGATCACAATTTTTTCGCCGTGTTCTACGAATTCGTGTTGTAGACCCGTGTTATGAAGGGGTCTACTGTAAATTGTTAAAAATAAAACATGAAATTAGTTATTTATTTAGTGCGAGTTGACAGTGAGACCAACGTCAGTTTTATGTAACAAGTGTGATACTGCATTAAGAGTTTAGTAAGGGTGATAAACTTTATCGCAGAAGTTACGTCACAAATGTTTTCATTTGAAATGGGACTATTTTCACGAAAACTGTGTGCAATTTTAGCTTATAACGTACGTGGTGCTTATATTATTTCATGTAGGTTTTGTTAATTTAGGTGAAACTCAATAAAGTCATCTGCAAAATAACTGCGCTAATGCATTGTCCACGCTTTAGGAAATGCAAGATAAAATAAAATAGTTGTCAACATCATGTAATTTATTCATCTGGTATATATTAAATGCTATAATTAAGCTTAAAAAACAAAATTATATGAAGTAGAAATCAGGCAGTTTTCGAAAGAGAGAAGTTTCATTTGCATACCGTAAAGATCTTCTTTTTTGATCGCCAGTGACACTGACGAAGTTTTTGTGTCATCAGGTTGCAATCATCTCAGATTTGCACTCATGACGTCAACTTTTAGTCACGATTCAAGTATTTTTTTCACGTTTTGATATTCCGTATTACTGGGTTTAATTCGAATTATATGTGTGAGGAAAATATTCGTTTCCCACCGTGCGGAGAACGGGCAAGCAGCTAGTTTATTCTGAATTTCTGTAGCCACCCTGTTTAAATGATTTACTTCCATAAGCTTTAATGTTTAAGAATTCTTTTTTGTAATCTCTGTAAACAAACTGTCAACTCTACACAAACCAAAATCTATGCAAGTCTTGTGACCGTGACTTGCATTATACATACCCAATTTGAGCTCAATCGAATGCACCATTCAGTTGAAAGTGCACTTTCAAGAATTTCCATCCATAGGCTATAATGCAAAAGAATTCTTTTTTGCAGCCCTATGAAAAAACTATAATACCAGTCATGCAATCATTGTATATAATACTTGTACCAAATTTGAGCTCAATTGAAAATCGTTTAGGAGCTATCATGTTCACTCACACACATGTACATGTATCAACTTAAAAATAGTGTAAATAAATTCAGAAGACCTCAAAGTGTGTAAATACATCAAAATCTGTCTTGATATTTTTTCATGATTACAACACTTTCCTTATATGGTACATGTTTGGAAAGTAATAACTCATTGCTGACCAGGGGCGTAGCCAAAATTTTTTCCTGGGGGGGGGAGGGTGTTACGACTATTGCAACTCACATATATGCATACATGTGTGTGATAAAGGAGTGAAGAGTATGCATTTTGTATGACAAAAAATTCCCCTAACCCCCCCCCCCCCCCACCTTGCGTATGCCCCTGTTGCTGACAATTAAAGCAATATTTTGCCACTAATTAATCAGGTATGGAGTAACAGCTTATAGTTTTGACCAATAAAACTAGTTAAAACAGTTTTAACCTCTGTTTAGTGAAAAACATTGATTCTATACTGTGACAGTGTCTTATTACCATTTTAATGTTGCAAATTTATTTTTAGAAACTGCCATCAATATCGGATATTCTTGCCAGCTCCTCACTGATGACTTGATCGATATATTCATTGTTGATGGAATGAACTACAATGAAGTGGAGCATCAGTTGACTAAGTACTTGGACACTGTCCACAGCCAGAACAGAGGCATGACAGACTGCTTAATCCATCCTTATTTAGATGATCTTAATTCTATGACTGAAAACCCAGAAGGCTATGGTTATGCACTGATAGTAAATGGACAGAGCTTAGTATGTCATAGTTTTATTGTTTTATATTTGATAATACAGTAATGGCAAAGGGAGTGTGGGTGTCATTTTAATTTGACAGTAATGATATGCAGGGCCTGATTACCGAATAGGCCCATAAGGCCTTGGCCTATAGTAAAAAAAAGTGGGGGGGGGGGGAGCTCAAAACTACAATTATTTGTTACTTGTGAAATGGAATAGTAATAGGTGAGAGGGGTCCTCGGAATGATAGCTGGCCTATAGTGTATCAGAGAGTGTTGATCAGGCTCTGATGATACGATAGTTAAATTGCGTTCCAAAAAAACCTATAGCATTTTTTCATGAAAATTTAGGTATGAATAATGATTTTGGCATTATTTGGAATGCTGGGAAGTTTTTTATGCGTTCAGGGTTCAAAAAAGCTCTAAATATGACTTGATAAGGGTACGCAATATTGGCTTGGCAGATACAATTTTTTTTTTTTTTTTTTTTTTTAAGGGCTAGTTTAAAAAAAGGAAAAATAGAAGTGTTTTGGGGTAACATTTTGCTTTATTGTACATTCTGTTTAGGTAAAGTAAGCTTTTTCTCTCCCCACCCCCCCCTTTTTTAAACTAGCCCCCCCCTCACCCAAAAAAAAAACTGTGCACCTATGTTGAGTCATTTTTACCTTTTTCCAGATATACAGCAAATGTAAAATTACTTTATAAATGTAGACTTCAGATAATTTTCTATGTCACATCTCAAGATTTCTCAGGTTTACAGCCAAAATTTACTAGTTTGTGCGCTTTTATCTGTTAAACTAAAAGTTTCTTACTATTGCAGATTTTTCAGTTTTTCTTGACCAATGGTAACTCTGTGTACACTAAAAAACCTCCCAGCATTCCGAACTTATAGCTTGATCATTATCCATACCCACAGCTCCATAAAAATATGCAATATATATATATATATATACACACAAACACATACAGGATGTCTGGTGCCCTGTGCTAATGGCTATTTCCTAAACTATTAGTCAGAGACACATAGTTCCTATTGCAAAAATGCTTTAAATTGTATAATCTGTTATATTAAAAGCAATTGAAGTCAATAAATCAATTCCTATAAAAATTGCAAAATTTAAATTTTTGTACGGTCCCCGGTCATATTTAGAAAATTTTTCTTTATGCAATTTCATATGCACAATAAAAAAAATTCATCCTTCTACAACCAAAATTCACCGAATTATGATGCAGCTAACATTTTGACTTAAGTCACTTGTCTACGTTTAAAAATTTCCCTGTACTTTAAACCATTAAGGAATCATATGAATATTGAAATTTTAAATTGTAGGTTTTAATTTCGTTTTCATGCATAATACAGAGGAAGAAGCAAAACTAATTTTAGAAAACTAATCTATAAGCAGAAGGTTATAGTCGGGCTATATAAAAATCTCTGGAGTCAGATTTACTAAATTGTGTATGTATAGTATGTAGATGTGTAATACCGAGTAATGCTACACAAAATACAGGAAGAGTTTTCTGCATGGGTGCAAATTTGCATTGCACCCGAAGGAAGCTGCTTCGTGCAAATGTTATGGTAACAGGATTTGTAATATTATTTTAAGTTTCTAAAATGCATATATTGGTGCTTTAAAATGTTTCATTTTCTAATTTAATATTTAATGAAGTGTTTTATTCTCTTGTTTCATTTTTTTAAAGTTATTTAAAACCAGTTCATTTAAAATACTCTTTAAAAAATTCTTTTTCCATCATAGGCTATATTTTTGTTAATTTATTGGATATACGTAGTTAAACATTAATCTTCTTTATTGCAATCTACAATCATAAAATAGTTAATCAAATTTCTGTTGTAACTTCTATCTTATCCTAGAAAAATACATGTTTAATTTTAAAAGTGTTGTGACCGCAATATACCAACCAGGTTCTCGGCTTACGTGCGAATGCTATTAGGCTAAATAATAAAAAAAAAAATTGAAACCTGAAAGAGAACTGCTGAAATAAAATTCACACGAAGTGAGATAAATGAAGAGGAGCCACTTTTACATAATAACTCACATTTATTTAATTAAACCTTTAAATCTTTTACATTTGAAAATTTAAAACTAGATAATATCGGGAAAGAACATGAAACACTATAACTTTATAATACAGCATTTTCCCTTACCCCGAGCTGACTTTTTCTTTAATTTTACCTATCATTTTGTGCACATAAAAAAAAATTTAATAAAGAAAGAGAGAAACTTATCAGATCATTGATTGAAGAAAGGGGGGGCCCCATCGAGAACATTCATCAGGTAGTCATTCTCTCGGATTCCAGCAACCGACATTCTTTTCTTGAGCGTGCCATTTTCGCTGTTCCGTCCAGAGAATTCCCTTACAACCTTCTGGCGTCAGTAACAGGCAGTCAAGAGTCCCTCAACCCATGCTTCCTCCGGCTTAAGTCACCTTTCTACTTCCTTGGCTGGCGCTTTCCGCTCGTAAAGTAGTTCGGTCGAAGATACAATTATTATTACTGAAAACTTGTAGATTTATTATTGATGAGCATTGAAACGTAGATTTTGACGAAGATAAAAAGGGTGAAAGTTGTTCTTATCGTTGTAACTATTGTAGAAATTCGATTTTCGATTTAAAAATTTGAAAATGCTTGGATGCCAATCTCCATATCCTTGCGCCGTTGTTGTTTTCTTCTTTGATATATTAAATCGAAGTATTGGTATCGATGCACGTAGTTATTGGATGTTATTAAAAATTAGAAGGAAGGTTAGAGAATTCCAGAAAAGATAATTATAGTGAAAGAAAAAAAAACTGTAATTACAACCACTTAATTTTTTTTTTAAGGAAAATTACCAATTTCCCAACAAACATTATTATGAAAATCTTACTGTCAGCTCTAAAAATTAATTACCAGTCCTCTGAATGATGTCAGCTCTCACAAAACGTACTTTCATAAATTTAAAATTTAAAAGAAAATTGTTGTACCAATTATTTTAATTACTTCGACACATGTGTATAGTTACCTTACACTAAGAGGGCAACCCGATCGCCAGAATAACGATCTTTTAGATGTTTGGCGCCAAAATATAATACAAGTAAACAAATAAATAAAAGTGAGTCAGCCATGAGTCATCAATAGTAATTTATCATATACCCTAATAAATTTAAACACTTCATTATTATTTTACTTCCTTTATGAATACTGGTATATGGTGACAAAACAAAACCATCTTAATAAACAAACTGTTTAGAAATTTTAATTTTACTTGATTTAAAATTCACCAATTAAGGTTAGGATTTTTAATTAAGTAGGCTATTAATTAATTAAACTTTACTTTAAATTGAAATCATAACAAATATAATTAATTTAACTTTACTTCAAATTGATATCATAACAAATACAATTAATTTAACTTTACTTCAAATTGATATCATAACATTTCTAATAAATATTTCAAGGCTCAAAACCATGTACATTAATTTTTCTCAAATTCATTTTGTATACAACCCCTATTTCACAGCTCAAAAAGTGCTCAAACTTTAAGCTTTTTTTTATCATGCATGAAATTGTATAAAGAAAATTTTTCTAAGTATAACTGATAGGACCAGGGGACCGTATAAAAATTTAAATTTTGTAATTTTTATAGGAATTGATTTGACTTCGATTGTTTCAGATATAATAGATTATGCAATTTAAAGCAATTTTAAAACTGGAGCTTTGTGTCTCGTGATTAACAGTTTAAAAAATAGCCATTGGGCACAGTTAGCACTGGACACCCTGTGTGAGGCATTCTAAAAGAATTTTCATAACCTGATATAATTAGTGTTTTTGTATATATGTATCGAAATTGCGTGTTTTTTTTACTGTAGTCCCATGGGGTTGTGGATTTAATTAAGTTCCAGCATTATTAATAATTTTTCATGTTAACAAAATCGACTACTGGCTCTGTATTTTATACTTTTTATTTTGTGAACTTTGGAGGAAATTCATTCCTTTTGATTGCCTTTATTAGAGTTTACCTGTGCGAGATACAAGCTTAAAAAATAAATAAAATTGTTTTGAAGTATGATTGTTCTCAGCCTAGTATTTTTAATGAAATTATGTAGCTCATAACTTCTTTAGTAATTTCCTTGGCAATAAAATCACTTATCATTGTCGAAAAAAGTTTTTTGACTCTGTAAACTGTAGAGTTTGAAAAAAGCCTTTCCAAATGTAAAATAGTGTTTGAATTTGAGGTTCAGCAGTGGCCATGACTGTCTCCTGCCTGAACCATTTACACTGCCTCAATGTAGTATCTATTCCTCTCTGCAGATCTGTATCCGGGAAAAGTCGTGAATGGTGACTATCTATTCATTACCAATGGTAATTTACCATGCATTTTTCCCTCATGGATCATTACTGGTACGTTGGAGGCCTTTTAGATACATATAGCTGATTCCATATTCCTTTTTAGACTAGCTGCTGATTGTCTCTGTTTTGGCAGTTCTTTTTTGGTTTTTATACTATTTTTCTGCTGCAGTTGTCTTTTAATTTGTGGCACTTGGGGAAAAATTAACTAATTTATTAAAATTAAAACTGCATTTTGGATTTTTCAGGTATATGCTTTGCAGCCATCAATGGAGACTTTATTCCTGGATGTTGCTTCTGCCTGTAAGTCTGTCATTTGCTGCCGTGTCACTCCACTCCAAAAAGCTCTTGTGGTAGACTTAATCAAAAGGCACAAGAATGCAGTCACTTTAGCTATTGGAGATGGTGCCAATGATGTCAGTATGATAAAAAGTATGTTTAATTTTAAAGTTCATAAAGAAGTGTGAAAATATGTTGCTCTTTGTATACTCCAAAAATTAGATAAACAACTAAAAATTTTGTAGTTTGGGACTGGATCTTTGGTATTCAGTCTAAAAATCATGACCCCATTATTGCAAAATATTAATTTAGGTTTCTAAGATGAGTACAAAGTTTTAAATAAATTTAAAATATAAAAATTCTTGATCAAAAATATTGGTTTTTAAAATGGGAAGTTTTGTTAAATTTGGTCCTTAAAAGTCCTTATTTTTGCCTAAACAGAGCTAAAGGTCCTTATTTTTTCCATTCCTTCAACCACATGTTTTGCATATTTCTCAATTTGTAGTTTCTTTTTAAGCGTGATTTACGTGGATCGGTTATCGGTTCCAGCCTGTCTGCAATCACGCCAGACCAATCAGATTTTTTTTATAATAAAGAGCTTGGCGAGCGTACTCCTCCTAGAAAATCAGCTGAATGGAATTTACTTAGAAGAGCTGTTCTATGCTGTGGCGTATAAGTTCTTTGCTGTGGAATTGATAGATTGTTATTAGGATCATTTTTGCCTCTGTTTGCATAAATACTCTAGAGAAGATCAATTTCATGTGAGGCATACATACTTGCCAACTTTTATGCTTTCGGCATAAAACTTGAGCTTTTTTTTTATCAATTTTTAAATTTTATGTGAAATCCTTTCAGTGAATTTTGAAGTTTTATTATTTATTTTTATTTAAATAAAATCACAGCCTGTATATTGTTTTAAAAAATAATCCCTAACCCTTTCACATTCAATGCGCCTGTACTGGCTCTAAAGGCACACTCCCAGATCCACCCAAGTGGCTGAACGATGCTGCTTTCCCCCAGCCATGCAACATCCATCTACAAGTGTCAAGAGTGGAAAATTCCTTTCTCGTGTTTGCTATTGTTACCCTATCCCCCTTTTTATGTTAGCCTGTGATCAGCAGTATTTTGCAAATGCAGCGTTGACCAGACTGCAGTTTCTTGCTTCTCTGATTAGAGTGCAAATTAGTGAAAAGGTTATTTATTATCAAGATGGGTAGTAGAAGACGGTGTTAAACCCAAGAAGAAAATTGCGAAATTTTATTCAATGATACTGATGAATCAGACTTTGATTTAGATGAAAATGATGGCATTTCTTTTGATTTTTTTCACATTTCTTTTGATAGTGAATATTAACCACCTGCTAAGAATATTAGATTACTTGTCTAGAAATCCCATTTTAGGAAATAGCATAGTGAAAAAAATTATGAGCAAAGATAGATTTTATTTAATTAGGCATTATTTTCATATTTCTGATAGAGAATGTGAAATTAAAAGAAATGAAAATTTCAGCTTCACCCAAAAAGTCAAACCTTTTTTATCAGCACTAGAATTTAAATTTCAAGAACACTTCAATCCATACAAGCAATTGTCAGTTGATGAAGCCCTTGTAATGTTTGCCCTTGTAATACATGCCACTGAAACCAGACAAACTTGGATGGAAAATTTGGATGTTTTGTACTTCATATTTAGGGTACACAGTCAATTTTGGTTTATACTGTGGAAAAATTACAGTATTCAACAATCAGGAAAAAAAGGCCTTGGAAACAAGGCTGTAACCAGGTGGGGGACTAGGGGTCCAGTCACCACCCCCCCCAAAAAAAAAGTTAAAATTTTGTTAACAAAACAATAGAAATGAAGCCATTTTGTGAAAAATTCAGCCTTTTTCACCTCTTGGTGCCCCCTCCCCCACCCGAAAAAATTTTCTGGGTACGGCCCTGCTTGGAAATGATGTTGTTTCACACTTAATAAAGTGTTTAAAGAGTGGATATCATGAAACTTATTTTGACAGATTTTTTAGTTGTCCGAATTTGATGAAAGATTTGTACAATCAAAATGTAATGCATGTGTACTGTTACAACAAACAGAAAAAATCTACCCAAAGAAATTACCAACAGTAAATTGATGGAAAGCCACACGAGCAGATCAATGCAGTGTGTTGAGATTCCTAATTTTCTTTGCATGCCATGGCTTGATAAAAAGCAAATTTTTATGCTTTCTACTAATGCTAAACACGAAATGTGCAAAGTTACAAGAAGGAAAGGTGCAGAAAAAAATTATGTATCATGTCCTCTGCCTTTCTCGAAATATAATAAGTATATGGGAGGCGTAGATTTAGTGGATCAAAAATGCAAATACGACACAGTAATGAGAAAATCCTCGAAATGATGGATGTACCTTTTCTCATTCCTGCTCGATAAAGCAGTAAATAATGCTTACATTGTTTATGTAACAACAAATTCTCCATCACCAAAGCAGATTTCTTTGTATGTTTCCATTGTTGTTTCAATTTTGAAATAACAACACTAAGTTTCAGTAGTAGTATAGGGTAATAGTATTACAACAAAATTTGTAAAAAGTGAAGTTATTCCCCAGTTTAGTGAAATGCCAAGGACTAAAATGTGCTTTAGCCCTGTGCTTGGCGACTTTTTTTAGACGGCCGATAAGTGTGCTAAGTGTTGTAAATTCCATGTCTTAAAGTGGTGGAAAAATTAACCAAACGGGGCAGGTTACAATCCAAGAGACGCTCCACAGAAATGTGCCAATTGGACAATTTCTTCACTATCTCCCGCCATGCAGTATGCTAAAGCAAATTTCCTCAAAAAATATTTTGAAGAAATACCTCAGCAATTAATAGGGAATGAAAATAACATTATTAATGAAGTGTAATGAAATATTTCTGAAAACATACTCTCATAACATATTGAAGTCAGTTAGAACCTTAAAAATGATGATTGAATTTTATTAATGCTGACTGAATCGAATATCTGATGAATAGAGAACATATCACCATAGCTACGCTGAAATAATTTGCTGTGATGACAATGAAATAAATAACTATCCAGTTTTAATAAAATCACGGCACATATTTTGTTTTAGAAAATAATCTCTTAATATTTATCATTAAATGAGATTTTTCAGTGAAATTCTGCAGTTTTGTTTATTTTAAGATTACTGAATTGCCAGCTCCCCTCATCCCGAGGCCGTATCCAGTGGGGTAGTCAAGGGGGTTTGGGACCCCCCTGGGTATGGGCTTGGGGTGGGGGAGATGGCGTTTAAGTAATATGTATTATGTGTATGTGTACTATGTAAATATGTTGTTAATATTTTGCTATTTAAAATATGTAAATTGCTAAAGTGTCTCATGAGTTTTTTGATGAAACGCATTAAAAATTCTGTTTGTGTGCTATTTAGTAAAAAAATCATTTAAAATGCCGTATGCACATTATTTGGTGAAAATCAGCAAAAATGTCATTCGCATATTATTTTGCATCTCAAGAATTTTAAAAGTTGGCAAGCATATACTCCTGTCATATTTCAATGTGTGTGAAAATTGCATATTATTTTCACGGTTTTACTTGACTATATGCACCATTCAAAGTAAGAATTAGATGAACTGAACGGTGGTGGGTCCAGTTTGAAATTTTGAACTGTCAGATTTGTGCCCTTTTTCACCAATATTTTAGTTCCTAAACTAATGTTAATATTTAAAAATCTCTCCAAAGTACTGTTTCTTTAAATTTCTTTTATTTCACCCTACCCAGTGCATTTCTACATTTACGGCTGATTCTTTTAAGCTTTTTCATCAAAAATATATTGTTCACATTGTTTAGTTATAAATTTTTTTTATATTACTTTATGATTTAAGTGTGTGATCTATATAAATTTATTTATATGAAACTTTCTAATAGTTCTTATTTTTCTTGCACTCAGTCCTTAAAAAGTCCTTGTAAGTCCTTAATTTCATGTAATGCAATGAGTTTGAACCCTGTACAAGTATTGAAAGCAGGTACATTTATTATTTACTTTTCAGTGAACATGTAGCCTCAATGTTCATCTCAAGTGGAGTAACTTAGCCGAAAATTTTGAATACCACTGATTTAGACATAAGACAGTCCATACAATTTTTTTTTTTAGTTGGAAAATTTTTCTAATTATTGAAGATTTGTTTTTAATTGCAGAGACTGATTTTTTATTGCTTTGTTACTTGAAAAAAGCTTTCATTCTGAATTTAATGGGCAGTTGATTTCTGTTAAAAATATGTAACTTACTGAATAAGCATTGATTTTTAGAAATGAAAAATTAATAATTGAAACTAAAAGTGAATGTTTAATCATTGAGTTGTCATGAAAATTCTCAACATTTTTTAACAAAATTCACAATTCTTTACACATAGTGTCTTAAAATAAAGCAGTATTTAGGGTGATTCTACAATCATGGGATAAACTTCTGGTAGGAATAGCTTACTCTTAAGCAAATTTGAATTATGGTCAAATAATCGCAAACATCAACTTTATGTACCTGTTAATAATCCCTTTGGGAGAAGTTTTGAAGTAATAGTGAATGTTTTGATCATGGTTCATCGAAAATGAATGGATCTTTAACAGAAAACACTTGACTAAAACAGATAGTTTAGAAATTCTATTTCATATTACTGGTGAAATTTTCTGATACAGTTGAGAAATTAAAGAAACATTTCCACACTTTTTTCTAAATGATTAACAAGTTGATGAAAACAATGTTCAGTAAACTACTCCGACCAAAAGTTTGTCGGAGTCATAAAGTCACCTTGTATATCTATCTAATGTAATAAACAATACTAGAAGTATAGTTTTATTAGCATAAGATGAATTTAAATTTATATTCTTATTTTGGTGGAATCTCCATTAATTGTCATGTTTTGTAAAACAGTGAGCTTTAGGGACAAGCAGAACCAATAAATGAAACAAGGCTGTAAAATTCGCTAATATAGATTTCCTCTATTCTACTAGTGGCTCACATTGGAGTTGGTATCAGTGGTCAAGAAGGAATGCAAGCTGTTCTGGCCAGTGATTTTTCTCTTGCACAGTTCAGATACTTGGAACGTTTGTTGTTAGTACATGGTCGCTGGTCGTACTTCCGAATGTCCAAATTCTTGAGATATTTCTTCTATAAGAATTTTGCATTTACTCTGTGTCATTTTTGGTTTGCTTTCTTCTGTGGTTTCTCTGCTCAGGTAAGAATTATATTAGAATTTATTTTATTTATATGTAATTTCATTTAGGCTAAAGTGACTATCTTTGTAAAGTTCAAATACGGGACTCTCACATTGCCAGGGTGAGGGAGCGAGTATAGATTTGCAAATTTATGAAAATAAGTGTTTAAATTTCAAATTATTTTTTAATGCCAATCTATACTGAATCAATTATAACTCTGCAAATCACACAGACGCATATTTGCTTGCACAAATTTCATTTTTTGCAGTTCTTTGCAAATTAAAAAAAAAAAAATAAAAAAATAAATAATTGGATGTTCTGTCAAATCAAAATTTTTAACATAGAGCATCTATTTTCTGCCAGTGATCACAGGGTTCCCCTGCTTTTTTTAAGTTTGGTGGTTTTCAAACTTTATCACTTGTGAACAAGGGGTGAAGAGTTGGTGGAAATCCTTGTACATGTAAAATTTAAGGAGCATCTACCAAAGTCCAAAGTAAATTTTTTTGAATCCCCCTACTGCTATGTGATTGCATTTTTTATATTTTTTTAAATACAAATTTAAATATTAACTTTGAATCTGTTTGTATATTGTTACTCTCTTTCCTTTATTAGGAAATCTTCTATAGCAGTACTCAAATATTTTTTTGAGTACCAGAATACAGGTGGAACATATCTGTTCTAGTTTACATAAAATGTGTGATTTTAAAGACTTTATGGGAAACTTGCATTTAGCATTATTGAATATTTGTCACTGTTTCTTTTGTCTAATCATACTAGCCTTTAGTTGCTTGATTAAGATTAGAAATAAAGTAAAATTTTCTTAGCTTGACTATTATATTAATCTTAATTGTATGTTTAAATTATATTCCATTTGAATCATGGTAATGCTCGTGGATTGGCGTAATTGGTGTGCCAGGTAATCAAAGTGTCCCTTGAGCAAATTTCACTTTGCATCAGATAACTCAAGTTTTATTCCAGACTGATCAAAGTATGTCCCTGTACATCTGACAAAGATAAGGAATATTACGGTTTATTTTATACAATGATTAAATATTTATCAAACGAGTAAATAAAAGGAAACAAAATTTCCACCTGGACTTGAATATGCCATCTTTTAGTCAGCCATTTGATGTCTTTATCAACTATGCCACAGTTTTTCAAAAATTATTTAATTCAAAGATTCTTATGGGTTAAGCACTTTATTTATTTTTATTTTATTTAATTTATTTATTTATTTTGAGAATCCCTGTATATTGGGTCTTAACATTTTGCATGAATGATTTAATTTCTTGTGAACTATTTTTCTTCATAATTTTGTTTGAATTGATGATTTGAAGATCGGCCCCTCTTCTTGTTAGTTTTAAATTTTTCTTGCTTTGAAATAATCTTTTCAGATATGCAAGGAAGTTAACTCTTTAATTTTTCTTTTTCAGACTCTGTATGATCCTGTCTTTATTTCATTCTATAATGTCTTCTATACTTCGTTACCTGTATTGGCACTTGGTGTATTTGATCAAGTAAGTATTGTAAAATTCATATATAATTATAATGATAATGTGATGTAACAATCTTATTTTGAAAATTTTCTTAATCACAACTAGTGGTACTTTGAGTTTATGAGTGGGTCCAAAACCCTGTTAAATTTACTCATTTTTTTCGAATTAATAAAGGTTCAAACCATTTTTTTTTTTTCTGGGTTTATTAAACATTATCAAAATTTTCCCTTTCTTTAAATCACTTCTCATTTGACTTTAAACACATAGTGATTGATGATCATGGGGCAAACTTTTGAGGAGAGTAGATTACTTGAAGATGTATCAGAATCACTTTGCAAAGTGAACTCACAAAAGTAATCTTCATACACCTGTTAATAATCATTTTTGCAGAAGGGTTGATTGTTTCATCTAATTTCTTAACTAGGTTCCATAAACAGTGAGACTGCCTCTTGGAATTTCATCAGTGTTATGAAGTAAAATTTCTAAACTATGAGTTTTAGTCAAGTGTCCTTAATAAAAGATTAATTAATTTTTAAAGAACTTGTTTCGTATATGAAAATTAATTTTGAAATGTAATCCACAGATGGCACTCTGTTAAAAGAAAATGCTTTGGGAGCTGACAGCCATAAGCTTAAATTTGTTAGTGTTAGAGTTTGTTTAGGCGCTTGGTGTTTGCAACATGTTGGCTGATCGTATTGTTATGTAACATTTGTTAATTTTAGAAGCTTTGTTTTTTACTAGTTGTTAAGTTTTAATGTTTTAGAGTAATTGAATTCGCATTTTTGGAAGCTATTGACTGAACATGGTCCTTGGAATAGCTAGAGCATTTTGAATCCTGTTTACAAGTTTCACTCAAGATGGCTAAAGGTGATAATTTGTAATTTCAGTTTTTAATCGGAAACAAGGATATATCAGAGGCCAAGTTACAAAATTGAATAATTTAAATAGCAATGCTGTACCTGAAGATAAGGTGGAAGTTGAGCAAAAATTGTCTTCAATTGATAAATTGCGTGTTAAATCGGAAGATTTGCATTGTGAGTATTATGAAGCTCTTACTGATGAATAACTTCAGTCTTTCAAATTGAACTTGGACTTCCTACCAGACGACCTCGAGAAATGTTAAGTGAGTTACAGAAAAGTTCTCAATTCAAATACAGTTTTGAACTCAACAAATGGATCTGGTTCATCCCCTGGGAGTTGAAAGTTAAAATTACCGTCAATTAAGCTTCCCAAATTTTCAGCATTATATAAAGAATGGTTATCATTTAAGGCCCAATTTATATCACTAATTCATAAAAAAAAAAATGAATTACCCGTGCAGCAGAAGTTGTTTTACCTTCAGTCTGCACTTACGGGTAGTGCTAGGCAATTAATTACTGTAAACAACACATATAATAGTCTGTTTGAAGCACTGAAAAAGAGATTTGAAAACACTAGGTTACTTATTATGAGTCATATTGGGGAAAATTTTAATTGTTCTAGGATAAAATGTGAGTCGGGGTCCAGTTTAAGACAGATGTTGGGTAGAATAGAAAATAACTTGAGGTCGCTAAAACAATTAAAGGTGGAGTCAAATCCACTATTTGAAGCTGTATTAATTTATATAGTTAGTCAAAAGGTTGATAGCAATGTACGTAAATTATTTGAAATGGAATTGAGCTCCAAGGTCCCTAGTTGAGATAAATTTTCTCAGCTTTTGGCTAAAAGATGTCAGGTTTTGGAAAATGTCAACAGGTATACATTCGGAATACCTGAAAATAGAAGCGACCCTCCCCCAAATACAAAACTTACTACCCCAAATAAAAATGATAAAAATAATTGTTTGCTAGGGTGTTTCAAATTTCATCCCATTTTCAGGTGTAAGAAATTTATAGGCTTGTGTGAAGATGAGCGACTTAAATTCGTCAAAAAATTTATCCTATGCTTTAACTGTCTGGGATTCTATTCAAAACTGAACTGTAAAAAAGATGCAATTAAAGTGTAAAACATGTAATCGTAACCATTTCAATATTGCTACATGGAGCAAATTTTTCTTTTGAATAAAAAAATAAGCAGGGTGTAAGTGGGCAGAATTTACCCTTCCCACTGAATGAAAGAGATGGAGGGAGGGAGGATGTTGTTGAATCATAAATATTAGATAATTTGAGTGATAAAAATCAGAATGCTCCTTGTTTGTATTCCTTTAATAATAATCAAAACATATTGTTATCCACAATAAAAGTTGGGTTAATTAGATCAGATGGTTTGAGGGTGAAACTTATAGCTTTATGTGATTCAGGTTCAACAAAAAATCTTATCACTGAAGAGGCTGCAAATTTATTTGGTTTTCAAAAACTAAATTGTTTTGCTCCTGTATGGCTAATGATAATGAGTCATTTAGTAAGGAACTTGAATTTTTAATTTTAACTGAAATTACAGGAAACATTCAGTCTGCAAAAATTAGCATTTCCCCTCTGAATCTACCTGAAAATTTAAAATACGCAAACCCACAGTATGTGCCTCAAAAGATATCGCTTTTGCTGGGAGGTGAGGTATTTTACGAATTGTTACTGGGAAATCATATTAAAGTACTGGGCAATACAGTCATTTTAGTTGAGACGGTTTTTGATTGGATGGTCACAGGCTCTATTCTAGTTCCATACCCACATGATTCTCAATGTTATTTTATACAGAATCATGTGGAGGAGGGCTTGCAGAGATTTTGGGAATTGGAGTCAATCGGAATTTCACAGGATGTTAACATGAATGATGAGAAAGCCATGACCCTTTTTAAAAGTTCTATATGTTACAAAATGGAAAAGTATGAAGTTGGGTTGCCATGGAAATGAGATTTTAAAGAATTGGGAGACAGCTATTTGGTAGCCAGAGGATGACTGGACCATTTAATCAGACAATTTCAGAGGAATCCTGTAAAGTATAATGAATCGGAGAAATTCTGGATAAATATGAAAAATTGTTAATAATTGAAAAAGTTTTGAACGACGAAGTGCAAGGCAATAAGCCTCTATTCTACTGGGCATTTTCTATGGTATATAAGATTTTTGTTAGCTCAAATAAGCGAATGGTATTTGACGCAAGTGCATATGCAGAAGGTAAAGTGCCCCTGGGTGACTGCTTGTACACCAGACTAAATCTTAATCGACTTATGTGTGTGAATTGACAAATGTGCTTAATTTTTTTTGTATGAGCAAAGTCATCATTCTTGCTGATATCAAGAAAGTGTTTCTGCAGATATCATTAAATGTAAATGACAGAAATGCAGTCAGGTTTTTGTTTCAGACTTCTAATTATGCAGTGCACAATTCAAAGTATGAAATTCAAGTATACTGATTTTGTCATGTGCTTTTCAGAGGCAACTCGAGTTCCTTCTTGCTGTCTATTATTAAAAAGCACATTAAAAAGTTTCATCATGTATATCCTGCTATGGTACAGATGCTTGACATTTTGCTCTATGTGGATGATTTAGTTGGAGCATTTGACAATATTTCGTCTGCTTTTCAGATGTCATTTGAGACCAAGAAAATTTTAGCTGAGGCAAGAATGAATTTATACAAATGGAATGGAATCCAACAGTGAAGAATTGGTGGAAAAATGAAAAAGTAACGGGTATAGATTACATCCAATTCATTTGAATAACAATCTGGATGAGATGCATAAAGTTCTGGGCCTCCCAGGGAATGTCAAACAGGATTACATTACTTTGGAAATAGAGAATTTGTTGAGCTTCAACCCTTATGATTCCATCATAAAACGAGTAGTGTTACAGATGGCAGGATGTTTGATGTGCTTAGGTTCCTGAGCCTTTTTACCATCCAACTTAAATGTCTTTTACAGGAACTGTGGGTTATAAAATGTATGGGGGATGCAGCACTGCCACCCAACTTTCTAAAGTTGTATACTCAGTGGAATTATGAACTAAACTTCAGAGTTTGAAAATTCCTAGAATGAGCCTTAATTCAACTTTAGAAAATCCAAGTGAGCTTGAAATCCATGCATTCTCACATTCTAGCTTACCAGCATTCGTTACGGCTATCTATTTGAGGGGGAAAAAGTAATGGTAAAACATCAGTGAACCTCGTTGCCTCAAAGAGTTGTGTTGCTCCATTAAAAAAGCTAACTTTGCAAAAACTCAAACTGATGGGTGCATTATTGTAGACAGACTCGCAAAGGAGGTAGAACAAGTTATAAAGGAAAAAGGAGTAACTAAAGTTTATTTCTGGACAGACTTTTGGATTGTATTGTTCTAGATTAAGGGACCTCGCCAAAAGTGGAAGCAGTTTGTCTCCAAGGGTAAAGGAAAATCAGAATCCTGAATCTTGGTTTCACATACCAGGAAAAATGAGCATTGCTGATATTATTTCTAGAGGTGTTTGTCGAAAGACAAAATCTCCACATTTGAGCATAATGAGAGTTACTGAGGACGACTATAGATTGGAATTAAAAAAGGGGTGGTGCTCTGTGGATTGAGACACATGCCTTGCCCTGAAGAATCGAGGGATTTTCTTCAACAGTCATCTAAGTGTAACAAATAACTTTTTAAAACTTATTCAAATTGTTTCTTTGTCTATTTAGATTTATTTTTAACTGTAGAAATTTAAGGGAGAGGTTGACTGGTTATTTGAATGGTCAAGAACTGACAAATGCAGAACTATTTCTTCTGAAACAAGTTCAAAGTGAGTATTCAGATGAGATTAGGTGATCTTGTAGCCTATCTCATCTGACATGATCTCATCTCAGTGACAATTTATTTTTAGAAAATGTAAAATCTAAAAGTAAATTGTCAATGTTGAATTGCTTTTTTGACGAAAATAGTATTAAACATGTCGGTGGGAGATTGGAAAATTCTTCTTTTAATGATTATGCCAAGCATCCTATTGTGCTCACACAAAAATACCGTATAACAAAAGTGATCATCCAGTATTTTCATTTGAAGCATCTGAACATCGAAGCACAAACTTTGTTGTACCTGATCCGTCAAAAATATTGGCCTTTCAGAATCTGTGTGGATCAGTAGTACACTGTTGTGTTACATGCTTAAATAGTTGGCCAATTTAGAGCATACAATTAATGGGTCAGCTCCCAAAGCAATGTGTTTGAGCCACCTTCTCCATTTACCGTCACTGGTATTGATTTCTTTGGTCCTTTTTATGTAAAAGAGCAAAGAAAGAGGGATACTTAACAAAATGTATGTAGGCATTTACGTGTGCTTTAGCACTTAAGCAATACATCTGGATTTAGTCAGTAACTTGACATCAGCTGGATTCATTGCCAGCTTAAGATTCATTTCTAGAAGTAAGCACCTTCTAAAATCTTTACTGACAATGGAAGAAATTTCATCGGGGCTCATTCTGAATTAAAGCAACTCCTAAAAATTGTGAATGCACCAAATGAACCTCTGGCTAAATTTTACAGAGACAGGTATTGACTGGCATTATAGCCTATCAAGGTCTCCAAAGTTTAGGGGTTTGTATGAAGTCAGTGAAAAATCATTTATTTAAAACACATTGCGGGGGATTCCCATTTTACATTAGAAGAGTTTTTGACAATCTTGGCAGAAGTTGAGAAAGTTTTTAACTCCAGGCCCTTGACCCCATCATCCGAAATCCGAAATTAAAGGCTGTTTTAGGGGCATTGGTGTCATGCAGCACATATTGAATTTCACTTGCTGCTGAAAACAGGTGATAATTTGCATTGTTCTCCTCAAATACTCCATGTAAAGTGTCTATAGTGTTCTCTACTCTTCATTATCAAATCTACCAGGCTCAGTTGTACCATCATCATCATATGTCTTGGTTTTGGGTGTCTCTTTGATCATTATTAAAATTCAGGGTAAATGTATTGACAGTTGTTTTGATTGAATTGCTGTAAAACCTTCACACAATTATGAGTTATCTTTGACTGACTTTCATTTCACTCTAAAAGCTAATTACTTCGAAATTTTACCTAATCTCCAAAGATTACTTGACTGGATAAAGCAGCACTCACTACCGAGGTAACTGACGGATAACCAGTGCAGTTTCGCCATTTCATTTTGTTCATACCGATTTTCAGCGGGATAAACAGCTCACCGGATAAACCACCAACTGAAATAAATGGTGACCACTGTATTTTAAGATGCTATTTGTGACCACACATTGCTTTGCGATTCTGATTTGTATTTGAGTAACAGATTCCCCACAGAAGTTTGTCCCATGATCCATCCAATCATCCACCTTCCTCTTAAATATGTCCTGGAGTGTGAGGTTAAAAGATACTTAAAAAATGTAATTAATATTTAGATAAAAATTATAAAAATTCTTTTATTACTGCAAAATTCAGCAGTTTTATTTTTTAGAAACAAAGCTAACGTAAGGGGGTAGGGTTACTTCTCTGAGCAACCCCCAGCCCCCACATTGTGCATGCCATTGAGCTTGGTCCTCACTTTATCAACTCATTCAAGGTATGAAAGGCTGAGTTAACCTTGCCCTGCAGTACCCTATTATTATTCCTCTGAGCTTCTTCACCATATGCATGAGCTTCAATCATACATGTTTTATAATCTACCACCTTGTCTGAAAATGTAGTGTATTAATATTAAAGCTTTAGATTCTGCTGAATTTTCATCCTTGAATTTCTGGCAAACAGTAAATATGTTGAAATTAAAATTATCATTCATCAAAAGATTGTAAAGTTATATCAAATTATAGATTCCTATGTTGCTCATACAAAAAAAAATGTTTTGTCATTTTATGGTCCATTTTATTCTATGCTTGGCTCTTCCATTTTTATATCATACTACTTTTAAAAAAATAATTGTATTACATCCTGAAGATCAAAATTATACTGTAACTTAAGTACTATCTTTGAATTCATAATTTGTTGATAGTTCATTTTAAAATATCATTGAATTTTGTCATAATGCAAAACTGAATTACTTATTTTTGTAATTTTTTCTTTTCAAATTTTTAAAGAACTGAGGGAATTCACATTATATGAACTTGTTATTTATTTCTTTTAGGATGTTAGTGACAAAAACTCTATTAGATATCCTAAGCTCTACACCCCAGGATTGATGAATTTACTTTTCAACAAAATGATCTTTTTAAAGTCTGTGGCACATGGACTTTTGACTTCCTTCATCCTCTTTTTTATTCCTTATGGGGCTTTCAGTTATGCTGTGGAGCCAAATGGTTGGAGTATTGATGATCATCAGCTTTTTGGAACAACAGTATCAACAATTTTAGTTCTAGTTGTTACTGTTCAGGTAATATTTTTCAAACTTTCTTTTCTCAACATATAATTTTAATCAGTAGAAATGAAGAAAATGTCAGTAAACATATTGGTATTGCAATATTACAGCAAGTAACTT
Source organism: Cheiracanthium punctorium (assembly GCA_038373885.1). Lineage (NCBI taxonomy): Eukaryota > Metazoa > Arthropoda > Arachnida > Araneae > Cheiracanthiidae > Cheiracanthium > Cheiracanthium punctorium. Next base: position 327,132 of record JAWZYV010018994.1, read on the forward strand.
GTAAAATAGTGTGTTTTGTAATTTTATTTGGTGTCACAACAAATGAAGATATTTTTTACAAACAAAAACAAATTTTAAAAGTTTTGTTTCCATTTTAATTCAGAAAAAATCTGGTGAAAATCAGTTTCTTATTACCTTAGAAAAAAATTGTTATTCAAAAAAATATGTAAACATTCAAAAGTATATTGAACTGCACTCTATGCTCAAGGTCCAACACAGTCCAGACAACTTAAAAAAAAGATTGAAAATTCCAACTAATTAAAACAACTATAACATACCCAATTTCACTAATGGATAGAATAGTTATTGTCGCAATATCAGACAATTAAAAAAACCACTTAAATCATGTTATCTCTTCAAAAATCAATTAAAACTGCATGACACATACATGCATCAATTTTCAATGAATTATTTGTTTTATTATAATGATTAGACTTTGATGCAAGTTTAAAAATTGTGTTGCAATCGAGTTATCCAGATGTTAGAAAATAACGAAATATAATTTAATGACTAAAAAAGAACTAGTATTTTAAAATGGTATGTGTGCAAGTTTATTTGCTGTTTCTTTTGATTTTAAATTAATGTTTAAGTGTATATAAACATTAGTTTTTTAAATCTTTACCAAAATAAACTGAAACAAAACCTCATTAATTAAATATATGTGCAAAAAGTAATTTAGAATATTTCATAATTTGATAAAGAATATTAGTCATAGTAAAAATATGTGTATAAGCAGTTTGCAATAGAAATAGCATTTCTAAAAACATGGATGGTTTTTAGAAATAAGGACTAATACCATTGATGTCATTCTAAAAAGAAATTTTTAATTCTAAACTTTTAGTCGTGTAACTTACTTCAGTAATACTTTAATGTTTGGAGGGAGTTATGGGCCTAATTCTTACCCAGTGCCATAGTCATAATCTGTTGAATTTGTTGGTGTTTAGTAGAAATTAAAAAAAAAAAAATTCTTAATTATCTTTTTAAAAGCACAGTGTTTGAAAAAGTCTTATCTTTGCAGTCTTTGTAGGTAATAAAATCCTCTATGATCATCTAATATTTCATTATTTTAGTAAAATGCCTTAAGTACTAGACAAGTAGACTTGTTTTGTAAACAGTTAATATTCACTAAATTGAAATTTCACAAAATTTCAATAGCCCTTTTCTTTTCTTTTTATACTTTGTTATATATGTTACATTGAAAACCTGATATCAGTCAAAACCCAAATTAACTAGGGAAAACACCTTTAAACTGACAATGCTATGCAAACCCGAATTAACCAGGGAAAATGCATTCTAACTGGCAGCGCAAACAAAACCCGAATTAACTAGGGAAAACCCGATTTATTTGGGTTTTGACTGATTTGTTAGACAATAGTTTTTACATCTATCAAAAATTATTGCATTATTTCAATCATATGTTATGACAAGTTTTTTTTTTTTTGGGGGGGGGGGAGGGGGGGGGTCTCGCAAAGGGCCAGCATTAGCATATTTTCAAGGTGGGAGCAAGATAAAGATTCCAGTTCAACTCGCCCATCGATTTAATTGATAGCTATTGGTGCAGATACAACTGACCCTCGTCAGTATTCATCACTTGTTATAGCATTAAAGTTACTTTGTTTCTTATCTAACAACTGTAATTTTTCAAGAAATCTATTTTCCCAATTTTTACTGCATAAAGCATTAACATACCAGAATTCACTTGGGAAGACGGGTTTTCCTGAGTGCTCTCAGTCAGTTTTGCATAGTTAATTCGGGTTGCCCAACGCTGTCAGTTAGAACACGTTTTCCCTAGTTAATTCTTGTTTTGACTGATTTCAGGTTTTAACTGTAGCATATATAATGAAGTTATAAATACAGTAGTATATCTTGTTAGTACATCACTCTTGTGGCCACTTAAAGGTGATTTCTTAAACGAAGATTTTTTCGGCCGATTGTACTGATAAATAAGTGTGATCGTATGGATAAATAAGTACCTTGTTCTGTGTGTTATTATACAGTGACCTGTCACTTATGCACCTCTCAGTAATACATGTCTCTCTTTTATCAGTGAATTTGGAAGGTCCCATCTCAAGGAGTTAGAAAGTAATGGTATAGGTCTCTCATTTATAAGCGGCACTTTAAATTTTCTCTCTGTTTTAACCAAAAATGAAAAGTGCAATTCACAAATCCTGTCACACACATGTACTTTTCTCCATCACTGTGTTTAATTAACATGAATGCTGGGAATGTTGATGAAAATATAATATCATGTAAACTAAGACATTGAAAATGTTTTTGATGAGTTACAGGTGAACATGATGATAAATGAGGTTAGTGATGCAACTGATCTTTCTGTCCCACCTTACACTACTGCTTTAGGAGTCCTAGAAAAATTGAAATATTATCTGTAAAATTATGACTTAATTTCAAATGCAATAACATATTTTAAATGAGTTAGAAAAGATTTTATTTCAAACATTGCCTAACCTAACATGAACTACAGTTTTGATGACATTTTGATAAAGGAATGTTAATACAACTAAAGTTTCTCCTATGTAAAATGAAATTATATGTACATTCTATTTTTCAATTAAAAGTTAAACTAAATTGTATGGTTAAATATTTTAAAATATAATATTACTCTTTATAGCCAGAGTGAAGTCTTATCCAAGTGACTTACTAATGAGGTTTGACTGTATATGTATAACAAGCTTATGCATAACTAATGATGTTGATTTTTCTGTCTTTATTTTTCAGATTGCTATTGATACAGCCTATTGGACCAACTTCAACCATGTTGTGATATGGGGAAGTGCTCTCTTTTATTTGGGCATGACTATTTTAATCAACATGAATTTCTTTGGAAACCCATATGTTGGAACATTTCGTATGACTTTGAGTACTGCCCATTTTTGGTTTACATTATTTCTAACAATTGTTATTCTCATCGTACCTATTGTTGCCATACGTTTCTACTATGTTGATACACATCCAACATTATCAGACAGAGTGCGGTTGCGACAGCGCCTGTCTCACCTTAGGACGAGACCTTCGGAACCGACTCTGAGAATATCGAGTGTACGACGCAGTAGTAGACGGTCCATACGGTCTGGTTATGCCTTTGCTCACCAAGAGGGTTTCGGCCGTCTCATCATGAGCGGTAAAATTATGAAAAAGAGCAAATCAAACACTTTTGGGAACAATTTACATGGGACTCCAAAAGCACAGAATCACTGGCCGAACAAAGCTAATAATGCGAGAGAAAAAGGAAGCCCATCAACAGTGGAAGTGTGATGTTGAATAAATTAATGTGTGTCATCTGCTATTTTGTGTGCTTTCTATGACGAGCTTCATTTTTGATAATGACATAGAGTAAAATGATCCTTGTGTGAGAGAAAATAGTGTGTAAATTCTTCCTTCAGGCATCAGCCTCCATTATTATCATAAATGTAAATCAAAACGCTGGGCCATTGACTAGAAATGCTTGCATAATGAAAAATCATAATTGAAAACTAAAGTATGCATATGAGATTTTGTATGTTAAATTATTAAGAAAAATCCCAATTTACACTGTTTTCTGACATTTTTTTGTGTGTGCTTGTATACTCCATATGCGGTGCAATTAATTATCTGCATCATCTTGGTGTCATGTAGTGAATATTAACAACTGCTACCTGAATTTCTGTGCAGTTCTTTTATATGTCTGAAAAATCCAAAATATTTTTATAGTACAAAATATGCTTAGTATATTTTTGTTTAAGAATATTCTACTGAAGTAAGAATTGGCAGAACAAGATTGGATTTAATATGGGTTTTAACTCTTACTTCCTTCCAACATAGAGTTAATAAAATAATCACATGCCTTATGTAGTTTTAGCTGCTGTATCCAACATCACTCATGGAGCCTGAAAATAAGTAGATTGAATACTTTTTCTTTTTGGTAGATTTTTAAGTACATTGAATGCTTTTGTCAGTTTTTGGGTAATCCCAGCATTCTTCAATGACCTTGAGCAACTGTGCTTTGGCTACTCTGTTTTCTGTGTGTGTGCTGTTTTTTAGCAGTGCTAAACTTGCCAGCTTTGCAGTGGCAAAATTTTGTTTTTATACCAGCAAGTGCTGCTCACTGACCAATTTTTTGCAAGAAATGAATCATGCATATTTTTCACCTGTTTCATTGCTTACATTAGTTCTTGGAGTGTGAATATTTTACGGCATTTAGTGAAAGAGCTTTCAAGCAATCTACTCCAGTTATTTTGTATCGATAAGCCCAGTAAATACATTTGGCTTGGAATATTGCCTTGCATACTATAATAAGCTGCAGTATTTTTCAATTGCAGTTCCTCAGCAAAATCCTGGTTAGCATACCACTGCTGTCCTTTTTTGTGCAGCCAGTGACACATTTTTACAGTATTCCATTTTTGCCATGAATATATGTCAGTTTTATGTAATGTGTCAGATTTCATGTTTTAAAAATATTTTAGTGTTGTACTTTTTTTTTTTCATTTTTTCCCTGCCAGAGGGTTGAGATTTCATTGTAAAATATTTCATACATTGTGCTATAAATTGTTTTACGTTTTTTACCTCATTCGTACATCAAATATTGTACAGACATTATAGTAAGACAAAAGAACTTTTATGAGAGAAGTTTTCGAATGCACAATTTATTTTAATTATGAAATATAAAAATTTGTATATAAAATGTTCTTTATCTAAATGTAGCATAAATGTGTTAGGTATGGTATAAATGTTGCAAAGTTTGAATATGAAAATAATTTTAATGTTTACTGCAGAATAAAGTTTTGGAAATGTTCATTTGCTACTTTTGAATTTAATATGGGGTTATTTTAAATAACAGTTTTGTGTAAATATTTGTGAAGAAATGTTAATAAAATGTTGTAATTATGTCTTGTAAAAAACTTAATTTGGTTTTTATAAATTTCTAACACTTATATTTAGACACATTACAAAATTCTTAAGGCACTTTTTAAAAGCTCTTTTTATAAAATTAAATTAACAGACAAAGATACTTCATTAACTCTTATAACTTTCTATGGTGTCTTTTCACAAGCTGTACTGAAACACTCACTATAACAAGCAATGAATGCATATGAGCTATAAAACTTTTAAAAACAATTATCCAAATTCGATATTTAATTGTGTCAATTTAATTTTTTTAAAGCATTTCTAAGTTTAAGAATTTTTTTAGGTTAATAATTTGCATAGGTTTATTAATTATTATAATCTATAGTATACTGTTGAAAATACTTTGCGGATGTTCTGGGGTTCCTGTTGCTAATAGTTTATTTCAGAAAGTGATTTTTTATCAACCTTCCAAGTAAATTAGGCAAGTTGGAGTGTTTAGGTTGGTTAATTTTGGCAATGATCATCTGGGAATCGTCATTGAGTAGCTCAGTGGTAGAACACCCGTGCATTATGCAGCAGTCCTGGGTTCAATCCCCAGCTCTGGAATTTTTCACATCATTGGCAAAATTAATCACCCTAAACACTCCAACTTGCCTACTTTAGTTTATTTTAATTGGTATTATACGGGATTTTTTATAGGTTTCTATATTATAAACAATTAAGTTAGGAATTTATCAAGGTTTCTACAGACCTAGAAAGTCAGAGAAATGAGTTTTGGTCAGGGATTTGGGAAAAAAGTTAGGGAAATTAGAAGAAATTGAAGAAAAGTCAGGGAAATGCAAGAAAAATTGAATTTTGCCTCAAAATCAAGAAAATATTTGCTATTTGAATCTAATTGTAGAAATTGTTTTATTTTCATTTTCTCATTTAACTTTATAAATAATTTTAAAATGTGTCCTTTATGAGCATATCTTTTGCAGTTGAAATATGCTTAATTTTATCCTAAATTATTATCAAACAGGGTTTTTGTTAGAATCCAGTGATGCCAAATAAAAAAATTATTGATTAAAAGATGTAATATTAAAAATAAGAATGCAAAATTTGGGAAAGCACGCTACATAAAAAGTCAGGGATGCAAAAGCTGTGAAATCTGTAGAAACCCTGTTTATATGTCTCCCAATTCCCAAGAAAATCATGAAAACTATAGTTGGTAACTTCAAAAGCTGGGAATTCCTTTAAAAGTTATGCACTAATCATTACACAAGAGTTCACAGCAATCTTTCTGTCAGAAATAAGTATTGAATTTAATTAATAAGAATAACAATAAAAAATTTTATACAACAATCCACATAAATAAAAAATATCGCAGTATGATTGTTTTAGGTGGTACAAGAGATCTTATCATTCTTCAGGTGCTAAAAGCTCCATTGTCCACACAGCAGGAAGGTTCAATCCTATTGTTTCTGTCTGTTTAATACAGCAATCTTCAAAAATTTATTCACTATAATTTTGAGAAATGATTGTGAATAAAAGATTTTTTTTAAAAAAAAGGCTTAATGAATTTTACTGTCCATTAATATATTTCTTATGTTATTACATATGAAGATCTTCATCAGGGTTCCCACCATTGGCGTAACTGAGTAGGGGCTAAGCCCCCATCCTAGAAAGATTTAGCCGACTCTAGAAAAATAAAAATTTTTATGGCATGAATAGGAAATGAAGCCCTTGGAGTGGGCTTTAGTCCATGCTAGAAATATTCAAAAAGCCTATCCAGTTACACCAATGGTTCCCACAGATCTTTAAAACACTCCCCAAAAGCCATTAATGTGTAAATTTTGTAGAAAACGCATAAAAATGATCAGTTTTTCTTTTAGCAACTATATTTTTTGAATGAGGTATTTTTATTATTCTGTACAGCTTGAGACATCTTATCACTTAAAATGTATTTTTTAATCAAATAGTTCTTGCTGATCAGCTAAAGAATATAAATTAAAAAATTAATGAAATACTAAGACTTCAAAAGTAGTGATTACTATTTTACAGTTCTCTTATGGTTTGCATTTTTAAATATCATCTACATGTACAATATTTTTAAAAATCACCTCCCTTCCCTTCCCTCCCCCAACCCATTTTCTTGCTAAACCTCATTTATTTGCTTATTGCATTTTTTTCTTTCTAAACTTAATTACGAGGAAACTTGACACACATGCGGGATTTAGAAGTGAATCTTAATATTTAAAATAGATGGAATAATTGATCTTTACAAAATGTGATTAATATAATTTTATTGAATATTAAAAACTTCAACACCCCTATTGAAAGTGTTGTGGAATATGGAGCAGAAACTTGGACAATCAGATCTGCAAGTGAAAAGAAATTTGTATCTGCAGAAATATACTTTAAGCAACAATCCATTAGTGTGAATTCTGATATCACAATTTTGTTTTCCTAGTGGCAGTGCTCAGGGTGGTGGTATTTACCTTTCCTTCAGTACTCATATGCTGTTATTGTGTTACGACCTTAGTTCGTTGGTGTATTCCGTCATGTTGTTTGTGTTATAAAGATAATTGTATTAAGTCTGTGTCTGTGTCGCTGAATAGGTTATGACCCTAAGATAGCTCTTATTTTTTAAACGATGTTAGTTCTCAACAGTTAAAATAGATTTGTTATGCTCAGGTCTGGGGTTTTGACATAGCAAAGGCAGTTTTTACCTGTAAAAACTGTCACTAACGTACTTTTTCTTCACTTTATGATACAGAAAACAACAAATTTCTATAGAACATTTTCTTTACTATTAAAAATTACAATTATAGTATTATGTACATACATAATTATTGCAAAATTGAATAAAAAATATTCAAAGCTATTAAGAATTTTAATACATCAGGGGTCTGTCCAAGTTAGAAATGGGTCTGAAAATGGGCCCTTTTCAGAATTCAGCTTTACCAAAACAGCCCTTTCACAAAAAAAGTACAAAATTTTTTGTATTCATTACAAAAAATTTTGTGCTTTAATTACACCACAAATTTAGTGCAACGGTACTAGGAAACTAGTACCCTTTTTTAATTTTTAACATTAAATTATGTTTTGTGGAATTGCTTTTTTTTTTTTTTTTTTTTGTCAAAAGGAAAAAAAATTACAAAATTTTGTAAAAATTCATAAAAATAGGATGCTGGGAGGTGGGGGGGGGGGGGAGGGTAGGTTCTGAACAGACTCCTGTGCATACCTTTAAGCTTTTGTTTTTATTTGTGATGAAATTCAAATCTAACATTTGTACTTGGTAAATAATATGGATGCCATAATCTTAAAATATTTATTCAAAATTTATAACTACCTCAAATATAAATTAAATGAAGAACCACTGCTAGAGTTTATATTTCCATTTAATTAAAAACTCGCATTAAAAGAGATCAAAATGCATGCAAAATAATATTTTTAATAATCAGGTTCCTGCTTTGAAGCATGAAATTTCTCAAGTTTTTCTTTTGTGTTCTTTCTTACAGTAAAGATTTTTATTGAAAAATTCTAACGCTAGATAATTTGTATTGTTTCCCAGCTTCCCCCTTAGATATAAATGAAAAGAATCTAATCGGAAATTTTAGGGTGTAATGAATGAAATGTTTTATGACTTTCAAAATTAACAATGGAATACGTATTTTGGAATAAAACCTAAGAATGTAGAAAATTTTTATAAATATCATCAGTTTTACTTAAAATGTGCAAAATCTTGCTAACCCTGGTTGATACATTAGTTGCATTTTGAGCTGAAAAGTGACATCCTGGTTAGGTCCTATCTGAATAAACGTGGTTGGCATTGATCTATTGCTAATGAATGAATTTAACAAAAAATAAGTTTAATTTTAAAAATTAAAAATTTTACATCATTTTATTTATTTTGAAAAATATGGGAAAACTCTAGGAATTTAGTTTAAAAAAATGAATATGAACAGTGATTTTATACAGTTGATTGAAAAGGGAATTTAGAAACTTGAGTTGTCATTTCATTGGAAGTTATAATAAAAGCAATAAAACTAGGTCTGTGGCATCCCTCTTTCAGTGTGTAAATATCTTGACAAGCATTAACTGTTGCAGTTTATGTTGTGAAATAAAATTACGCAAAAATTTTAGAGAGTTTTAATTCACAAAACATTACAAAAGAAATATCAAACTTCATATATACAACAGTAAATAGAATTTATAGATTAATCTATACACAGAAAGGAACAATAAATACATACTAATATAGGGCAGCAGAGTTGACTTTATAGAAATATGGAAGTATTGGGGTTGAAAAAAATGTTTAATTAAAGGCACTTTAGTTATAGAAAGCAGTTTAAAGAAGAATTCTAAAATTACACATAATGTTTTGGGCACACAGCATAATAATTGCATAAATATATTTATTAAAAAACTTTAGTATAAAGAGTATTTTCCTATGTTTTAAAAATACTTTTAAAACATTTGATATATCTAGGAAAATAGTAATGGTGAATCCAGGAAAAAATTCTGGAGAGGGGGGTGGGGTGGGCAAGGAGCACAAAATATTTGTCTCCTCAACTTATTTTGTAAATTCAAATGAATTTATATTCTATAGTGTAAACTTAATTAGTCTTTCTGGGGCTTGTGTCCCCCCTCGGATCCACCAGTAAACTCTACCTAGATTATTATGCTTAGGGATATTAATACCTTGGTCCCAGGTAAGTTCGACAGAGAATTTTTTTTTCTTTTTTCAAATCAAATTACTTTGTTGCAAATGAGTTTTTAGCTGTTTCAAAAATTGCAGATTTATTAAGAGATTGATATTTTTGTTTATTGATTAGACTTTAAAATAAAGAGGCCTCAACTCTGCTTCCTTCTTACCATCCTATCCCTCTGCAAAATGCTAAGCGGTTTCTCAGGAACAATATCTGGCAAAGAATTTTCTCTCTTTGAGACATGGCCAATGGAAAAACATGGGCTTGTCTTATTGATGACCAGACTCGAATGCAGCTTTCCTGCCTCCCTAGAGTTGAAGGGGTGTGACGTCTTTTAGTCATCACTGGACATGATTTTTTATAAGCCCATCTGTTTAGGATTGGACTTGTCGATTCTCCACTCTTTCCTCTATGCAATACTGAGCTTATGACTGGGGTAACATCTTTTTAGTTGCCCCTCCCTTTTTGATGTTCGTTGTAGTGAAAATTTTGGAGTCCTTTCCCGTTCTGGTGCTGTTTCAGTGTTGTATTAGACAGCAAGGCGCCTTAAGTCTGAACAAGAGACATTGGCGGGCATAATTTAAACTTTGAAATAGTAACTTGTCATGAGTCATCTTTTTAAAATACACAGTTGGTCACAAATAACCATTTCTCTTGTATTGAATTTCCCCATTAAAATAAAAGTATGCTTAACAAAATAGCAATAAAAGCTTGCGATTTAACTTAAAAATTGGCAAATAATTTCTTTTGTATTTAAATGAATGATACAATATGAAATTAAAAGAAAACATAATTGAAAATAAACATTGAAAATAAAACTAAATTGACAGAATAAAAAATATCCGATTACAATGTTTAAAATTAAAATTTGTATTGTTCAGCACTAAATGGACTTCTGTGGTTTGTAACATTTGCAATTTAATTATTTGTTGTAAACATTCATTATATGTATACATAGGTACCTACATATCCAAAATTTCTCCTCACTTAAATTCTAAAAATAAATAATAAAAAAATTATCACATACAAATAGAAGCAATTTGATAACTCTGTCGCAGAACTGTTTTTCTGATTATGTGAGTAGTGTTTTGTCGTGTCAATTACTCATATACTATAACTATCAATGAGGGATTATTTGTTTCTACAAATGAACATTTATGTAAAATATTAGATACAAATTTCGATTTTAAAATGAATAAGAGGTTGAAATTGAATTGGAAATGGACAATCAATTTTAAATTTTTCACAAATGCAATACAATTTAAATTGTAAAATAATTAAAAACTTTGTAAAATAACACCATAAAAGTTACTTGTCAGGTTATACAACTGTTTCAGTGAACAAAAATTTTGGATATTCGTTAGGTCCCTGTTCCAGTCTGTGAATGACTTGAATTGCTACTGACAAAGATAGAAATATTTTTAATTGAAATAGCTGTATAGCCTGACAAGTAACGTTTATGGTGTTATTTTACAAAGTTTTAATTATTTTATCTTTTAATCACCAGCTATTTTGAGTGTTTTTTGTTTCAATATAAAAGGGTTATATAAAAAAATCTATTAAACATGTACTCAAGAAAAGTAAATGTTTTCAATTCCATTTGTTTTCATACATCAGAATTTACTCTATACCAGGGTTTCTTAAACTTTTTGGTGCAGGGACCCCATAATAATCTACAAAAGTTTTGTGGAACCCCATAAGCTTTGGCAACTCTGACACATCCGTGAATGAAACTGACAGTTTCTTTAGGTATTGCAGGTTTAGGTCATTAAATTTAATTTTTAGGCGTAGAAAAATGTGAAAATTTTAAATAAGTAACAAACTTAAAAATATAATACTATTATAAAAATAAATTCAATTACTTGAGTAAATTCAAACATAGTCTGTCCATTAAGTGTAGCCACTTTTAAGCTCACTACTGAGAAAACCCACTTACTTTTCTCACAGTGCATATGCAAGGATTAAGTATCAATGGGAAGGGTAGGCCTGTTTATTTTTAATTACATTAACAAATCTTGGCAAAATAGTTGAAGTCATGGGCACCCATAAGGGGGGGCAAGGTAGGGCACTTGCCCCCCCCCCCAGAGATATAGTATATTGTGTTATGGTCTAAACAAACATGCATAACAAAGCAAAATAGGTACTCAAATTGTTACAAATGTGAAATTTGCCACCCTCTAGAAATTTTTTGTTCCCCCCCCCCCTAAAAAAAATTCTATAGGCACCCATGGATGAAGCACTTCAATATTCTTTAGATTTGATCTGAACTTTGATTTTATGGCGGTTACAGACAAAAATGCTGTTAAAGATGAAAATGTCATAAAATTGTTATAAGAAATTTAAAAATTTTGGCGACCCCTGCTGCTGATCCCGCTACCCCAACTGGGGTCACGACCCACAGTTTAAGAAACTCTGTTCTATATGTATTTGTACATAATACTTCTATCACAACACATTTGAGAGAGAGAAACAGGAAGGAAAAAAGTGAGACTTTTAAAAAATATACTAACTCTGCAACCCTGTACAAAACTTTTTTTCAAAAATCACAAAGCATTATCAAAATTCTTAGTAAGACTTTCATGTGCAATACATATGGCAACTGCTAAGGCACTGACTAGAAAAATACTTTTAAATATATTTTCATTTTAAAGAAGCATGCTTGAAGCTTTTCATTAAATTCTGCTATAACCACTGGAGGTATTCAAAATAATTCAGTGTTTTTTTCAGTTTTTATTTACTTTAACATTTAACACCAGTTTTTTCCGCAGTTTAGAACTGCTTTTTATTATTCAAAGAACCCCTTAACTTTTACATTCGTGGTATCTATTCAGCTAACAATTGATTTGATATGTTTCAGAATTGTCATTATTTAACTGATAAGTTTTAAATGTTTTACTTTAGTATAATGTAAGCTTTGGTCAAAAAAATGTTATAAGAAAGGTTAAATAATAATTGCAGCTAAGTAGGATGAGTAATTGATCGGTTGAACATTGCAAAATGTGAAAGCAATTTAAAGATAATAAATGGGAAGATGTAAGAATTAGCATATAAAGTATTACTTTTTTTATATAAATTTATGTTAAACAATCTACACTCATCCAGCTTGTATCTTTGATGATATATACCATATATATAAATATATTTTAAATAAATTATTAAATTGTTTATGAGCTATTTAAAAATGTCAGCTTTACAAGTTTATTTAAAAAATTAAAGTGCTAGGGGCATGAAAAAACCGATGTGTCTCTGTTGATGAGTGTATTCTGAAGTGACAGAAATTAAGAATTTGGGATGTTTTGTTGATGATTGCAGAATAACCAACACCAAAGTGACCAACCATCCTATGTTATATGGGATAGTCCCATTTTGAGGTTCTGTCCTGTATTTTCATCCCTGTGATCACCTCCAGAATGCAGTCATTCTTTGTTAAAAATTATAAATTTTAGGAGTACCTGATTTCAGGTTTTTTTTTTTTTTTTTGTTAATTTATTTACAAAAATTAGGAAAAAATTATATCTGTGAAGGTAAATATGTTTGTGTGATTGGCAATGTTATAATCGTATGAATATAGATTTGCATTAAAAATTAATTTGAAGTTAAAACACTATTATTTGCATAAATTTAAATTCACCTCTTCCCCCAGCTTGGGTGAGTGCCACGTATTTGAGCTTAAGAAAGATGGTCACTTTACCAACACAGCCAAAAGCATAGGAAAGTTGTACCCTTTCTCTACATAAATAAATCGTATTTTTGATGAAACATTCATGTAACATAAGCAGCAGTAGCATATGGCATATAATATAGTTCAACTTATGCTTACTGCATGGTAGTTTTTTTATTGCAGCTATGTTTTATCACATGCAATAAGATGACTGATTTTTGATTTATTATTCGAGCTGTCTTTTCAGGCCCTTTAAAAATTGCAAAGACTGAGTTCATTGAGAGTCCGTCTGGCCTTGTTGTAGTTTTGCAAGCGTTTCCTTGCATTCTTTCACAAGAATCTGGTACTCTGATCGTGCTCTGTTGGCCTCTGTCAATGCTCGTTTGCATTCTTCATTTATTCTTTCGGCTTCCTAAAAAATGTACACAAAGAAATTAATTAATATTCAACTTTAATAAATAAAAAAAAGTGATATACTTCTCAGGATACAAAGTGAACATTTTCTCCTGCAGAAGATATTTAAAATTTAAAAATTCAGCAGTTCAGTCAAATGCTAGAAAGGGGGGCAGCTCCCACTACCTAACACTAAGAGACACCCAATAATCAGTGTCGTAGCTAGGGGCTAGCCAGGTGGCAGCTGCCAGGGTGCAAGTCTCGGAAGGGCACACTTTGCTGATTTTTCCTCCATAACAGTAAGAAGACCCTAGGGGCAGGGCCCTTGCTAAAGGGGGGTTAGGGGTAGTCTTCCCCCCCATTCCCCCAACACTCGCAAAATTCTACTAAACTTGGAAAAATTAGATACCAAGTTGGTAAAATTGGAGAAAAAAAAAATTAACGAAAATGATAATTTACTTTCTGGTTCTGGTACACTTCAAAATTACGCAATTCCAGTAGGCAAAAATAAAAAGCTAATAATATAGTTGATAAAAAATAAGTAGTTGGTAAAAACCGATATTTGACGTCTCTGCTGTTTATCGACACCCCCGCCCACACACACACACCTAAAAAGTCTCAGCAAAGGCTCTTAACTGGATTAAAAAAATACTCTCAAATTCTGGGTATTTCACAATAGCTTCAAAGTTTCATCTGTTGATTTTAAATCTCTTTGACATAACTCATTTTCGTTAAAACAAACAATTTGTTACACCTCCTTTCCACCTTCTCATAATTTCACGAACCCTCGCCATAGCGTGACATCATTTCTGAAAAGTCCTCCTTTACTTTGTACAAGGAAGCAAAAATGGCAACTCTTTTCGAAAAAATAAAACTCTCCCTCACGATCTTGGGACGCAAATAAAAATAAACTAATTGCGCCCAGAACTCTTGAAAAAATTCGGGATAATTTTTATTGAGCTACACTACACATTGGAATAAATGAACAAAACGATACCTTTTATGAGACTTTTAGGGGGAAAAAAACATGGAATTGCACACAAAATGTTTTTGATGAGTGACATATTTTGCTAAATTTCGATTGTTAAGAGATTTTCGCACACCGAAAAAAAAGTTTTCAAAAAAAAAAAAAAAATTTTTTTGATTCAACGAAATATTTCGTTAATAAAAAAAATTGTTAAAAAGCAACAAAATTGCTCGGTTGAAGCAGCACCAACTAAATTTTGTTGAAGCAATATATTTTGTTAAATTTAACAAAACTTTATTTCTGTATAAGAGTATCATAAACCTACTATATAGTTACATTGATTCTGTAACAATTCTAGGTAACCACTCCAAGATAAAACTTTTACCAGTATTATTTCAAAAAGATTAAAAAGTTATGCACAAAATCGCAATAACATCTACACCGTTTGTACGATCCGCTTGAAAATTTTCATAATTATCTATAAAAATATAGAAAACAATGAGCTACTTTAAAATATGAAAATCGATTTGTTCAAGAATTTTTTGCTATTTTCAGCTCCCTTTTATTTAAGAGAGAAAAAAACATGTAATCATTTGCGTAACAAAATTAGCTGTCGCAAGTAGTAATGACGTCATACTGAAATTACAATCATCAGGTTCTGAAGCGAAAATTTCGAATCCAATTCGTTTAAAGCAGTTTTTTCTAGATTGCCCAGTTCTTTCTTTTTCACAAATAAAATGATTTCGTCTGCATGAAACAGTGATGTAGCAGGGGATGTTTCCAGCGAAACGAAATCTTTCGAATGTGAAAAGTTTTCGCACGTTTCTAGAAGAAATGCAGTTTCGATTTCGGGATATAATAAAAATTGATAGTACGAAGTTATTTATTTTAAGTGGTCGAAGATGAAAAATATTGAGTGAAGACATATTTTGTGAAATGTCTTTTCTAGCGCCCGTTGTAATTGCATCGACAACAGGCTTTATCTTCTAATAGATATAGGTTTATCGTTTGTCACAGTGTATAGTACAGCTTGTAAAGAGGCATCCCTCAAATTTTGAAGTGCTTTACGTAATTGTTTATTTGCATTTATCTACCAAAATCACATGGTTTTTCCGAAATACACCATTAATAGAAATATAAACACATGACTGCCTCTGCGTTTAGGTGGGAATTCATTTAGTTGATCCAAAAAAATAAAATAATAAAAATCTGAAACACTTTCATATTTTAACACACACTAGAGTGCTGTATTTTAAAAGCATGCCCATGGGTCGTCCTTATTTTTCTTACTTATTCCATTAAGTTGGAATGTGTATCATAATCCATGATTGTACATATTTGTCTTCCTTGTTCCATAAAACATTTCTTTGGAATTGAAATCTATATTAAAATCGTCTACTGACGGTTTACAGTCTTTCTTTTTTACAGTCTTCGCCAGGCATATTCTAACTATACTTCTTCTTTGTAATTAATTATAGCATTTGTCAGTTTCTCGCCAAGCGTGTAAGATATCGCCAAGGGAGGTTCAGTTTTGGGATACTTATTTTTTTTTTTTTGGGGGGGGGGGGAAGTAGCAACCCAACAGGCGAACTTTTCTGTTTCATACAACTACATTCTTAGTTAATGTTTTCCCGAAGTTCCAAAACTTAGTAAATTTTTCCCTAGATTTTCTTGTAGTTCTCGCGTAATATAGTTTTCATGGAATACCATGGCACAATGGTTATGCCACTCAAAATGGTAGATGGCCGAAGTGTGAAGGTCCCGGGTTCGGGTCCCATCGCGCGGCTGTCGATCTAACTGTCTGGAGTTTTCTCCAGACAGGTTTTCTCCAGATGTAACGTGAATACATGTTAGAACCCCATAGAAAATCCTCCTACCAAGGCACCCCCCCCTGGCAGGTCGCCCTAGTGTAGCGTTGCCATAATCACACACAATCAAATTCTCGAAAATCTAAATTGCTATAACTTTTGATTATTCAATAAGACGATAAAATTACAAATAATAACTCATTTTAAGGGTAATTGAATGCTCTACAACTCTGCTTTTAAATCTATTGCTATGAAACTGGGGGCTGAAAAGCTATAAGGCAAAGCTAGTGAAAAACTGGAAGGAAAAGAAGCATTTTCTTAAAATTTGCGATGTTTTCTAAAACACATCTCGTAAGCTATTGGATATAGAAAAAAAAATAACAAATTACAATCTTGTGAGAAATTTTATTAGCTTTCATTTTGTAATCTACATTTTTTTGGGGGGGGGGGGGAGGAGCGGCACCTCGAGCAGAGAGGAGGGGGGGGGAACTTTTCTGTTTCGTACAACTGCATCCCCAGTTAGTGATTCCCCAAGTTTAAAACTTTATATATTTTCCCCGCCATTTTTCCTAATTTGACTGGACTAAAAGTTATGTCGACAGAAAATACAACAAACAAAATAACACTCTGGCGCTAATAAGTTCTTACCTTTAACGTCACTGTGACCTGCAGTAGGACGTCTCCGACTTGCGATTTGGCCTGTTCGCTTTTTTCGGTGGTTGCCTCGACTCGGTTGGTCAGGTCACTCACTTTTTCTTCCAAGGCGTTCAGAGTGTCTTTCGCCAAGTCTACCTTAGCACTGAGGTGCTCCATCTTTTGGTCCGCCTCTGCTTCTTTCTTGTCAGTTTCATCGTCTTCGTCCTGACCAAAAAAAAACAAAAAAAAAAAAACACTGTTGTTTTCAATGATTTTTTTTTTTTTTTTTTTTAAATAATCAGAAAAATGCATGATTACGAGTTTTCGGAGTGATCTGCTCTTCTGGGGGTTACATTTTGCATAAAGTTCGTGTTACTCGTGTCAAATAATTAAAGTCTGCTTTTTATTGCATGTAAATCAGTTCACTAGAGCGCAAGATATTCATCGTTGAATTTTCCCATTGGATAACACTAGAGTTTCTGATCTCGTTCGCAATATCACTAATTGGGTTCAATTAGGTAACAAATGCAAAAAAAAAGCCCCACGGTTCTGCGATATCTAAATTTTATTAACATTACAAAATTATTAAATGTATAGTGTTAATCGATTTGGAAAGTGAAGCCTTCATTTGATTCACTTACCGCGTGCATTATTTATAATATATTTTGCCAGGCAAATCAAGAAGGAAATAATTAAATAATTGTTAATTTAAAATATATCATTCAGAAATCGATAAAAATTGAAAAGTTCCGAGAAATCTTGCTTGTCTTGGGGACTGTTTGACGCCCCTCTGCGAAAGGCGCCCGGTGCATGATAGGATAGGCCCATTTGCCCCCCCCCCCTCCCCGCTACGACATTGTGAGCAGCAATTAAAGTGATGAGTAGCAGTTTATAGCTAGCGAGCTTTTCCGTTTTTAAAACTCAAAAGAAAAAAATAGTTTTCTTTTAAAACAAGAGCTCGACTAGCGAAGTTAAGTCTTTAGAAAGAAACGCTACCGTTTTTTGAAAGTAAAAGAATTGTATAAGACTTAATTAATTATTTATTTTTTGTACAGAAGTTTAAAAAAAGGTTTGCAATGTATGCAACGCTGCCAAACAGCGATTCAAAGTCTTAAGGGAAGCAATTCCTCCTCCAGCCGCTCCCTCTAGCTAGATCACTGTTTTCACCGGGAAAAAAAAATAGGATAAAAAGGGCAAAAATTAATAAACAAACACTAGCATCAACTACAGAGGGTACACATTTTTAGAACGATTTAGGGGCCGTTTAATTAATATTTAAAATGTAAAGACTATTTTTTTTAATGTTCGATCGGATAGCCTTTTTTCTGGACTATAAGTCTGCATCGTGATTTCCATGATAGAAGAGCTTTTCGTAAAATTTTCAGGGGTATTGTTTTCCATTCCTCTTCCACTACTTTCCAGAGTCCATCTATCATAGTGCGTTTGCGTTTAGAAAGAGCTCTTTTTAACAGACCAAAGGAACAATAGTCCATAGGTGGACGTCAGGGGACTTCGCAGGAATATGTTGAAAAGGTATATATGCAATACCTGTATCAGTCTTCATTTTTTTAAGGAATGCAGTGGTAATTTTCGAAGTATGACTTGTGTTGAGCCACATGTCTCGGTAAAAGCAGGTGAACATTATGTTTTTTTTAGCTTTTTTAAGTTGTAAATCTTCGTTTATTATTTTATTTATTGTTGCTACAGATGTATCTAAAGACTTTGCAATTGATCTCTGTGTTGGCGGATTTTCTTTTGTTACCAGCGATTTCACTTTAGAAATGTTTGAAACAGTACGTACCTTTTTCGGATATTCGTTTGGAGTCTTCTTTCCATGTAGAAACAATGATTGACGGTTTTTACCTTGCCGATTAATAATGTTGCTTATTTTGCACTTAGAAATTTTAATACCATGCATTTCACAACGTTTTTAAATTATGGAATAAAAATATTTCTCTTCGGAAAGCGCAAAAACATATCCTTAAATCCACAGCTTGTTTACATATGACATTTTGAAAGAAGAATAAATTTGAAAGTAGCAGACCATATTTCTCATTTCAAATATTAATCTGTTGACAAAAATTTTTATTCTGAAACATTTACTTTTTTTAAATTCTTTATCGAAATCATTCTAAAAATGTGTAAACACCCTTTGTATTTACAAAAGTTAAGAATGCAATAAAACCTAAAACAACCGAGATAAATGCTAAATAATCTATAAAAAGGGACAAACACAGCCTTTATCGATAAATCTAGTAAAATGCCGAACGCTGAACAGCTGTTATCTAAAAATGTCAGACTTTTATATCAGTTATCTCTTAATAGAATTATTGAGTTTTTGCGATTTCCTTTAAATGATTACGCAATAAAATTAGAGTATGTTATTCGTCGTGTTTGTATTATGTTCGAGCACTTGGAAGTTTAAATATCGCAAAATATTAAAATAAATAAAAACTTTGTGAAAAAAAACACACGTAAAATGTTACTTATAATTTTGTGTGTTTCTTTTCACTAAGTTTTTATTTATTTTATCGTTTAACACCAGTATTTTGAGTGTCTTTTACATCGCAAAATATTATTAACGTGTGTGTGTGTATGATTGTGTTTTAATTAATTTTACACTCCTTAAAGCCGTCATTATTATTAATCGTCGGAACCTTTGCACTTGCATAAACGGTCCAATATTGTATTACTTCTAGTGCTGCACTTTAACCTTTAAAAAATGAGCAAATTGTTATGGAAACTTCTGCTGAACTACTGGGTTGTTGGGAAAGTAATGTCGTTTTTCCGTATGTCAATATTTTGCCAAGACAAAACTATTCAAGATAATAATACCAAAATTCGGCAGTTATGTGAGTTTCTTAGCGTAGGTGCTAGATTGGAAAGCATTTTCCAAAATTCGCAACTTAGGGGGGATAGGGGACCGAAACATCCTTTTCGCATATCCTGCGTGATCTCAAAGAAGGAAAGAGATATCCATAAAATTCTTGCTGTAAAATAAAGCCCTCGCGAATGGCTAAAAATCGATTTCAGAACATTTCGAATAGGGATTCTTCATGGAGGATAGACGTGAAAAAAGGGGGAGGGTGTCCATCTTTTTAAAGAAAAAAAAAGCATTATTTATAATATTATCCCTTTAAAATTTAACAAATGCGGGTCGTATGCCTAGGCACAGCTTGTTCGTAAATACATACTTGTTGAAAATTTATTTGTTTGAGTTCTATGTAAGAAAACGACATTACTTTCCCAACAACCCAATATCATGTTCATATGGACGTGAACGCTCTAAAATCAGGCATGCGTAGAAAGTTCCAGGAACCAGTCCAGTTGTCAGAACTAAATTTAAGGTTCATTGTTTCTGGAAATTCGCCGAGCAATTACCAATTCATAATTCACAAGCAGTAATTCGATTGACAACAATCCCTCGAACAGAACGACTTGTTTAGAAACTGCAATTCGCTCACAAAAAGAACATTCCACAAACTAAAACACCAAGGAATACAGTACAGGTACAAATCTCTTAACTGTTCCACAGCATGAAATATTACACAATTAACCAACAGCTCTTACGATTAAGGTTCGCAAAGTGAGTTTGCAACTACGCATTTGGAAATTTCCATATGAAAGGCACCCCCTTAAAACACACTGTCCCTCCTGCCGAATGTTTCTGGGATATACTTTCTCAGCTATCTACTCGTAAAAGCCCTTTATCCATGGGGGAAGGGAGTTATTTCTAGCACATCGTTTTCAAATCACGAGTGAAATTGACGTTATTTTGATGGCATGATACTCAGAGTCCAGTTCATGCGTTTCGTTTTACGAGAGAAAACGCACGCAAATCCAGAAACCCGCGCAAAATGCGAAAGAGAGTTTTTGAGCAAGTCAGATGTTACGGAAGTGACGCAACGAGGATTCTGTAGGATTCTTCAAGGCGTCGGCCAATCAGATTGCATGATTACCAATTTCTCTCGTCGTTATTTGTAATGCTCGCAAATAAAGTTGTAACCAGTAAAAAGACCTCGCAAGTGGACGCCATATTTAAGAGCATCTTTTCATGGGTTTTGTAACAACAGAATTGCATTTCATTCGCAAACCATTTTTCTCTTTTCTTAGATGTAACAAATGCTCAATTCTTGCAAACGTAACGCATGAATCGGGCCCTAAAATTGCATTAGAAACTCAATTTAAAAACTCGTGACATCAAAAGGACAATATAGTTTGCGGATTCCGCATTCCGATATCGGATTCCGGTGGACTGGAAATACAACCATGTCGATGAACCAGAGCCATTGCTAAGACTTTTTAGGGGGAGGGGGGAGATGTCGATAAACTGCCAAGTCAAATACCGGTTTTTACCAGCTTATCTATTTTTTTTTATCAACAATATTACCAACTTTTTACTTTTGCCAACTGCGTTTGCGTAATTTTGCCAAGTGTACCAAAAATAGAAAATTAATTATGGTTTTTGATCATTTTTTTCTTACCAAGTTTGCCAACTAGGTATCTTAAATTTGAAAAGCTTAATAGAATTTTGCAAGTGTTAGGACCCCTAATCCCCCTTTAGCAAGGGCCCTGCAATGAACTTAAAAGTGGATTCACACTGGCAGTACCGTTCCGTTGTAAGCTCACCATTGTGAAAAATTCTCCTTCCAGAACATTTCTTTACAAGCGAGAAGTTATACCTCCTCATTTAATGGTTTTATTAATGTTATTTCGCGTAAAAACCCAAACTTTTTTTGCCCCTGGATAATCCTTGAGGTCTGCCACAGAATATCTGTTCTTGTCAGATATTCCGCAGTGCACCCCGCGACGTCAGCTAGGAGGAGTTCTGTGACGTTATTGCGGAACAGAGCGTGGCTGACGAGAAAGACAGGCTGCAGTGCTGACGTTTGGCCACACACCTTTTGCCCTTCCAGAGTCATGTGAAGGAGGTGTAGCCATCTTGGTCCGAGATACCCACAGTAAGATGGCCACGCCCCCAAGGGTGGCGTGACTGTTCGAGGGCAAAAGGGGTGTGACTAAATGTCAGCACCGCAGCCTGTCTTTCCCATGAGCCACGGGAACAGAGCGGCCAATTTGAATTGAGTTTAAACAGAGCTGCCTCGTTACCATCGATGTAAGAGAACAACTTGATAGGGAGCCTAACGTTGAAAAAGGGCAGCCGTTTCCGCCACTTGATTTAGCTACCAGCAACATGGCGGTTAATCCAATGGACATTCGCTGCTAGCACGGCAAGCTGCCACATGACGATTCGATCGAGCGCCACTTTGGTGGTAGCTAAATTGAACGGCGGCAACGGTTGCCCTTTGTCAGCGTTTGGGCCGTTTTGGATCTATCTAGTTCTAGTCTATCTAGTTGTTGTTCTATATCGGTGTTCGTAGTCACTTACGGGCGTGGGCGGCCTCCTGGCACCAGGCGCCATTCCGGCCTTGAGCTTCGCCTCCAACTCCCGGGTGAGGGCAGCGTGCTGGCCCAAAAGGCCGACCCCCAACCTGGAGACGATCCTCCTGGATCCTTTCGGGCCACTTTCCTCGCTGTTCCCCGCTCCTTGGTGGGTGACATCGAAGGTGGAGCTGCTCCTCTGGCCTCCCGCCACGTCAGCTCCTTTCTCCCGGTCCATGTCCTCCATGGACAGGCTGATCCATTTGGCTTCGCTGCGAAAGGGAAAGAGAGAAAGTTAGAACGGAGAAGTTGCGAAAAATTCGTTAAACCAATATATACAGGATAGTTATAATTAAACTTTCCGAAAGACTTCCTCCGAAAAACACCAATCTGCAGGTGAGCAGATTGCCACCAACTTTGGCATGTGTAAGGTTATCAAACGTCTTCAATTTCAGGATTTATTTCAGTTTGTCTCCAAAATGTGTGTCTCCAAATGTTCCTTCATTTTATGAATGTTAATAATGCTTTAGTTGAATAAACAAAGGCTTATTTGAGATGAGAATTGAATTTATAAAATGTCTCAAATTTTTGTTTTACATTTGGGGACAACAAGCTAATTTGTCTTCAATTCTTTTTTCAAAAATATGGTCACCTGTACAGACCCATACATCTCGTGTATAGGCATATGATTTTTAGTTTAGTTTTAAAATGTCCATTAAGTGGCGCTTTGCATTGCAATTTTCACAAACAGGAATTCAAATTAACTTAAAAAGAAGGCGATGTTTTTTTACCTGTTTGTTTTTGGACTTCTTGGTACCTCGTCTTCCTCCTTGCCGTTTATAGGTGGAGTAGACAGACTAGTTGATCGCTGGCGCAAATCATCTTCTTCAGCAGAACGAGTCTGCAATTGTAGACGAGGTAAATAAACCAATATAAATATCATATATCATTAAGGATTTTTCAAAGCATTAAAGTACATCGACAGATTACTTATTTATTGTGCACATATTAAACCATTAAGGGGTCTTAGGAGGATTAAGAATTCAAAAAATTCATTTTTCAATTTTTGAATTTGAAACCTTAAGTTACTTCTGAACATTTTACCCCAATTTCATGCAATAAATTCATCTAGAACCGGAGATACACATAAAAACGTCTTATGAAAGCTTCATATTTGAACGCAATAAGGTAACTTTAAACTGCGTTTTCTCAAAACGTATTTTTATGAGCTATCCGCAAGATAACAATATTTCTATGATTTGTATCTTCACAAAATCTTCTATAGTTATAACTGGTATTAGTATCTATAGAATGAATTAATATTAAAGGAATGAATGAATATTAAGAATTTTAAAATTGTATTTGAAATTGAAATTTGAACTATACAAAATTTCGTGAAGATACGAATCATAGAAATTTTGTTATCTTGAGGATAGTTCATAAAAATGCGTTTTCAGAAAACGCAGTTTAAAGTTAACTTATTGCATTCAAATATGAAGCTTTCATAAAACGGTTTTATGTATATCTCAGGTTCTAGTTGGATTTATTGCATGAAATAGGGGTCAAAATGCTTAGAAGTAACTAAGGTTTCAAATTAAATTAAAATTGAAAAATCGATTTTTTTGGATTCTTAATCCTCCTAAGACTACTTAAATCTTTGAATACGCCCTCTCTAAAGAGGAAAAATCTAACCTGTAATCAATACTGGAAGTTGCGCTTGCGCGTAAAACGCTGGATCACAGCAACACATACAATGATCGAAGCCGGGAAGTAACAATGGACACAGGAGACTTGCTATTTTCTCGTCATTGCAACGATAGGAGCGAACAGGTTAACAACTCGTTAAGCAATAGCAAATTAGACTGTGTTCGGAAGTGTTTTAAAATCGATGCGTTCGGCATGATTAATCTTTCTTGTTCTGGCTGACGCATATCTAGGATATCTTTTTCTTATTTTCGCCGGTCTGTAGGTGCAAAAGGTTGAAAAACACTGATCTAGATCTGTGTGTTTCCCAACCTTTCCAAATCTACGGACCAGAAAAAATAGGAAAACTATTTTATGGTCATCCTCAGGCGAAAATAATAATTATTACATACACAATGTATTTTGTTTATTAAATTAGGGTCATACCGCTAGAACTTTTAAGTAAAACGGCATTTACTGTTCAATATTTTTGAACGAATTTTGCATACATAGACCGCAAGAACTCTTGAGACAGCGGACCGGCACCGGTCTGCGAGCTAGTGGTTGGGAAATTCTGAGATCAATAACGAGCTATCTAGCAGCTTGTAAGAAAAATATGTGTGCTAACCACGAGGATTTTCGCAAATTGAAAAAGATCCAAGTAAATAGATCACGGCAACTTCATGCAAGCAACCGCATGTGGGGTGCTTTTGACTTATGTAAGCGAAAATCATCACACCCTGAAAATCAATTTTTATAAATTCACGACGCCACAAGACGACTCATTCAGCTTTAAATGAATCAAAAAAGAAAAAAAAATCGAATATTTTAAAGTTAAGATTTGAAAAAAAAGAAACTCGACGTGCCGATATTCATCCATCAGTTGGAATGTGGACATTCAATCAACAGTTTCCGACGTTAAGCGGATTTATTCCTTTCGTACAGCATGTTTCATAACAGAAACTAACAAATTACTTCTGTGTTTATCTTTCACGGATGGTAAGGCACACACACACACAAGTGCATCCTTGCTCGTTCGCTGGAACCAAGTTCAGAAGGCATTTGTAGGAGTTTCCTTTGTGGGAAAATGTTTCCGAGTAACCACTGGAAAATACCGCTGCATGTGGTGAGGAACGTTACGCCCGAGTGGTCCAGAAATAAACCTGCATTTTCACTCGCATTAAAAAGAGTTGTGATGGGAGGAGGAGGGTTAAAAAGAAAATCTTTTTCATCTTTGAACAAAGAAGGCATGGCTGAAAATTCGAAACGCAACTACTTAATAACCCAGATTTGTTTCGTAACATTGATGTTGATAATATTAAGTTAGAAATGTCATTTGGGATGATGCCAACCCTCTTTGGATCAAAATAAAGCAACTTATTTCTTCTTCTTCAAAAAAAAAGGCTGTTTTTTCGAACGAAATGTATAGTTTTTACTGACGTTAAAAAAATTCACTCAACCATTGACAGTAACACGATATAGTTTATAGTAGTAAAGAAAGTATATGTTACACAGATGAAAAATCGTGACGTGCCCAACACGGTTCGTTGAAAATTGTGCAGGTCTTTTAATAGAATTATAGGAATAGCAAATGATAGGGTGTCTGATTTATGCTACTTATTTAAAAAATAGACACTGAAAAATATTTTATTAATTTTTAACATGTATGAAGTTGGAAGAAAAATGAAGGAACTACATACAGTGTCCGACATGGAAAATGCAATATCATGAATGACTCATTAGAATTTGATGAAATGAAATATTCAGGACGATCAACAACAAATAGAACAATATATCGCAGTTAAGTAAACAGCAGTCTTAAGGGTGTAGTTCGAAGAAACAAAATCTCCCCCCCCCGGTCTAGGTACACAAATTAAAATAAACTAATTGCGCCAGAGGCTCGAAAAAATTCAGGATTATTCTTTCTGGGGTATACTAACCATCGTAATAAATGGAACAACAGTACCTTTTATAGAACTTTCACAAAAAATTCTTCAACGTGGAATTGTACAGCAAAAAGTTTCGAGGAGTCACACATCCTGTAAAATTTTCGATTTTTAAGAATTTTTCCTGAAAGGTTTCGCAACTGATACAGATTTATCGATTATTACGATGTATAGTACAGCTTGTAAAGAGACATTCTAAAAATTTTGAAGTGTATGACTTAATTAGTTTATTTATATTTGTGTACCAAAACCACATGATTTTTTCGAACTGCACCGAGGGCACAGATTAACTATTCCGAATAGTGTCCTGAGAGAAGGAAGTCCATGTGCTCTCAACGATTTTCCACAGCTCATTGTCCAATTGGGGCGGGCGATAATTGAACAAGTGATAGCTCATCACCTCTTACTCAAATATGCTCGATCGGTGAGTCTTTGCGAAGCCAAGAAAGCAATTGGACATGCTGCGAGGCTTGTCTACTCTGCTGATGCCAAGCACTGTCTTGCTAGATGAAAATATCGTTTAGAAGCCACTGAATGTAAAATAGCACAACTCACTACAGTACACCCCACGACCAATCTTTATATTGACCTGTGCACTTAATGAACTCTCTCAGACTAGTATAATCAGGTAATTTTCCACTCGATTATCGATTGGTCATAAATCGTTGCACGGTCAATCTGTACTCGAGTAGAATTGGATCAATTGTTTCTGGAACAAGAAAAGATAACAACAAATTCCGTTTTCATCTGATTGAATACCCGACAACAGGGATTCGGCGGGAGAAGCACTTGCGGGTGCAACACTTGCGAACTTGTCGAAGAGTACCATTCCAGTCAGAGTAGTCATCGTGACTGACAAGTCAAAAGTAACAAAGAAAGAAAAAGTTTTGACAACATATTCGCGCCTGTTACCTGCATCAATAAGAATAGCATTTCAACAACAGTAACGTCACCTGATCGTTTAACGAAGGAATTATTACAAGATGCAGATTTAACAACTGAACAGAGACGCGTTGAGGACAAAATAATTACGGAATTCGAAGACCTTTTCTCTCGTATTTTGGATGATGTTGGTTTTACGAAGTTAGCGCAAAACAAAATAGATATAGGCTGCCATTCTTCTATCAAGCAACCACCAAGGTTGCTAAGCAAGAAGAGGGGAGCAAACTTTTAGAAAAAATTCAGCTAGGACGTTACGCTAATTACGGACAAATTACGCTAGAAAAAATTCAGCGTAATGATGTCATCAAGCCGTCCACTAGTTCCGTAATAGCAATCATTTTGGTTCCCAAAACAGAAGGTTCCACCCGATTCAGCGTGGACTATCGACGTTTGAATTATATTAAAGAAAGACAGCTACTCAATTCCCAGAATAGATGATATTCCAGACACTTTATCGGGAAATAAATGGTTTTCTATTTGGATGCCAAGAGTGGTTACTGGTAAGTAGAAATTCATCTCGATGACGGTGAAAAGACTGTTTTCACTACGGACAACAGGGATTATAGCAATTCTAAGGATTCTAAGTTATGCCATTTGGACTATGCAACCCACCGGCTACTTTTGATGCAGAGTGTGTTAAGGGGACTCTCTATGAGGCATAGCTCGTGCATCTGGACGATATCATCCTCGTGGATGAACATTTGAAGATCTTCTAGAGAACACCCGAAAGGTGCTGCAAAAATTGAAGGAGGAAAACTTGCAACTGAGTCCATCTACGTGTAACCTATTTCGTATGTCAAATTCCTGCTGTTGTTGTTGTTGTTGTTTCTAATCCCAGATGATGTAGCTTTGCTACATCATCTCCATAAAACCAAAAATGTCCAGAAGGTCCAAAAATAAAATCAGATCCCTTAAAATCTCAAAAACGGTAAAATTTAAACAATTAAGAATATGATCGGGGGAGGCTTGAACAGCCCCACACTAATGACACTCGGAAAAGAGCCTCTCGCCCTGTTGAAAGGCAAGGGATTTGATATGGCCACTCAGAAAGCGTGAGAGAGCCGTCTGCTGTTTGCTCGATATATTGAGCTCGTGGCACCGATGCTCAAGGTCTATTGCCAAAGTACCAAGGGTGGGCAGGAGGAACTCTCCAAAGTGTACGTAATTCCTTCCTTTTGATTGAGGAAATTTCTGAATAAGTTAATTTTGGGTTGTCATGCAGGCTATCAGCAGAGGTAGCCTTGGCCAAACTATTGGCAATCTCATTACCATTCAGTCCAACATGTGAGAGGACCAATTGCAAGTGTATAGAGAGTCTTTCAGCAAGCTGAATCATAAGTTCTAGTATATGTAGGCTCGTCATATCCCCAACAGTCAACCAATGAGGGAGGTGCACGACTGACCGATAAAATCCAAATGTCCTTGAAGGCAAGTTCAGTGGTCGTGTAAATAAAATGTAGCCCCTTGTATATTGCCACAAGTTCAAAACTGAAGACGGAACAACCATCAGTATTTCTAAACTTAAGATCTATTGTGCTATTTGGTATCTCGATATGCACACCACTTCCAGATACATCACCGGTGCCCCTGCTACCATCAGTGTACATTTCCAGTGCCGAGAGAGGGATCCATGTATTGTCTCAAGAGCCATCTGTCCAGTGAATTCAGGAATATCTGACTTTTTACACACCCTCGTCAAGAATTCAGTCTGGAAATGTATACGCTCTGGGGCAAGCAAAAAAAAAAAAAAAAAGAAAAGGTGTGGGCTTTAAGGAGTGCGGTTCCACTTCATCGGAAAACAGTCCCATCTTACATTTATGTTCATTTATTTCATCTCGGTCATGATACTGATCTCAAAATTTGTTTGGTATAGTCGAATCAGAATTGTATTTTACTGTATACAATTCTGATGCCTGCTTCTAGTCTTTCAAGCTGTTTTCGATATTCGTTAAGCAACATGAAAAAGGATTCGGCGTCACTTTACACATTTCTTGGGAAAAATAATAATAATACAGCTTCATCATTAAAGTAAAATCCATTTCTGTGTAAGTGACAATCTTTATATGCATACTCATTTATTTCAACGCCACCACAGAATATTTTTTAAATCAGATAATAACCCGATGGCAGCATAGAAAGAAAAGGAAAAGGGGGGGGGAGCAGGGGGGGGACTATGAGATCAATATCATAATCTCTCTCACAACTAACACAGCCACTAATCCTACAACAATCAAGAGAGAGAGCACACACACTTCCGTCTGTTAAATAGTGAAAATTACTTGAGAGACTGTGAAACACCTCCGTCTTACAGTTCGATTAGCAAATAAATACATCTATACACATCTCTAGCTACAACAACCTTCGACATTAACGACCCCCCTAGACTCAACACCCCACCGATACTTAAAATTTCGAATGCTTTGACACCAAACTTAACCTTTTAATCTTACAGGCCCAGGGGGTCATACGAAGCTCCCCTATATTTTCAATTTGGGCATTTTAAACACTAGCCTCCTCCGACGGCATCTCCAAAGTCTGGAAACCATCCCAGAGCCAATTTCTACATGTTTGCAGTCCCTTTAAGCCTCAATCATGGTTAATTAGTCTAATTACCATAATTAATTAACGTATATCTCTGAAACTATCCATCGGAGCGCGTTTTTATTGATTCTCGACCCCCCCTCTGGGACCCCCATCGATACATAAAATTTCGAATACTTTGACACCAAACTTAACCTTTTAATCTTACAGGCCCAGGGGGTCATACGAAGCTCCCCTGTATTTTCATTTCGGGCAGTTTAAACACTAGTTTTACTGGAGCAAGGAGAGAGAGATGCTAACTGCCCGAGAACTCAGCGGAGAAGAAACCCGATGAATGGGTGAAGGGTGTTTAAATAGTACGGCTTTCGGCGCAGAGAGAGGGAAAATTTCTTTAGTTGTTTTATTGATTCAAGATTCGAATCAGTGATTCGAATCATCGAAGTAGTGAGTGAGTCAAGATTCGAATCAGTAAAATGAGTCGAACCGCCCATCTCTACTTCACACTTTAATCAGAAAATAACCCGATGGCAGCAGAGTAGAGGCTGTTTCCTGTGAAATGAACTGGCGGGAACCAGTGTGGCAATTATTCTATTAAACGCGTGCGACATTCCCCCACCCCCTTCCAGCTCCACTCAGCCCGTGTATATTCGGTGCTTCCCTTTTTCAGATGCAATACCTTAAAACCGTTATAGTAATAAACAATTGGACACAGTCGCAGTCTCCCATTTTTTCCACACTGCATTTTTTATTTTTATCTTTTAATTCCAAGTCTCCGCTCTGATAATTTCATGTAATTGTCCAGAAGAGGAAGTCCCATCAGGGTCGATGATCGTCTTTTGGGGAAAGCGGGAATTAAAAATAAACTAGCTTTTTGCGTAAAAATGGACGCCTTTTTTTTTCTCGAACAAAACAGCGTCTTAAATAACTGATCTGTTCTACAGAAGGAAACACTTACCCATTGTACACGACTGGCGATAAAAGTGCAGCTAACTCATTTATTACGTAAAGTTAGAACACCACATGTTTTAACCCTAAAATGCATGATTTTTTTTAAAGTAGGCTGAAAATAAAATTCATTCAAGAAAGATCATTTAGTCTTACTTATGCTAGGAAAAATATTATTAAAACATTTCAGCATCATTATAAAGAAAAATCATGATAAAAAGTTCAAATTCGAAAAATTAAAATGTCCACACTATAGCTCTCATAAAAGAAAAGAAAGTAATTAGTCCAATTCTACTTTACTGAGTCCTATAATATTACTATTTTGTAATAGTTTTGTATTTAATTTCATTTAGAAACTAAGTTCGGAGCAATCAAAATTCCGGGCAAAAATTTGTTCAGCGAACAGAACTGGATGCACACGCTATGAATTCGCGTGTTCCTGTAGATGAACTATTAACGATATAGACACTATTTTTGATGAGAGCTTTATCTTGTAATCTTTAATAACATGTATCAATTTTGTTTCCCTTCAAATAGCAGAATAATTTTAAAATAAACTTTAAAGAATGACTGCCCATAAAGTGTAATGTATTAGAAATCTTTTGAGTTGTCCTGTAGAAGAACTATAAATGCTACATACACCATTTTCTATAGTGTACATAGTACAGTGCATAGAAATAACATATAAATTTCGTAGTAATCTATGCATATTTACGAGAGTTAGATCACGGACGTACAGACAAACCGAAATCATAAATACGTTTCAACCTTTTAGGAAAGTGTTAAAAAGACAATGATAATCAAATAGTACGAGAACACAAAAACATGAGCGCATTCGTTACGGTTGTGGCTTTTTTGTTGCTGCTGAATTTTGTTTGATAAATTTACAAGTGATAGTTTTGTGTTGTGCAATCTTTTGTTTGCTTTGAAGGCATTGAAATTGCGTGATGCGCGTCACCCAAAGTGGGTTCGCGTGTCACTTTATGACACGCTTGTCACAGATGCGTCATCGCAGTCCTATTCTAATCGCAGACATTTGCAGTTGACCCTTGATTATTCGAAACTGTTCGTAAACCAAAACTCATATCTATGCTCGAGATTGGGGTTGTTTAAAACAATAGAGCTCTCACAATTACGGTTAAAGTGAAAGCATTTTGAAATTTTCCAATGGCAACACACACTTTTTTCCTGTAAAAGTTGATCAGTGTATTGAAAAACCATAGATGGTATATACCTTTATCTTTCTTTGTATTTTGTATCTTTGTATCTTGATTCGTTTTCGAATTATTAATTTTTAAAATTTGTCCTGACTTTTGGATCACCCGGTATATATATATATATATATACACGAAGAAAATTGAGGACGTAAAACATTTGCAAAAGGAGCGTTGTAACAAACCCATGGCAGCCTAAGAGATGGGAGGGAAATTGTTTTCGCTGGAATTAAAAGTTTTCAAGTACCCTATTATTAGTTTAACATTTTTATCTGTCTGGTTCAATAAATTAATGCGAATTGTCTCTGTGTACTTTCTCTGTGTGTTGACTTTGGTTCTTTACAATGCTCTTCTTCACTTATGTTTTATGCCACCAATTTTCGTCATACGTGTATCGTTCTAACGCCATTTATGATTTGTCAACGCGCTGATCAACTTCCGCGGGAAAAAAGTGGGTGTTGCCATTGAAAAATTTAGAAATATTTTCTCTGTAACTTTAACCATGACAGCTCTATTCTTTAAAACAATCCCAATTTGGAGTGCATACCTCTGAATAACTATATCTGAAACCTCATCTCGATTGGTTGAACGGAGCGACGGCTAGAGGTCCTGTATATGTCAATACTAAATTTTAAAACATAGAACTGGGTACAAATTAAAGCATTCCTCTAAGTCTGGGGGGGGGAATGAGGACATTTTATAAATTCAATGCATTTTTCAAATGATTACAAAAAATGTACACTGTACTAGCAACTTGAGAAACTGTGTAAAGTCATGCCCTATAATGGCATTTTCTTAATATTTTTATTAGCTATTTACAAGGTAAAAGCATATTTCACAGTATATCTTTTAACGTAATATTTAGCAATTTTAATGTACCTGACTTTCAAAATATAGCATTTAACTAACATTTTCTCTGTGAAAGAATTTATGACGGATAAGCGAAACCGTTATTTCATGAGGAAATCGTTTAATTTATAAAATGTCCCCGATTTTCGAGAATGAGGACAGTGCAATAATTTGTCTCCCAATTCTATGCTGAAAAATTTAGTCACACACCCTTTATCCACTCACGATACTTAAAAATACCCTAAAAATAAAAGTATATTTTTTAAAAAATCATTCATTCATTGTAACCATTTTTTTAATTTTTAATTTTTTGCAAAACACTACTAAATACTTCATTTAACCCACTAATGCCTATGGTAGCAAATATGCTACCATCCTTTAAACACTATTTTTTTGCGAAAACATGTTTCGAAATGTAATTTTGAAGTCATAAAGCCATTGACTGTACCTATAGTAGTAGTTTGGGCCCACAGATGTTGGCATTAATAGATGAAAAATATTAAAATATTTTAGAGCCAACATGTTTATACTCTTTTGTTCCACTTGCAACATGTTCTACTAAAGTTTTTCTACTATTTTAATAATATTTAATATGAAGAAATATTAATAATCGCCATTTATATGTAATAAAATATATGCTTTTTCACCAGATACAAAATAATTTTTTTTTAAATTTCAATCACAATGTTACAACAGTTTTAAAATCATGGTGATACCATTGAAAAAGCACATAAAAATAACTTTTTTCACAATTTTTTATGTTTACGTTATATAGAGATAAAATAGTTTTTGCTTGGGAATTTCTCATAGTGCGTATTACAGGGTTAATTAGCTCACATCACGAGCACATGCTCCATTAAAGTTAGATTGCTTTTTTTAAATATTTCGGTAGACACAGTGAAAAACCTGGAGCCCTCACGCAGAAATTTTGTGTGTATAGGGTGGGGGCTTCTCTCTGTTAATATCAACAGGTGTCCCTCTGTAGTCAGGGCCGCCGTTTATCAGGGGGGGGGGGGATACTGGTCCCACAGTACCCGGGCCCGAATTTTCGGGGGGCCCATAAGACCGTGAAACTGTTTGAAAATTCACTGAAAAAAATGTTATCTCAACATATTTTAAACTGTGAAAATTTATATCCGGTCGAAATATTTCTTGGGGAATAATTTTATTCCACCCCTTAACGGGTTTATTAAAGGGTTACGCTTTCTCCCCCTATAAAATCTTACGCTGCAGCAACCGGGAAACAAAAGAATGTTGCATTCTCTCCCTATCATTTCTAGCGGCGGTTCTACCACATAAAGATTATTTATAAATATATTTTATGGAAACTTCAAATTACTAAGTAAGTTTGCATTGAAATTTAAAAATTCAGTTACAATTTATACTAAAAACTGTAACATCACGTATATACATGCTCTTTGAAAGTATTCATTTTGAAGTATGTAAGTGCGAGAGCGAGAGAAAGTGGAGGTGAAAACAGGCGCTAAGGGGGACCGGCATTAAAATTGGTACCTGGCCCCATTACTGATAGCGGCGGCCCTGTGTGTAGTACTCACCGAAGTACTTGAAATATTTTTATTGTTGTTTCAGATAATTACTTACATTAGGTGCAAATTCACGCAATCTTCACTTAGCAACTGATATCGTAAATAAACACTGCTTTTTAATGGCTCTTTTATACTGAGGGCAAGAGGAAAACTATGATCTTTCGTGAATTTTCAGACGTCGGTTTTATGATTAACGGATTCGAGTCTCCATAAATGTGTCAAAGTATTGCTTGACTTTTTCAGTTTTATTTGTGCTATACTCGTTTGAAAATGACTCAATAATTGCTTATGAAACAGTCATTAGACGTATATTAAGGGCGAGATTCAAGTGAAACACAATTCGAACGTTTTCCGCGTCGAACAGGGGAAACTTCGAAATATATCAATGTCCCTTATTCAACTGAAACAAACCAATCGTGTTTTGATCACGTGACAGCACGATAGGTTTGTTCATTGGAAGCATTCTGTGGACGGAACTGGCGACTGAAAAACGTTCGATTCGAACTCGATCGCGCGCATTTCACTTGAATCTCGCCCTTAATATTTTCTCTTATATTACATTAATCATATTGATCATCCACAAGTGAGAAAACGTATATACATATTGATCATTCATTGTTTAACTAAAACAAGAGAAAATAAACTTCTCAACTCTTAATTTAGTAGATAAGAGGTCCACTTCCAATAAGCAGGTATTTATTTATAAAACAATCAAAATTAGTGCACTCACCGTTGGCATCATCGACTTTCTCTGCGGCAGCCTCCGGCCCTGAGGTCCCTTGGCCCTGTCCTTCTGTATGTTGACCAGACACGTCGTGCTGGCTCCTTCGAACTCCTGGTCAGAAGTAGAAGAGGAATCGGAACAATCCATGAGTGCCAAAACAAGAATTTACGGCGTATATACAGGAAAGGAGAGGAAAAACCGAAAGTGCACTCACCCTCTCTTAGAGAATGAGTGAGTGTGGCACGGGCTTGAATACTCTTTTTTTTTTCTAATAGCGATTCGCTCACGTGGTCAGAGATAATCCAGGGGCTTATCTCTTCCACAAAAGAGAAAGAAGGTCTCGATAAGCAGCCAGTCGGGAATAGAGTTGTTTAAAATGCTTAGAGAAGTGGAGTGAACGAGAGGCATTCTTTTACGGCAGGGGTTCGGGAAATTGTTTAACAGCTTAAGAGGGGCGAATTAGCTAAATTCCTAAGGTTCAAAGAGCTGTTACAAAGTTTTATTATTATTATTATTATTATTATTATTATTATTTTTTGCTGTTGTCGGAAAAAAAATGATTTTCAGACAAAGTTGGGGCAAATTCCCCCACCCCCCCCTCTCGTCTGCCTTCGGCACTACGCTTATGGCTTTAGCTATTCTTTAGTGGCAGTGAATTGAGAAAAAAGTTGTAGAGGGGTCCCTTTTTTCTGTTTTTTTTAATATATATTCATTTGAATTTACTAAATAAGTGAATCTTCTATAGTGTAAACTTACTTGGTCTGAAGGGGCCATGTATCCCTTTGCCCTCAACACCCCCCTGCCCT
Organism: Cheiracanthium punctorium; assembly: GCA_038373885.1. NCBI lineage: Eukaryota > Metazoa > Arthropoda > Arachnida > Araneae > Cheiracanthiidae > Cheiracanthium > Cheiracanthium punctorium. The sequence goes on from JAWZYV010018994.1 coordinate 362,712, forward strand.
TTAAATCGATCTTTTTTTTGTGCTTAAGGTAAAGCTACACAAGGGCTATCTGCTTAAGGGAGGGGGTTGCCTTGCGCGGTAGACTTTTTAAGAGGCAAGTTTCTAAAGCATACGTTACATTTGGAGAATGTCACCCAAAACTCTAGACTGTTAGATCGACAGCCGCGCAAGAGGCCATAACCCTGGACCTTCACACTTCAGCCATTTCTCAATGGGCCTGGGCATTTAATGGCGTCTCTCGGACTAGTAGAGTCAGGTGATTGTTAACTCAATTTCAGATTGGACGTACGATACAAGACCAATCAGTAATCTAGTGGAAAGTCACCTGACCCTAGTAGTCCGATAGATGCCATTGAGTGCTGAAGATGGTATGAAGATTAGCCGTAGAACATTTCGATATGACGTTTCAATGACGTCATCTGTGTGACAACCGGCAGCGCATCCTTCTGCGCAGTTCCTCCAACTGTATAGAGTAGTTTCACGTGACGTCACTGAATTTTTTTTTTTTTGGTCAACTTGGATATTTAGGGATACAAAGCTGTGTTTTCGGCCAATGACCATTCTCAAATGAACGAATATTTGACCAAAATAAGTTGGTTGCTAAGGTGTGACGTAGTGATAATGGCGTAGGTGAAACAGCTCTATTTCTATTGTTGTTATTGCTGTATTTGCAATATTTATTTTCGGACTTGCACCTTTGTTTCCAAGAAACCACGTACAAATCCTCATCGAATAAAGTGGAAAACACAAGGATTACTTTTACAACCAGGGTATGAGTGAAAATAGAACCTACGACCATACGCTCAGGATATTGGCGTGGAGTAGAACACAAGGGACTCCAGCAAGGAGGCCATAGCCCCCTCCGAACTTTTTGTTTTAGAACTTTAGATTCTTATACTTCACGATTCCACACATTCAATTTGCATTTTGAACAATTTATAGACTATTTAAAAAGTTCAATGGTCCCCTCCGAAAATTCAGCCTGAAGCCGCCCTTGGTAGAACAGGCTCTTAATCTCCAAGCCCAGGCCCGGACTGGGATGGTAGGGGCCTGCCCGTCTCAAGAGAAGGGGGGCCCGGGTTATTGTATAACCGATAAATAATAGGATGTTTTAACTTTCGGGGTATGGGGGAGGTATGGTGCTATTATTAATTAATTATGATTGATAATTAATGCATTAATAAAATATTGATCTATTAATTAATATGCGTCATTCATATTAATTAATCCCTTGTTCATTCGGGAGTCCTCTCACAAAACATTTTGCGAACTACATATAAAATAAAGTGTTTTGAAGCCTTTTGGGGGTGCGAATGAAGCTGCAAAAAAAATTCTGTGTTAAACTTCATTAAATGCTATCAGTATAGCACTTGTTTTTATTTTCTTTTTGTGGCCCGCCGAGGGTGGGGGCCCAACCGTCTGCAGACAGTCAGACACCCTGGCCAGTCCAAGCCACCGGTCTCCACCCGATTCTATTATATTAAATCCAGGATTAGAAACATAAGATGGCCCCTGGAAAATCGACGTCGTTGGTTTGCTTAGTCAATTCACCTGACAACTTGAATTTAATAACGTTTTTGGAGGTTAAATATCGAACTTCTCCCATCGAAATTCGGTGGCTTGTCATACGAAGGGAGGACTTGTCGCAGAGACGTTAGGCTCGTCGAAATGCTCTATTGAATGATTTTAGGTTGAAATATATAAAAAATGGTATATGTCACGTCAGTCACTCCTACTAGTTGCTACGCTTGTGGGCCTAATTATTAGGGGCAATTTCCCTCTGCGGCAGCAAGATGTTCTCGTAAAATATTTCAATGGGAAAAACCGAAGCCGTGGTGAATCTTTTAGCGCCGTGGTTCCCAACCTTTTAACGCCGCGCCCCACAACAAAGGCTACTTTACGGTGGCTCCCCCCCTCCCTCACATTCTTCAGCATACGTTCAGTTTTTTATTCTTCGACGATGTACATTTAGCTACCCTTTCTTCAAAATAATGTTATCAGTAAAGTTTGAATAAACATTTTAAACGAAAATAGATGTCTGGGTAAAAATAAGAATAAATACGATATTTTTTTAAAATATGCATTATCACTTGCCCTTTGCCTGCTTTTCTCAACACCCCCCCCCCCTCTTCAAACGCTCTGTGCGAGTAAAAACTTCCATTGTGTTGCAAAGGCGGCTTCAAGGTGAATTTTCGGGGGGGGGGGCATTGGACATTTTAGATAAGTCTATAAATTGTTCAAAACACATATTGAAAGTATGAAATCGTTTGGGAGAGAAATCTAAGTTCGGGGGGGGGGGGAGGAGGATAAGGGTTATGGTCTCCATGGCCCCTTCTCTGGAGCCGCCCTTGTTGTTTTGTCCATTTTACTCGAAGAAGCGGCCTCTTGTAACCAAGTACACGAGTCCGAAAATAAATTCACCAAATACAACAGCAGCAACGAGCCACAGGGCGCCCTCTGTTCCCAGATAAACTGAATTGCATGAAAATTGCGTCGCTATTGCATCTCTCTCTCACCTGCGAAGAGTTACTGAGGTCTGGCGACTTCCCTTCCGGCTGCTTCTGTTTCCTTCCGGGCTTCCGCCGACTGATCCTAGCTTCCGCAATCGCATGCTGGATAGCCTGGATCCACGACTGCATCTCGTCTGAGGATTCGGCTGCAAACTGCTGGCGGTTCTGCAAAATGTTCAGAGAATTAAGCGCAACAGTAATAGCGTGGTTATCAAGACAGACACCAGGAACTTTTAATTATAGTTGATTGGTTCGAATGGTTGGTCACTTGACACAGAGAGTTCATCGAGATAAAATAATTTAAAAAATTGCAAAATAATACCATAAAAGTTACTGGAACTGTCATACAGCCGTTTCGATCTAAAAAATTTTGATCTTCGTATGTGGCTGTATCAGACATTTATAGACTGAAAGCCTGGAACAGTGAGCTAAACTTTCCAGGCTTTCAGTCTGTGAATGTCTTATAGCGCCACAGACAAAGATCGAAATTTTTTCGTTCAAAACAGCTGTATAGCCGTTCAAATAACTTTTATGGTATTATTTTGTTAATTTTATTATTATTTAATGTTTTAAACACAAGTTATTTTGTTTTTTGTTAGTTCATCGAGATATATGACTCTTCTGGCCGTTATAACAGTTGTTCCTAATTACAAGTTCTTTATTTTGGCTGGCATGCAGAAGACTCTCTAATGGTGGTCAATAAACCAGTTTATTGACCGATTCTAGTTTTATTATTGATTTATATGAAAACTGCAATCGGTTAATAAAACTGGTTTATTGACGGTCATTAGAGAGCCTGCATCCGAGCCTTCATTTCAAAAAATATCTTTTTTACAGCACAATATCAGGACGAGCACAAACAACCAAGCCCATGCCCGGACCCAACAGTTGTAGAAGGGCACGCTAGTCACTACACCTGGGTGGCTGGTGTTTGTCTTATTGTTCTTTAATATAGACAATAAAAGACCACAAATGCATTATCTGAAAAATGTTTTCGAGTATAAGCTAAATTTCTGTTGTTGGCTTCACACATAAAGTATTATTTTTTCATAAAAAGTTATTCATGCAATAAATAATTACTACTCATATTTGTTTAGAGCTGTGCATTTTTGAGAGATTACGAATTAGTCTTTACTAATCTAAAATAGGGACTTTAGCTGACACTTGAAAACTTTTTTGAGTGCGAGTACAAATACCTAGATGAACCACTGAGTACACTTACTTAATCTTTTACTTTTTAATGAGGAAAGTGTTTTATTTCTGCCACAGTAAGTTTTTTTTTAACCTATTTCTGCCTAGTGTCCCTTTATAGGGACGGCATCATTTTCGCTATCAGTCGAAAACGTTATTTATTTTTCCTAGCCTTTATTCATGAATACTGAATTTCAACTCCACAAAATATTTTAACATGACCAAATAGGATGTTGACATTTCAATTTTTATACATAATAATTTAAAAAGAAATCATCCCTTGTTCCAGAAGTTTACATCAGAAATTTGTCTATTGTTGCTGGTATTAGAAAAAAATCGAAGAAAGTCGCAAAAATATCTGGGCACAAATGGGTTAAATATGACAATTACATTAATTTAAGCAATTATTTAAGTTAAAGCAGATTTTTTTTAATCAGTATTTTTAAAAAGAAAATTTTATCCGTAACAGTTTTTTTAAAAGTTAATTTAAAAAGACTCTTTTTTTTTGTGTGTGTACACCCTCCAAAAAAGTATTCGAACAAGAGATAAATTTCCTACGCTGGTTTCGTATATTAAAAATTATTTATCATAGAAAATGAATTAGGCTATGCATAAATATGAATTTCCATAATTCTGTCAAGTTGTGCGCTTTTCAGAAACTTAATTATTATTCGCAAATCTAAAATAGGAAATTTCTCTTTTGCTCGAATACTTTTCTTTGGAGGGTGTAAATGCATGTTACTCAAATGGGTATTTTTTGAAAGCATCGTGTTTCCTTCTACTAAAAAAAAATCTTATAAATATACAGTGAAACCTCCAAAAGTTGGACATTTGAGGTCCCCCTAAAAGTGTCAAACTTATAGAGGTATAATTTAGTTTTATGACCTAGTTCCCTCCCCCAGAAAAATGTCCAACTTAGGGAGGTGTCCAAGTAATTGGGGTGTCCAACTTGAGAGAAGAGGAAAGAGCAAATAACTGAAAATATATGGCACGCAAAACAGTGCAGTTAATTGAAATGCGTGTGTGCGATAATTCCTATAAATAAATTATTTTTTAAAAATAAATATACGACCTGTTTAAAATGTATGGTACAAAAATGTTTTGCATGACAGAAAACTTTTTGTAATTTTAAGTACAGTGCTGATGTTGATCGTTGAAAAAATGCCTCTATGATCAAACAAATAAAAACATCCGGTATTACATATGTGTAAACATGAACATGAACAATGACTAACAGAAATTAACCCCTTGCTTGTTAAGACCGGACGCGGGGCCATCGTAATTCTACCGGGCCTGCTTGTACACCCCGAAAGAGGCCTACGGACGTTTCGTCATTGGCTAGATTCGGCTGTCAGATGACGTATCCAAGTGGTGGAACCAATAAGGTAGAATCACGATGGCCCCGCCGGACGTCGAACGGGCTCGGTTTTAGGGACTTTACTGATTTGCCCGTGCAACGTTTGTGATTTTGCCCCTGCGGCAAGTGTTTAGCTTTTTGCATGTATTTTACAAATCATTTGATAACTTCATTTAGATACACAAGTACTGAGAACTATATGTAGTAAAAATTACTACTAATATGTACTAATAATTGCTAATAACTAATATGTAGTAATTGTAATTGATTGATAATAATTATGTAGTAATTGTAATTGAAAGAAATTGCGTAGTAATTGTAATTTTTTACATGCACAACTGTAGATTTATTCCCTCTAAGGCGCACATGAGAGAAAAAACTTCCAGGGAAAACATTATCATTTTATTTGCCGTAAAAATGTTGTTATAAATGCTTAAAATAATTATAAATATTACTTTTAACAGCATTTTTCAACTTACAAATGTAAAATGAACAAAAATAAGACCCCCCTCAAATAAAGGTGACTTTTTTAATTGAAATCGTGGGGGAAGAAACAAATTTAAATTGTGAAGGGAACAATAGACATCAGCTCTTTTTCCAATCACAAAAATTAAATAAAAAAGCTAAAAAAATAAATGTTTTCTTTAGAAATTAATAAACAATGCCTAAAATTTAATTTCCCATTTCTTTTAGTTATATAATGCATCTTAAATCGAATATAAACAATGGATACGACATTTAATTCCATAACCGCATAACAAACAATTGTCTGAGTGTTTTTAATTCAATGGCAAATGCTTTTAATCTCGCCTTGACACACATGATGATAGTTAAAAGAATAAACGTAAATCATTTCGCAGTTGAGCGGTTGCACACTTCTTTTAATGGACCAATGCGCAATATTAAGAGATCATTATCTGCATAGTTATGAAAACGCTTTTGTAGATTACTTTGGCTACTGTAGCAGAGAAGGAAATGAAATCATTTTGATGATGGATCGTTCGCTACTACTCCCACAAAAGCTTCCAATACCAGATGATAATGTAAAAAGTTGTTATTGTTGTTGGTGTACGGGCCACATACTCCAGAGTTGTGTTCTGGAACTCAAGGATTTGGTGTAAGGGTCATTCCAGAATTAAAACACCCCTTCAAATTTTAAAAAAAGAAAGTTTACTAAAAGAAGGTCTAAATACTTCTGAGGTGATCGAATTCTTATTGTTGAATAGCAGGGGCGTAGCCAAGGGGGGGGGGGGTAGGGGGATCATACCCCCGATGAGGAATATTTTGCCATACAAAATGTATATTCTTCACTCCCTTATCACACACATGTATGCATATATGTGAGTTGCAGTAGACGTAACCCCCCCCCCATGAAAAATTTCTGGCTACGCCCCTGGTGAATAGAAATTAAACATTAGCTACACACTTTTGTTTAAATATTTTTTGATACACTTGGAAACATAAACATGTAGACTAAAAAATGTCTCTGTTACCAAATTTTAAATATTAACCCTATTCTTTCTTATGCAAGTAAAAAAGTGATTTTACTTTGTTAGTCTTTTGATATCAATATTGTCCCTGTTTATATGACATATTTGTACAAATTCATTTACTTTCTGGTCCTCGTATTACTATTTTTCATTTTTCACAATATTCAACTCTATATATAACTTATGAAAAAAAAAAAATACAGTAATATTGTAAAATTATAACAACGACCTTTCAACCATTTTATTGCACTTATTTATTTCCTTTTTATAAAAGCTTTTTTTTTCTTTCGGTGTACAGGGGGAAAAAAAGGAAACATGTTATTTATACTGAGGACAGTAAAGTAACAAAGAGGACAAATGTTTAGAAAACAACAAGTAAGTAACAACCTCAGAAATCCGTTTTTATAAATTTATTTGTTGCAGATATCAACAGATATATCAAACTGATAGAATACTTTGTCTCTTTCCATTTTTAAATTTGGTTTAACCTACGTTACCAATACCATGGTAACACAAGCGACTGGTAACACATGAATGATATGAAAAATAAACCTTGTGTTTATATTTTTTACAGAAGTAATGTTAGTTCAAATTATAATTAACTAGCTGCTACCCGCGACTTCGTCCGCGTCGGCTTTAGAATTAGGTCCCGAGAGAAACGAAGCATATGTGAATAACAAATATGTTTGCGACTAAAGAAACTGCATTTAAATATTATTTGCTTTTTACTTATTTTAAATGAAGCATAATGCATGGTAGTTTACTTCATTTAAAATAAGAGAGTATGCAGAATTACTAAATTTAGATTTTTTTCAGGCATTTGGCGAATTGAGACAGTTACAACAGTATTTGCGAACTGTTTTGAGTGTTCTTGTAAAAGAAATATTTATGCTATATGCATGAATTTTAACCTATGTTAGTCAGGAATAATGCAGCTTTCTATTAGCGAAAAAGTTTTAGAATCGGTACTGTAGTTAAAGAGATGCCCATAGAACGTAATGTATTAGAATTATTTTGAGTGTTCCTGTAAAGAAACTATTTGCGCTACATGCATGAATTTTAGCCTATAATACTCAAGAATAGTGTAGCTTACTATCAGTGAAAAAAGTTTTGGAATCGGTTCAGTACTTACAGAGATACACATAGAGCGTAATGTAATTCTTATGAGTATCCCTGTAAAAGAACTATTTGTGATATATGCATAAAAGGTAGCCTATAACACTCAAGGTCCCCCAGTGTTCTGCTCTCAAAACTGGAAGGCGGGAGGTGCCAGGTTCAAACTCCGGTCGCGCCTGTCGACCTAACCGCTCGCAGTTTTCCGTGTTTTTTCCCAAAACCTCGCGAAAATACGGGCTGGGATCCCTTAGAAAATTCCACACAGAGGAATTTCCCCTATAGGCCTAGGACTTTCAATCAGTGAAAAAAGTTTTAAAATCGGTTTAGTAGCTACAAAATTTCCATAGAGAGCAATGCATTAGCATTATTTTGAGTGTCTTTGTAAAAGAATTATTTATGCTATATGCTTGAAAATTTGCCTGTATGTTTATCCAGGGCATAAGCTATCTTCATTACAAATTTTTCCAACCATTTTTGTGTGATTCTGTCAAAAACATCCAAACACATAAACGTACACATTTATATTATTGGTAGGATTTTTGGAAATTTACGAACTTTAAGAAACACATGTGGACTTTTCTTGGTACTTACGTATTATCCCGGCGGTCATTCCCGCCAAACTGTTTTTTTGTCAAATGAGTTGCCAATCGTATTCAAAACCATTAATAATTTCATGTGCCCGGCATTTATCTCGGCAAAAAATCGCTCGTCTTGGCGGACCGCCGGGATAATACGTAAGTACACTTTTCTTTATTTATGCTTTTTAATTTGGCGTAAAAACATAATTTCCATACTTTATTTATGTTTTCCAAATGCATGTGATTTTGCATGATTAATAGAATTTCTGCTTTATTTCAAAAGCATAAATCATTTTGTGCGGGCGATAAAACGGTTTTTAATTAATAGTTAGAAAAGTAATTAAAATTTCTGAGCCTCAGGTACACTTTACCGAAGTCATGGGCCCAGTCATGCTCACATTTTCAAAGCTCTGCTTTCTGTAGATTTGTATGGAGAACATTCATTTTTATTATTAGAGATAGATAGAGTTGGCATAAAACTGGCATAACTTCCGTATTATTTAATGTTTTTCAGATGCACGTTCTTCTCATTGAAATAATAGCATTCTTGTTTGCTCAAAACATGAATCACTTGATACGGGCGAAACTCGCCAAGCATGGCAACGTTAAAACGGTTTTTAATTAATAATTAAAGAATTAATTAAAAATCTAAAATTCTAAGTAGCCTATAACCTTCTCCAGGGTCCCATCTATACCTAAAACCAAAATTCATCATAATTTATTCAGCGGTTTAGGCGTGAAAGCGTCATAAACAAGCAAACAAACAAATTCACTTTCGCATTTATAATATTAGTTAGGATTATCAATATAAATCAACAGTAATATAGGAGACACAGAGAAAGCACACCTATCTTAAAAAAATTACGTATGTTCTAATATATTCTTCAAAATCTAACTGTTGACAATATGACTATCTGGGATGAATGACAATAGTGTTGCAGAATACTCTGGGGGTTAGTTGCTTTAAAATCCAGTAGATGTAGTAAGTTCTAGTAAAGAGTCCACTTGTCAGGATGGAACACCAACTTTATTGCTTCTAGAACTTCGTCGAACAATCAGCTGTACAAAATTCACAAGCACAATCAGCCAGTAATGTGCTTATTACAGTCCACTTAAAACAGAAGCTTTCAAAAATGCCGCATTTCTCGCACAAAATAAAACACTTCCACAGGCAGAAATTCAGTGGAAACTTACGAGGGAAATCGTACAGAGTTCCTCAAGACTCAGCAATGAAGAATTTGCACACAGTACTTAAAAACAAAGCTTCATAAACAAGCGAAATCACCGCTTCTATAGAGTCAATATGCTTTGGCAGAACGACAAAATGCTCTAGAAACCATAAGGAAACCCAAATAGGGAAACCCAAAACTCCGCATCTCGCTTCTAGTTAACCAATTTTGATGCAAACAAAAGTAAAATTAACTGTTTGACGCGTAGAATACGAATTTTAAACTATTTTAAACCTCAGAACAGCGGGTTGCCCCGAAAATTAGCAACAATAGTGTGAAGGTGTATAGTTGACTACTTTTGCGAACTTTAAGTTTAAAATCTCTGGTTATAACACTAACGAGAAAGTGAGAGTAACACGGGGGGACAAATATTGGAGACACATGTATTTGCATTATAAAATCAAAAATAGAGAAGGGTATTGTTATAGTTTAAATAGTTGGATGTAATCTTCATAATGCAAGTAGCACGTTCATATTATGAAGCATCTCTCTATTCTAAAAAAAGTAAAGGCCGCTGTCGACGCTGTCAAAGCTTGTTGGGCTATCTCCTGCTCCAAACCGTGGGGATTTGAGTTTCCACTAAGGTGACCACAGATTTGAAAAATTCCGAGGAACCTGATAAGCTGACTTAAATTTCGAAAATCGAATTATTTTAGAAGATATTAATAAAAAACTGAAAAAATAAGCATAAGGGTTGCCAGATTTGGCATAAAATCATTCATTCCTTTGCAACAACGCGTTTCCAAGTACGCAGAATCGCGTGAAATTCAAAAACATGATGTACAATCACACCCATTTTACGCCAAATTAAAAAGTATATGAAATAAATAACTCAAAGTGTGTTACACAAAGTTGGCAATTTTCAAATAGTAAGTTCGCTTAGACAACAGGAGTTTAGAATTAGCGACTATTCGTTTTTCCAAAACAGAATAACTAATTGTAACTGATTTTAAAAGCACCATATTGGCATTAGGAATGATCTGGCAAAATAGTATCTTTCTAAGCAGGGTGAATCTAAGCTTCGAGTTCCAGAATGCTGGAAGCCAGTATCTTGAAAATGAAAAATAATTAAAGTGCAGATTACTTTAAAGGCGGTTCGGTCCAGCTGGAGTATTTGCTACCAGTAGACATATTTGGTGGCGTTAACTATGCCTATTTGCCAGCGCGGCGAGATGATATAAATCGTGGTGCTAAATACGCCAATCTGCAAAGGATTATGTATATGAAAATATGGATAACGGTTTTCCGGGAACCTTGCATGAGCAGTAATTATAGGTTGTGATAATCGCCTAGCATGTGTAAATCGCCAAATAATGAAAAGTCGCCATGGGTGGCAAGCTATCCTAGCTGTTCCGTAGTTTTTATCAAAGAAAACATATGAAGTACTGTTTTCTTAAAGCTAATTATTAACTATACATATACGCAAGTCGCCAAATAATGAAAAATCGCCATGGGTGGCAAATACGCAAGGTGTCCAATAGGTTTTACATAATTAAAAATACAGCTGAGACAAATGTTCTGATTTTATTACGCTTTAACTCCTAATTAATATAACTGGTACTTGTGTATTATACCGTCGACATGCCAAGCGAAGAGATTACTTACTCCGCTCACCCTTCGCCAGGGACTGATTTTCGACAGGAAATTCGGGGCAAGCGCCCGGGCCCCCAACAAATTAGGGGCCTCCAAATTACCCTTTAAATTTAAAAATTTGCACATTTTGATTTTAATTTAAAATGAGAGACGAAATCCACGAGAAATAAATGCTCTGATATGAACATTAGGAAAATAAATACAAAAATTGTGTGGAATATGTTATTTGGAAAATGTGGAATGAAATTAACGTTTGAAAATTAAACAATATAGTTGAAATATTATTATCCTCTATAATATTATTGTTATCGAATTAATGCATTTCACTTTGTATCTTGATTAAATTATCATTTTTATGTTGTTATAGCATCCTTTGTAGGGTGTGATCTGAAAGTTCTTTTGTAGGGTATAAGAAAGTTTCCGTAAGAGGGGGCCCTCATAGTGAAGCTTTTGCACTGGGTCCCCATCTGTGCAAATCGGTCCTTGCCCCTCGCACAGATTTAACATGTACGTTTTCAATTCACAGTGGTCTTTGTTCAAACGTGGAATTAAGAACACGACCTTTGATCGAACACGCCTGTCGCCTGAGTCATGTTCAATTCAAGAATAGAGTGGAAACTTTCACTGAGATTTCGAAAAAAAAAAAGTTTTAAAGCGCTTTGTGCGACGTGAACTAAGGGACACGTGTCCCGATATATTCCCTCTCTCGAATGCTACACTTATTGTAAAGGAATGTAAATATATCGCATAAAGAGTTCATAATTTAAAAAACGCTGTATCATGTATGTCATTCATGAGATGACTGTGAAATTTTCTGAATCATATAATTAATAAATAGGCGTTTGATTCATTGCAGGGCAAAAAAAAAAAAAAAAAGTTCGAAATATCATAACTAGATGGCGTATGAATTTGAAAACGTGTAGGGAAAGAGCTATTTCTGTATGTCTTTATAAAATGATATCTTTATTAAATGATGATGATTGATAAATTTCTTATGATGGGCATTGTGTACTTTAACCCTTTAATGCGCAGTGATCCCGCTCTGGGAACACCAAACTCTGACGTTTTGACTGTTGCCAGTCACGAAGAATAGATTTGATTTCTATAAAAATTGTTGCGGGTGGTACAGTTCCACGAGAATCCTTTACTTTTCAGCACGTCATTTCCCGTCAAAAAATGGTCACGATTATTTTTAACAGCACTGACATCTGCTGAAAAATGGGAAGAATGCGAGAACAGCTGGATAGATTGCCCAATGCTGAAAAAAGGACAGCCGTTGCCATCGCTCGACTTAACTACGGACGATCGAAACGTTCATCGCGTGCACAGATCTAGAGACCCTTTTTTGACGACAGCTGGCTGTGCCCGCGCACAGCCAGCTGTCGTAAAAAAAAGGGTCTCTAGATCTGTGGCACGCGATGAACGTTTCGATCGTCCGCCATCTTGCTGGTAGTTAAGTCGAGCGATGGCAACGGCTGCCCTTTTTCCAGCATTGGCAAAGGGTTGCGCCTCAAAGGGTTAATTAAACAGTATTACGAAACAGTTTTTGGGAATGCAAAACTGGTTTTTCAAAAATTTTTGCACTTACATCAAAGAATCCTCTAACTGAAGTCCCGATGACAAACACATGAGGCTGTTTCTTGTCTTTCACAGTGTCTTCCTCACACAAATCGTAGTAGTCCAAATTGATCACCCCGCAAGCTTTTTCATGTCCTTTGCTTTGCTGAAAAATAACAAAATAATTCAAATAACATACAAGCTAATTTTTATACAATGAGATTTAGCTATACACAAGTACAATCAAATTTATTCAAATCAAACATTTTTTTTAATAATTTCATGTGTGTAAAAGGTGCACATACATGAATATTTCACATTTGTAAGGCTAATAAAAGACGAAAACTGTATAATGTTGTACATGGTAGTCAAAAATAACAGTGAAAGTTTAAATTCAATATAATTATATATAAGTGAAACATAATTAAAATTTCTGTATAATAACACGCATAAAATAGTACTTAATCTGTACGATCCTATACAGCAGTGGCCCCCAACCACAGGGCCGTGGATCAAATGGTACCGGTCCGCACAAGGAATGTTAAATTATCTCTATTTTATTCAGCGGTGTAATTCTCTCGGATTGTACGACTTTGTCGGGTTTGAGCGAATTTATACTTTATTAATACTAACCTTGCAACTATTTTAAATTAGCTTATTGTTTATTAAATATTTCAAAACTATAAAATAAAATTGCAATCATAAAATTGAGAATAAATGCACTTTTCTGAAAAAATAAATAAATAAAACGAGTATTTTTTAAAAAAAGAATAATTGAACGTAACCTCATTTATAAATCGAAATTATACTAACATCAAGATTGCAATCATCAAATTGAGAATAAATGCGGTTTTCTGAAAGAAAAATAAATAAATAAATAAAATCCAATCTAATGATGTTAAGGACATCCAATCTAAGAAATGTCTTCTATTTCGACATCCAGGAAACAATTTCATCGTTTCCACTAATATAAGTGTTCAAGTGTAGTGTATCGATGTGTTGTTAAATAATATCTGTAAAAAAATGGTATTAAACAATTACTTCCAAACAACATCTATATGTTCTGATTCTTTTTTATTTAGATCTCGAGCGTGCAGTCGGCCTCCCAAACTGCTGTTTGATAGTTGAAGCTGCCCTTGGGCTAAAAAGTTTGGAGATTCCTGGTCTAGAACACTCACAAAAATTTTGTAAAGTCGTAGGCTTTTATTGCAAAAAAAAAAGAACTGGCGTGACTCCACTCGACTTTTCGAACACTTACGATTAAGATAATTACCAAGCATTTACATAAATTTTAATTGATGAATAATTCAAACATATATACCAAATTGAAACTCAATCGAATGCGCCGTTTAAACGCAAGAATTTCTCCCCATACGCTATAATGTAAAAGAAATCTTTGTTGTAGCCCAGTAGCAAAACTATAAGTCCTATACACATCAAAATCAATACCGGTCTTCGATGGTGGATTCAATTTGAGCTCAATCGAATGTCCCGTTTAAGAGCTATCGTGTTAACTCACACACACACACACACTCTCGTAAAAATAGCATAAATGAATTCAGAAGACCTCAAAACGTGTCAATACACCAAAATCTCGAAGTCGAATTTTTTCACGATTACAATACTTTCCTTATATGGTACATGCTCGGAAAGTAACACAAGTTTTTCTCGTATAAGATGGAAGAGAAAAGAAAAAAAATATCGTAACCCTTTGAAGCACAAGCATTTTCACATCAATATAGAAGATCAACTGCATAGACTGCCCAATGCTAAAAAATTTTAGCCTTGTCATCGATCCATTTAACTACCAACAACATGGCGGTCGATCGGACTGCACAGCTGGTCTATCGAATAGCCAGTTGCGTCAGAAAACTTCTTCAGCTCTGGTGGCGCCAGATAGGCTGTTCGATCGACCGCCATGTTCTTTGGTAGTTAAATGGATCGATGGCAACGTCTGCACTTTTTCAGCGTTGGGCAGCCTATCCAGTTGGTCTGCTCTATTGATGTTGAAAATGCTTGCGCTTCAAAGGATTAAAACAACTATATCAACAAGGCTGAGAAACAATAATTCGAAACAAATGGTCGGACTCATTGACACCAAGGTTGCTGTAGCGTAAAAAAATAAAGTTTCTTTCTCCTATAAAGAGAGAGGGGAAAAAAATCTTCTAACAGTCTGGGGAAGTTAAAAAACAATTACGTCCTTCACGCAGCTTCCTTATCTTCAACACTTTAGTTACGCGTTTCTTTTAATATCGACCCTGGAGAGCAAGCGGAAACTGGAGCCCCAAAAAGCTTTTAGAGCTCCATTCTCTTGGGACAGGGTCAATAAAACACTAGGTATTCATCTTTTATTGCGTAAACGAGTTCGCGGTGTTTTTTTTTTTTTTTTTTTCCTGGGATACGCCTCGGTAAAAGAGAAAAGAAACTGGAGCATTTAATGGCTGAATATTTTAAGTAAGACTTTTAGCGGACGGCGCGAGAAGTTGTATTTTGGGATAATATTTGCATACGTGAAGCACATCAATATAGAAGATCAACTGGATAAACTGCCCAACTCTGAAGGAGTGCAGCTGTTGCAGTCGATCCATTTAACCCTTTGAAGCGCAACTATTTCCCAATGCTGAAAAAAAGGGACAGCCGTTGCCATCGCTCGATTTAACTACCAGCAACATGTCGGTCGATCAAATCGCCATCTTGCTGGTAGTTAAATCGAGCGATGGCAACGGTTGTCCCTTTTTTTCAGCATTGGACAGTCTATTCAGTTTTTCTTCACTGTCAATGTATTTCCATCGTATTCTTCCAGTTTTCATCGGATGCCAGTGCAGTTAAAAATAATCCTGACAATTATACAAATAATCCACAATTTTTACGGGAAATGATGTGCTAAATAGAAAAGAATTCTCGTGTAACTATGCAACCTTCAAATCTTTTTATAGAAATGAAATTTATTCTCCGTGACTGACAACGGTGAGAACGTCACAGCTTTGTGTCCTCCTTCACGGCGAGGACAAAGCGCGTTAAAGGGTTAACTGCCAACAGCATGGCGGTCGATCGAATAGCCCAGGGGTTCCCAAACTTTTTTTCTCCCGTGGCACCCTTGTCAGGCTAAAAACACTTCGCGGCAACCTTCTGAGGCTGAAAACGTTTCAGGGCAGGTTACCTTTAAAGCAATATGAAGATGAACGTTAGAATTAAACAGTTTGGATACACTTTTGATTGTTTCTTTCAAATTTATAGGGCTAACTTTCAAACTCTCTTGGAAAAGGGATATAGAATTTTTCGACTGGACACTGAACTCTCTCGAACTTGACTAAAATATTTTTGTTTTGCCCACTTGATCATCGGCTTGACAAACTTTTTTGTGGTATACACGTTCAGGGGAATTTTTTTGATTACAAAACTTAGGTTGGCAGTTAACCCTTTAACCCCAAAACTTAGACTTTTCTTGATTATCTCCATGGCACCCCTGGCATACACTCATGGCACCCCAAGGTGCCGCGGCACACAGTTTGGGAGTCTCTGGAATAGCCCATCTGTCGCTACAGAGCTGAAGAAGTTTTCTTACACAGTTGGCTGTGCTGCCGCGGCAGTTTTCAGTTTCACAGTTTGCACTCTTCTGTGTGCAGAATCCTACTAACGAAGTCTGAAAATATTTTGATTGAATCGCCTACGGACTGATAAGTACTTGTTATGTGCGAGGTTTTTTTTTACGAATTTTTAATTATTCCACTGTACTGATGTTTGTTGATGGTATGATGTTATGTTTTAGTAATCAGTTTCTTTTATTTTGACTACATATTACTATATAGTTAAGCTAATCACTGACTCACTCTCTAACAATTCCAGGCAGCCAATCCAAGATCAAACTTTTACTGCCATTCCTGAATGCAGGTTTATTACAATCGCTTTCATCACTGAAAAGACACAGCTGTAAAAGATTGCGCTGTTCAAGGCTCCGCCCCAGCAATGTGTCCAGTAGCTCTACCACGATGTTATCGAAGAATATCAGAGACGCGTAGTTGTCACGCACAGATAGTCAGATTCTTCGGATATATAGCCCTCAATTAGGTGCTACCACGAATATAGCGTGTAAAAGAAGTGAGAATTTTCATACCTCTTTCTTACCAGCAATGCCGGAACTGAGACCAATCAACTAATCAAAACACAGTCCTACCTCCCCTTTTTCTACTATTTCCCAAACGAGGGCATTGTCTTCAGAATTTCGGAGGCGTTGGGAGACATCGGTGAAGGAAGGGGTGTATTTACTGACAGGGAGGGAAACTCTAGCTTGCCAAGGAAAGGAAGGTCTTTTGGGAGTGCTTAACACGCCATGATACGCACAATAAAAAACCCATCCCTTTTCTAGTATCCGGTATCGGAATAAGCTTTTCGCCTCCACCTATCTTATCGGGAAAAAGTAGTGATATTTCGGATGGTGATTCCGACGTAGGAACAATTCCGGCAGCTTCGTGGTAGCACAGAGAGATTTTCTGTTCGGAATGTGACGTTATGAGTAGAGAAGGCTTGGTTTATCTGCTTTACGATAACATCGTGGTACGGCCCCAGGAACACATGATGTATAAAAAATAACGGTCATAGAAGAAAGGAATCTTTAGTGATGATTCCTTTCAATGATGAGATGAAATAGGTTAAACCTGGCTTCAAGATTAAAAATTAAAAAATAAATAAATACATAAATAAAAAACTCGGCTGTTCGAGCCTCGTCAGGGGGAGACCCCCCTGACCCCCCCTAATTTTTTAGTTTCATTATTGCCATATTAAAACGATATTAATTGACTATGCCATTTTACCTCTCATCTTTCGTGTATTTCGCCTGGTAACCCTATGCTGAAATTTTTATGATTTTATCCTATTTATAGAAAAAATACATGTGATGCATATTCTACAGGTTATAAAATATTGTAAAAATAGATTAAAGCTGATGTGAACCAATAGTATTTAAATATATGTAAAATTATATCTCATTTTTATGTCGCTTTTTTGGAACAATTTTCAATAAAGGAGGTGAGAGATAAAATGACATAGTCATTAAAGAACAGCCACCATCTTCTCTGAAACATTCTGTGCAGCCTAACGAAATGTTTCGAGAAATTCATCGTCATCCCTTAAAACTTTTCTGGATCAGCCACTGCTGAATATAATACTATCAAACCCGATTTTTCACTGGCCCTGGTGGGTTTGGGTGTACGAGCCCCGAATGGTGCGAAGAAAGGCCGAAATTTTTATTTTAAAAGAAAATTTTTCAATTTTACATTTTTTAATAACATTCAAGTTTCTATGACCTATTATGTTTTACTGATTTTTGTTATTAGATAATGTTCTGGGCTTCTTCTCTTCAACTAGCCAATTCTCGGTAAAATGGTACTTTCACAACCGTTCATGATTTTTTTTTCTTTTGTGTGTGTGTGTTAATCTCAGAAACCCAATTTCACGCTGACATCAGTGTTAGCTCCCCACCCCTTATACCGAGTTCTGACTAAGTCAAGAGTTTTCTAAATGGGTCCCTGTTTACTGGCTAGTTCATGCAATTGTTTCTGTAAATCCCTTCTGTGGAGGGGGAACCTAAGTACAGAGAGAAGAACTGAGACTTTCTTAAACTCATTAGGGCTAACATATGGCAATCCATTTTCTCGTCATAATTTGGCACGCTTGCTCCGAAGCAGGCAGGGAGGGAGGATATATTTTCCTGAAATAGAACATTGCGGCGCTTGGAAGATTTCACGGGAACAGTGAAAGAAGTAAAGACTATTTTGGAACTACTGTTTTTATTTTAAAACAATTTACTCTTTGCGATACTCTGCTCTCAATAACTTGCTTTATAAGAGTCGGCTTAGCACAGGGGCTTTCTCAGATGCTGCATTTCTCAAACAATAAATTAGTTCCACGGATTGAAATTCAGTGGAAATACTGATATCTATTTCTCAGCATATAGCAATGAAGTATTCACGAACAGCATTCAAAAATAAGCTTCTCAAAACAAGCGAAAAAAATCTCTTACAAAAACACACAATGCAGAGAGCCCTACGCTCTCACCAGAATCAACGTCTGCTACAACCAACTACTCTGACCTGAACTGAGCTCTGGAGCGATCCTGCTCTTTTATTCCTTACGGCGACGATGTACGAACATTCCAGAGATTCCATCTCCAGAGAAATCTGAATCAATCGGGAACTTTGATTGCGAAACAGAAATGTAATTGAGTAATATTAGGCTGTTCCATAATAATAATGCAGCGAAGCAAACATTACAGGCCCCATTAGTAAAATCGCGCCAAATGTCCCAAATCTCGATGTCTACCTACGTTACTTTTCCAAAATCCAAATGTTATGTAAATGTACGCCTCCTGTGACGTCCCTTCGTGTTGAATCTGCGACGTTGCCGAATGGCATCAACGGGAAAAAGTGTCGCATTGAATGCATGTGATGTCACAAAAAAACTATCCGTGCCGGCCATTAGTTCGTCGCCACAATCTCTCTGCGATTGACACATATTGTAACTTGAAGCAAGGCCGTACCCAGAAAAAAATTTAGGGGGGGGGACCAAAAGGTGAAAAAGGTTAAATTTTTCACCAAAAGGCTTCATTATTCTTTTTTTGTTAAAAAAATTTTAAATTACGGCCCCTTGGGTACGGCCTTGACATGAAGTGATGTAGCGACGTTACAGTGCTATATATATGTGTAAGATTATAAATCTTGTAGAGTAATACCAGGGTCAGGGGGAATATGAGGATTTTTCAAGAGTGGAGCAGAGATACAAAATACTATCCTTTGGATTTATAAAATATATACTAAATTTCTCACGGAGTTTTTCATTTCTGATTAGCACTTCCCAACAAGATTGAAAAGTATTTATGATTTCGGCATGTCTGTCTGTCTGTCTGTGCTCCCTTTAATATGCATCGATTACTACGAAATGTATATATGTTATTCCAATGTACTGTACCATGTACCCTATTGAAACGGTTTTATGTAGCATTTATAGTTTTTCTACAGGAGGACTCAAGAAATTTCCACATTACTCTGTACGGGCAGTCATTCTTTGAAACGTACATTAGCGATATTCGGCTATTTGAAATGAAACAATATTGATAAGTGTTATTGAGGATTACAAAATAAAGCTCTCCATCGAAAATAGTGTCTGTATCATTAACTGTTCTTTTACTAGAATACTCAAAATAATTCGAAAATATTCGATCTATGGCAGTTAAGAGACATGCATCTATTTTAAGCACAATATACAATATGCATAAAAATGTTTATAACATTTTACTCTTCAGTTAACCCTTTGAGTCGCAACCCTTTCCCAATGCTGAAAAAAGGGCAGCCGTTGTCATCGCTCGACTTAACTACCAGCAAGATGGCGGACGATCGAAACGTTCATCGCGTGCCACAGATCTAGAGACCCTTTTTTGACGACAGCTCGTTGTGCCGCACAGCCAGCTGTCGTCAAAAAAGGGTCTCTAGATCTGTGGCACGCGATGAACGTTTCGATCGTCCGCCATCTTGCTGGTAGTTAAGTCGAGCGATGGCAACGGCTGCCCTTTTTTCAGCATTGGGCGATCTATCCAGCTGTTCTCGCATTCTTCCATTTTTCATCAGATGTCAGAGCTGTTAAAAAATAATCGTGACAATTTTTTGACGGGAAATGACGTGCTAAAAAGTAAAGGATTCTCGTGGAACTATGTCACCCGCAACTATTTTTATGGAAATCAAATCCTTTCTTCGTGACTGGCAACAGTCAAAACGACAGAGTTTGGTGTTCCCAGGGCGGGAACACTGCGCGTTAAAGGGTTAAATAATGAGAAAAACATTTAAAGCTCTATTACAGGGTCTCACAAAATTAAATTTATAGTGATACTATATTTTTTTTTACGATTACCTCCTAAATCTCGCCAGATTTGGAGCAAAAACTCGGCGCCGCGCCGCGGAGTGGGAAAATTTTTGAAAACGAGCATATTGAAAAATAGGTGTCTGTATACATGTATCTGCATATGTACCAAACATTTCTTTAAAGACCGTGAAAGCGTCTTGAGTATGAACTAGCCGTTGTAGTAGCAGCTTTAAAATACTTTTACTGCAAAACAGAAAGAAAAGATCTCAAAATCAATAGGTTTGTGTACAACAAAATCAATAGGTTTGGGTTAAATCAGGGCTCAAAATTAACGATGGTCCGCCGGTCCGAGACCACCTAAATATACAACGGACCAATAGAATACAAAATTTGTTAGTCCGTCGGAGCAGTAATGTTTTATTTACATTTTTCTCTTGCAAACGTTCCACGATACACGTCATCTAATTATACCAATACATGCCATATAATATTTTATCTATAATTAATATTTTCATAATGTCCTACAATGGTCTGGCCGCTAAACTCCTTTCCCATAAGAACACGGCAGGTGAAGTAGCATCCGCTTTGGCCAGTGCTTGGAAGGGTCAACTCTCTTTCGGCTCGACTGCTGAGGGACCGTGTACTTTAATGGGAGATGGTGCACGTAAAATCCGTCGTAGCTCCAATGACCTCCAAGTTTTTAAACGATGCTTCTGGCGGTTGGTCCTTCCTCTGGAATTGGTTCAAAATGAGGGGACCACCGGGCTAAAGTCGGACTTCCTCCCACTAGGGCCCACTAAAAATGGAAGGCGCCCCCCTCTGCTCATCGCCTCCCAATCTGGGGTATCTCGACCGGCATGCGGTTGTCAGAGGGCATAAGAAACAACAACAACATATTTTATCTCTCACCCTCTTTATTGAAAATTGCCCAAAAAATGCGACATAAAAGTATGCGACATAATTTTACATATGTTTAAATACTATTAGTTCACAACAGCTTTAATCTATTGTTACAATATTTCGTAAGCTGTAGAATATGCATCACATGTATTTTTCTATAAATGGGTTACAATCATAAAAATTTCAACATAAGGGTTACTAGTCATTTTATGCTCATCAGGAAAGATGAGCGATAAAATGACATAGTGAATTAATATCGTTTTAATATGGCAATAATGAAACTAAAAAATTAGGGGGGTTCAGGGGGTTCTCCCCTGACGAGGCTCGAAGAGCCTAGTTTTTATAATAGGTTTTAATAGGTTAGATTTTAAATCATATATACGGACCACTGACAATATGTCACTGGTCCTTTAGACCAATGACGAAATATTCTAATTTCTATCTCTGTATTGAGTTATCAGTACACGACTGATACATTATTCGCTTTATAGCCTTTTTGTTTTTTTTTTCTCTCTGCAACATACATATGAACCATTCAAAACCGATAACAAACTAATAATATTTTTTAAAGCTATAATGCAACGTCTAAATAGATTTCTTATATTATGATTATAATATAATCATATTTTTTAAAGCTACAATGCAACGTTTAAATAGATTTCAAAACAATCAAATTTCGTCACCTCCAAAATTTTTAATCTGCACCTTTACAAGATATATTAGTCATTCTATAAACGGCAAAACTACTAGCGTAATGAAGTATTCAGGAAAAAATAAACATGTAGTATTTGCCAATATTTTTTAAAATAGAGAACGCCTCAGCCAATTTAAAAAAAAATTACTACTACACATTTTTTGAATTATGTATAAGAGTACAAAGTACAACTAGTGAATAATCTTTATGGCGTTAGTTACTGTCTAAATAAGTATGGAAGTATGGAAGGAAATAATTATTTGTTAATTTATAGTTAACTAAAACATTGATTTAGTTTTAAAAATAATGATAAACTTCTTTTTATCCTGATATAGCACAGAAATGGACAATACCAAATATATAGAAAACAAAAGAAAGATAAAAACTATTTCAAGCTTAGAATACAAAATAAGCAAGTAAAATATAAATAATAAACAAAAATAGGAATTATTTTATACAATAAAAATTACTATATAATTTTAAAACGACGATAATAATGATGCCTTATAAGCACAACTCCATGTGCCAGATGGAACTTTTTGCAATTTCAAAAGCAATATATATATATAGACTGGTTTCTACACTTTTCGTATAATGCATATTTAATTTTTCCAGACAGCCAATCTAGTATTCCATTATTACAAAATTACCTAGCTAAAAATAAAATAGCAATAACAATAAGCCAAACTAAGAACAATAAGCCAAAAAATTTCTTTTAGATTCATAAAAAAGCATTTCATGATTGCGGGTAATGAACTGGCGGATGGCCGGAACAAACTTGCAGCCCTTTTCAATAGTACTTATCTAAACAATAATAGCAGTCCTCTCCAAAAAATAATAAGCGTTTCCCATCCCCGTCCCCTCTTGTACCTCAAATACACTCTTAATAAAAATAAAATAGGAAATTGGCAAGCGGAATGGATTTGGATGTTAGCATAAACTGGAAGATACACATGGTCAATTCCACAGAAATGCTTCATTTTGGGGAAAAGGGGAAAAAAAAAAAAAAAAAAAAAAAAAAAAACTAAAGGTATGATTAGAAAACTTGAAACTGGTATCTAGGTTCAACATACGGGGAAAAAATCATAATATCAACCGTACTCCCCTCTCTCTATGTATATAACATAAAAAAATCTTTCAACACAAGAACAAAAATTAGTGTTATGTCAGTTACACAGGGTAATAACCTGAATATAAAGCTATGTTTTTTGACTTATCATTTCTCGTAAAATACCTGACACGCGCTAAATTCGAGGCCTAAATAAAGGTTTTTCTCTAAATATCTTATTGAAAAATTTCAGTGTCGCGTTATATTCTGGCTAATACGATATGTGAATACCATTTTTCTTTTTTATTATTCATACATTAATTTTAGAAGATACTATTATAGTTTAACATTGCTTAGTAATATTAAATCATTTATGCCTAGTGTCCCTTTTTTGGGACGGCATTTTCGCTATCACTCGAAAGCGTTATTTATTTTTCCTAACCTTTATTCACGAGTATTGAACTTCAACTCCACAAAATATTCTAACATGACCAAGTAGGATGTTGACATTTCAATATTTAAGCATATGATTTTAAAAGAAATCATCTGTTGTTCAAGAAGTTGACATCAGAAATTTAGCTATTATTGCTGGTATTACTAAAAATCGAAAAAAGTCGCAAAAATATCTGGGCACAAATGGGTTAAAAACATTTTTTTTTTTTAATTTGGTTAGTTATGATAATTTTTACACCCTAATGAAGGAAGTATAGATACGTTTGTCTATTTTATGTTACATCAGTTACAGATTTTTTAAAATAATTTTTCAGGCTTACACTGTTAATAAAAGTAGTTAGAATTTCACCATAATATGGTGCTGAATTTGCTGCAACCTAAAAGTTGAATCATAATTTGGTGCTTAAATTGATCAATGGAACCAAATCATGATGAAACTTTTCTCCATAGAAAGTATGTAGCTAATTTAGCTACATTGTATGGAGAAACGTTGAACCACTTCTATTAATAGTGTAAATCTAATATATAAAATTCTTGTGTCACAGTGTTTTTGGTAGTAGCTTAAGTATTAGGGATAAATGACTGCTAGAACGTAGACAGATGGAAGGCGAGAAGCCTTGACACGTCCAATTCCTAGTAATCTCACACACTGGGCTGGACTTTACAACCACGAACATAAGAATAAGATGAATGTTTCTGCAACAATGTATATACATATATTTTTAATTTGATAGTTTTGTAACATTTACACTTCAACGCAGGAAGTAAATATGTTTGTCTATTTTATGTTACATCAGTTACATATTTTTGAAATAATTTTTCAGGCTTCAATATACATTGAAAAAAAAAAAAAAATCTACAGGTATGCCGGTATTAAGCACTTGAATAAGAACTACTTTAAATTGTAAAAAAATGTTCTAGCTGTATTAGTGAATTTTCTATACAGATTCGAAAACTAATTGATGACCAAGTGTTACGTCAGTTACGATGGAATTGTCCTTATTTGATACGCATAATATGAATTTTACACTTGTTAATCCTTTGAGCGCAACCATTCTCCAATGTCAAAAAAGTGCAGCCGTTGCCATCCCACGATTTAACTACCAGCAAGATTTCGGTCGGTCGAATCGCCCAGTGCATGCCACAGAGCTCAAGAACATTTTTGACACAGCTGGCTGACCGCCATCTTGTTGGTAGTTAAATCATGCTATGGCAACGGCTGCACTTCGTCGACATTGGACAGTCTATCTAGATGTCCTCCTGGAGTATTTAATTGAAATGAAATGTATTCTTCGTGAATCCAATACATCCAAACTGTCAGAGTTTTGAGGTCTTCTGAATTCATTTATGCTATTTTTACGAGATGTATGTATGTATGTATGTATGTATGTATGTATGTATGTGTGTGTGTGTGTGTGTGTGTGTGTGTGTGTGTGTGTGTGCGCGTGCGTGCGTGCGTGCGTGCGCGTGTGTGTGTGCGCGCGCGCGCGAGTGAATGAGTGAGTGAGTGAACACGATAGCTCCTAAACGGTACATTCAATTGATCGCAAATTGGGTATATATGTTATAATCCACCATCGTAAGACCGGTATTGATTCTGGTGTGTATAGGACTTATAGTTTTTCTACAGGGCTACGACAAAGATTTCTTTTACATTATGGCCTGTGGGGGGATTCTTGAAAGTGTGCTAGCCTTTAAACAGTAGATTCGATTGAGTTCAAATTGGGTATACATGTTATAAACCACCATCGTAAGACTGGTACTGATTTTGATGTGTAGAGGACTTAGTACAGGGCTACGACAAAGATTTCTTTTCTTTTACATTATGGCCTATGGGAAGAAATACTTGAAAGTACGCTTACGTTTAAACGGCGCATTCCATTGAGCTTCAATTTGGTATATATGTTTGAATTATCCATCGATTAAAATTTATTTAAATGGTTGGTCATGATCTTAATCGTAAGTGGTCGGAAAGTCGAGTGGTGACACTCCAGATTTTTTTTTTTTTTTTTTTTTTTTTTTGCTAGTAGCGGTAAAAGCGATGAAATAAGGTGCTTTTTCGACGCTACAAAAGGTAAAGAAAAAAGAAAAGAAAGAAAAGCGCCATAGGAATGAACAGAGTCGTTCCCTGCGAGTAGTAACCGTACCTCATTTTCGTAGAAGTAGAACTTGGACCCGTCCAGGACGCAGTATCGCGTCTTCCACGCCCCTGAGTACAGCCATCCCTTGCCGATCAGCTTGTGGAGGAAGCCTTTCTTCAGGGGACTGCCGAAGGAGTCGCTCGATGGGATCTCTTGCTGAAAAAAAAAAAAAAAAATCAAGATTACCACACCGTTTTTGGCAACCCTAATGAGGGGCGATGGGCTTTAACCCTTTAACGCGCAGTGTTTCCGGTCTGGGAACACCAAAATCTGACGTTTCGACTGTTGCCAGTCACGAAGAATAGATTGGATTTCTATAAAAATAGTTGCGGGTGACATAGCTCCACGAGAATCTTTTACCTTTTTAGAACGTTATTTCCCGTAAAAAAAAAATGGTCACGATTATTTTTAAACAGCACTGACATCTGCTGAAAAATGGAAGAACGCGAGAACAGATGGAGAGATTGCCCAATGCTGAAGAAAGGGCAGCCGTTGCCATCGCTCGACTTAAGTACCAGCAAGAGGGCGGACGATCGAAAGGTTCATCGCGTGCCACAGATCTAGAGACCCTTTTTTTGACGCAGCTGGCTGACCAGTCTGTATCACAACACACTATAATAGTAAGAATGGTGGTATAAAAGTAAAAGAAACATGCATGGCCAGATTTTAATTTTGCCTCTGGGCGGCATAATAGACCTAAATGCGGAACTGCGTACAGATCTCCTGTAAAAAAAGATCCGTATGACACAGGGGCGCAGCCAGAAATTTTTCATGGGGGGGGGGGGGTTACGACTACTGAAACTACATATATGCATATATGTGTGTGATAAGGAAGTGAAAAATATACATTTTGCATGGCAAAAAAATCCTCATGGGGAGGGGGTTATGACCCCCCTAACCCCCCCCCCTTGGCTACGCCCCTGATGACATCTCCTGTACAAATTCGTACAAAGTACGATCGCTCTTTCATACGGATACGAATAACCCTCTAGTACGTATGAGAATATTTTTCACTCTGGAAAGTCTTTTGCAATGCTTAACCCTTTAACGAGCAGCGCAACCATTCTCATTTTTAAAGAACAACTTTATATACTTCCCAAAGCTAAAAAAGTGCATCCGTTGCCACCTCTCGAATTAACTACCAACAACCTGGCAGTCGGTCGCATCGCTCATCGGGTGCAACAGAGCTTTAAGTCCTTTTTTGACACCGCCGGCTGTGCGGCGCCGCACAATCTTGATAGTTAGTAGCAGCCGCACTGGTAATAAACTCGAGAGATAGCAACGGATGTATTTTTTTCGGCTTTTGGAACCATTTAACCCTGTTTTTTGGGACTGGCAGTTGAAAGCGTTGGGGAGAGGTGGTTTCACAGCGCGACCACCGCCTGTTAAATGTTAATCAATAGAATCCGAAAAACCCAACGTGGAGAAATGCACCTCACAGAAGATGTAACAGCAGAACATAAAAAATCACAAACAAAAACGTTGCAACATTGTCCGACCACAAAAATATCCTTTCTCCATATAGGAAATGGTGTTTCCATTTTTTACCCCTATTCCATGTGACAGATGACATGTTCGACTGTGCATGACATCATCCACGGAAAGAAGGAAAAAAAAAAAATGTCGTCGGAATTTACGTTTATGTTTAGTCATATCCATTTATTTATCCATCTGATAACACGGACGAAGGTACTTTACCTTTTGCGACCGTAAACACACGCAGAATGTGTTTTCCCTTTTTTTCCTGTCCGGGTTACTACTTTCATTTGTGAAAGCTGAATGTCATAAATGCTGGTTGGCAGTTTTTGTTTTTTCTTTATCGGACCAACTAAAGAAAAACCGCGATAAAAACTTAGTCATATACGCACGGACACGTATACGAAGAGGGGGTGGTGGTAACCCATTAGCGCCTGGGCATTTTCATCGCATTCTGTTCAATCTAATCAGGCCCCTTCGTACAATCAGGGCCTGACGTTAACCCTTTGAGGCGCAACCCTTTCCCAATGCTGAAAATAGGCACGGCTATCTCGGACAGTTGAGGTAGCCGTGAAATAGGGCAGCCGTTGCCATCGCTCGACTTAACTACCAGCAAGATGTACAGACGGATAGATTATCATACGCTTTTAATATATAGCACTTTAGTGCGTATTTAAAAATCTGAAAGTGTTTCAGATTTTCTTACTTTTTTAATTCTTTTAAAAATGTTTTTAGCAAGTGCTCTTTATGTCTCTCTTCTTACTAGTATCTCTCTTATCAAGTACTTTCGATTCAATAAATGGAATATTTCAAACTTGATTTTTCCTTATCTGGTGAAAAGTCGCTTCCCTTTGATAAATGCAACCATTGTTTTGATATCTGACGACTTTCAGTTTCTAACTTGAAGCTCAAGGAGCTCCATGAAGGGCGTAGCCAGAAATTTTTCATGGGGGGGGGGTTTACGACTACTGCAACTCACATATATGCATACATGTGTGCGATAAAGGAGTGAAGAATATACATTTTGTATGACAAAAAATTCCTCATGGGGGGGTATGACCCCCCTAACCCCCCTTGGCTACGTCCGTGAGCTCCATGAATACTCAAAGTAACAACAAGAAACAAAAATCATTACAATCAAGAAACAAAATCAAGAAACAAATTACATATCACAGCAATGTAATTTTGCGAGACTCTGTAAAAGAGCTGTAAATGTTATTTCTATCTATTAAATGAAGAGTAAGCGAGTATAATCGTTTGTATAGTTATTGAATTGTGCTGGAACTGCTAAACTCTCTAAACTGCTATAGACCGTAATGCATTTATTTATTTATTTATTTGCCAGGAGAGGACAGCTCGCGCCACTGAATGTGTCGCTTAGAGCTACATATACGACCTTCCCGGAATTTCCCGCCACAATTTGGAACCTCATCAGAAGGTGGGGGACTTCTGAATATTGGCACCCCTCGGAAACTGCTAGCGACCGCCGAGAGGACTTTCGGAACCACGGATTTGGAATTCCTTTGAATGCTCCTATAGAACTATAGAAGAACTATAAATCATATGCGAACTTACCAGGGGCAAGAGGGGGGAAATGCGTCCTCTTTCGAAAAATTCTAAAATTACACTATTTTGTCATTATGCAATCTTATATACGCAAGTAAGACAGTTGAAGAGTTTGTTGCAAAAACGAGGTAGACAAAAATCCCGGGAATTTGGACTTACTTATACTATCTCGCAGTAGAAAAAAAGAAAAAAAAAAAAAAAAAAGAAATTTTTTCGTTTAGTGCCAAAAGGGTGTAGTTCTTGTGCTACTCAAGACAAAAGCTACCTCATTCGTTAGTTTGTGTTGAATCTTTAAGCGTTAAAGGAATAATTGATTTCTTTTGAAAATTTTCTTTTTCGTTTTTAATGAGATGTGCTCCTGAAATAGATTAAATTTATACTGGCCGCCAAGACGGCCAGCTTAAGTCCATACCTTACTTTTCTATATATTCAGTGCAGTAGTTGTCAAATTATTAGACTCATTTCGATGTAAATAATGGTTCTTTGTTTTAACAGTATTTTTCATTAAATTTACTTATTAGGTTGCTACAAATGGGATGCTACAATTTGGGTGTCATCATAAAAGCCGATGGTGGCCATGGTGTCGATGTCAAGTACTAACATCGCAAAATGTATAAAAAGACATAATTGGTGACATTTCCATTCATAAAATGATTATAAAAGTACTGTAATGGGTGATAACGTGTTGTACACATTTCTACAGAAATACTTATTAATTACAGCAGCTGGGGGGTTAGTGTGCCTAAGTTAGCAGCCTGGTGTTTCATAGTACAGTTGCATTATAATACGTATCCTTGGTTACAAAAATATAAAAGAAACAGGAAATGTCAAAAATGTGCTTTAGCCCCTGCATGCGACATTATTTTTTTTTTTTAAGTGTGCGATAAACGCCAAGTATTGCCAAGTATTGTAAATTCGATATTTTAAAGATGTGAAAGAAAGATACGCAAATGTTTACATCTAGTTGTTGCCATTCGCATCGTAGAAATATCGTCGAGTTTGGTACCGCATACATTGGCGTATTATATTGTAAATTTCAACAGTTCATTATCCTTTTCCCTCCAAAGGTACACGCATGCGAATCTTCACGTTTCCACTGTTAAAACAATCCTTTTTGTAGTTCCAAATTGGTGTACACATTCTTGGATCCTTTAACTTTGAACAAAATGATTTTAACTCACGTGAATATGCAAATTCTGCTACCGACGCACATATTTTATTCTTGCTTCGCGTTATTTTATTTGTGTCTGCCATTACACAGAAGATTATTTTAATGTTAATGAAATTTTCTAACTGAATTTGTGAATATTTTTTGTTTTTTTCAAAACTCATGTAGCTAAAAATGAACTTGTAGGATCGAAATCACTTATCCTTAAAATTCTCTTGAAAATCTTTTTTTTTTTTATGAGTGCTGACGACTTTTTACTCCTGAAACAGATATAGAGCAAAATGTCTGCTAAATTTCTGAAAGTCGATTTCCAGACTTTTGGGAGCGAAAGATTTTCCTGACCATACACGCACCTGATTCTGGAAAATTCCTCAGCAGTACCCCCCCTCATTTTATATTTAAATACTTTGTTGCAACTTGAAGTAAATTTTCAACTGTAATATAATTATAGATGCATTTAACTTAGAAAAAAAATTACTATGAGTTTTAAGTAAGATACCAGTTGTGGGTCAGATTTTACCAATATTGACCAATACTACTTTTGCTACAGGTGGTAGTTATGCGATATATCTAGATGACACTATTAAATTCAGATGCCTAATTTCGAGCACTTTTTATCTTTTGGACAAATCTGAAAGAATACAGATACAGAATGATAGTAATGAAAATTTCCTAATTATACCACCGATAATGGTAAAATTAGGAATGGCTAAGCTATGACAGCAAAAGCTATCATAGACAGATAGCTTTTTGGCCCTTTCGGCACAAGAAACAACCCACCACAGAAAGTAAAACAGGTGTGTGTATCATATACTTCAAACATTCTGAATGCTTTATTCTGTTTAAGCATAAATCTAAGAGAGTGAGAAAGCTAGACAAAAAAAAAAAAAAAAAAAAAAAAAAGGGACGAGTAGAAATTTTTATACGGAGGAAAATTTATTCTTTGAAAATTTTCCTGACTCATTTTGCATTTTCTTGTCTTTTTCTACACTTTCCTGACTCCTGATTTTCCTGACAGGAAGACACCCTGTTGAGAATCAGGCTATTGTTCAAACAATTATTTGAAAATAAGCTTTCTACCTGTCGTTTTTAAGCGTAATAAACTTTTTGGAAAAAAAAAAATGAGATTGTTCTTTTAATTTGAGATGCGAGATTTATGTCGGGTCTGAAGAGGTTATTTAAATAAATAGAAAAAGAGATAAAAAAAACACAAGCAACGCATACAAACTATAGCACATTTTTTAAAACGATAAATAAATACCCAGTCGTGGTACATATTATCCGAGTGACGGGCGACATCCGAAATCACATACATGCTGGAGTACTCCATTTGATATAGTATAATCCGATTCACCAGAAAGTAAATATCCACAAGGTAACTGTGTATTCTGAGGGATGTTAAGTGCACACAATTACGACCATAAAAGCAAATACAGCAATAAAATTCAGATTAGCCAGCGCTGCCTCTGAACTTTTTGAACTTTCACAAAGAACGTGCTCTTGAAGTGGGTTAAATATATGCTTTCGTTTAGTTTATTGTTTTTAATAATGATAAAAAAGTAAACACATCGCAAGCAGGATTATAAAATAATAATAAAAAAACACTGTATTCACAAAAAATAAATACCCAGTTTCGGTAAAATTCATCCGAGTCGCGGGCGACATTCGAAATAAGGTGAATGCTGAAACAGTCCATTTGAGAGGTAATCCGATTCACCGTAACCTTAACATCCATAAGGTAAAAGGGCTTTTTGAAATAAAAAAAAAGGGGGAAGAGAATCAGCTAAGAGCTGATTACGTTGCCTCCTTCCTCCCAAGACGTAAGTTCTTAAAAATGGAAATCCACTTTTTGGATGAAGTGAAATGAACTCAAGTATTCACCCTCCAGTCTTCGATAAGGCATGAGAAAGCACGGGGATATAAATACTTAGCGTGGCCTGACGCTGAGAAGAAAACGAGAGGAATGGAAAAAAGAATTTAATGTATAGGTTCCCTAGAAAGAATTCAATGGCACGGTTTTGAATAGTTTTGGTTTTTTGCGGCAGATCTTGGAATATTTAATTTTGTAAGTGCGTCACGAGAATGCTGAATTTTTAACGTGCTTGAGTTGTTTTATAAGAGCAAAGTTTTTTTAACCCTTTGAGGCACAACCCTTTCCCAATGCTGAAAAAAGGGCAGCCGTTGCCATCGCTCGACTTAACTACCAGCAAGATGGCGGACGATCGAAACGTTCATCGCGTGCCACAGATCTAGAAACCCTTTTTTTTTTTGACGCAGCTGGATGTGCCCGCGAACAGCCAACTGTCGTCAAAAAAGGGTCTCTAGATCTGTGGCACGAGATGAACGTTTCGATCGTCCCCCATCTTGCTGGTAGTTAAGTCGAGTGATGGCAACGGCTGCCCTTTTTTCAGCATTGGGCAATCTATCCATGCTGTTCTCGCATTCTTCCATTTTTCAGCAGATGTCAGTGCTGTTAAAAATAATCGTGACAATTTTTTTTTACGGGAAATGACGTTCTAAAAAGTAAAGGATTCTCGTGGAGCTGTGTCACCCGCAACTATTTTTATAGAAATCAAATCTATTCTTCGTGACTGGCAACAGTTAAAACGTCAGAGTTTGGTGTTCCCAGAGCGGGAACACTGCGCGTTAAAGGGCTAAAGATTTTCTAGCACATATTCACGTAACATTTGGAGAAAACCGCCCAAGATTCCATACCGTTACGCAGGGGCCGATTTGCAGAGATGGGGGGGGGTGAAGGGCAAAAGTTTTATTTCAGAGCCCTCTCTTACTAAAACTTTCTTATACCACACAAAGTAACTTTCACATCACGCGTTACAAAGAAGTCTGTTAAAACAGCTTAAAAATGATTATTTAATCAAGCAAAAGGAAATGCAATAATTATGATGATAATAATAATATAATGTAGGATAATAGCATTTCAACTACATTATTTAATTTTAAATCATTACTTTCAGTCCGTATTTCTCAAGTAATATGTTCCACAATATATTTGTATTTAGCTTCTCAATGTTTTATGGTGGGATATATCTTCACTTCACACCGCTTAGGAAGCTAATTTTTTTATCTGTTCCGATTGAAAATCAGCCCTATGGTTTCCTCGAGATCAGCATACACTTCATAGGCTACGCTTAAAAGATATGCTTGAGCTGAATATTTGTCTGACATTATACCGTTCAGCTATAAAAAGGTGTGTATATAATGCTAGAGTAATTATTATCACTATTATTTTTCATAAAATTAGTTTCTTTTGTCTCTTGTTTTCAATGAAACTCAAATCTCCTAATTTTTAAAGCTAAAAAAAAGTTTGGGGATGCCCATTTTGCTGGGGGCCCTGACATTAATCAACAGATGCGCAGTTGACCAGAGCACTGGACTTCACACATCAGCCATCTACCAATGTTTAGTCTATCCGTTCTTGAATTTGATATAAGGCTTTTCTTCACTCCGGGGAAACGGTCACCGCTATTTTCTATGGAGAAAACTGCTTTCACAAACTCAAGGTTTTAGAACGATCTATCGAATAATTTTCAGCCGTTCTTTTTAATTCTGAAAACATTCACCAAATAATTTTGCGGTACAAAATTCCTCTAATGTAATTATAAGAACATTTATCCTATTTAAATGGATATTGTTAAGAGTATATTTATTTTTCAATCAAATCCATTGAAAACGAGAGCTAACTTTCGCCATGAACTAACATTAGTTATACGTAATTATAAAAATTACTGTTAATAACCTTAAAACCACACAACCAAATCTATCTAAGTGGAAAATTTTGTTTTTCCAAAAACTCAAGCGGCTGATTAAATATTTAGTGACAGTGATTGTATATATGGATTAGTTTTAAACGGAAATTGAAACACTGTATATTTTCATGCCCAATTTCACGAACACATACTACGAAATTCGCAGAGTTACATGTGGTTAATCACCTGTAACTCCAAAATTTAAGTATGCTTCACCAACTGTACAATTTTCTCAACTGATTAGGCGGATATAATTTTGCGCAATTTGTTATAGCACACACACACACAAAACTCCCGTGTCGCTTCAAGATGATGTATTCTTCAAAATAATTTCCAAACAAAGATCCGTATCCGCGGATATAACAATGAATGATCCGTTTTCATATCCGTATCAGCGGATATGAAAAACTGATGTTCAGTTTTCATACCGGTATCCGCGAATATAAGAAAAAAGGTATATGTTTTCAGATTCGTATCCGAGGATCTAGCTTTTAATATCCGGTATACATCCACACACAACAAACTAAATGATTAGTAAACTTACGTTAACCTTTTCAAGCTGAAGCATTTTAACATCAATATAGAAGACCAACTGGATAGACTGCCCGAAGCTGAAAAGGTGTAGCCGTTGCCATCGATCCATCATGGTAGTTAAATGGATCGATGACAAAGGCTGCACTTTTTCAGCGTTAGGCCGTCTATCCAGTTGCTCTTCTATATTGATGTTAAAATGCATGCGCTTCATAAGGATAAAGGAGGAATATCAAATATCTCGGGAGTTTCGTGTGTGTGGTAGAACAAATTTTGAAAAATCATATCCTCCTTATCAATTGAAGCTTAGAATTAATATAATAAACAAAATAAATATATATATAAATTTCCTGACGTTAAAACTGTTATCATATCTATTTTCTAAAATTAACGTTATTTAAATCAGATTTAACTCTTAACCCTTTGAGGCGCAACCCTTTCCCAATGCTGAAAAAAGGGCAGCCGTTGCCATCGCTCGACTTAACTACCAGCAAGATGGCGGACGATCGAAACGTTCATCGCGTGCCACAGATCTAGAAATCCTTTTTTTTACGCAGCTGGCTGTGCCCGCGAACAGCCAACTGTCGTCAAAAAAGGGTCTCTAGATCTGTGGCACGAGATGAACGTTTCGATCGTCCCCCATCTTGCTGGTAGTTAAGTCGAGTGATGGCAACGGCTGCCCTTTTTTCAGCATTGGGCAATCTATCCATGCTGTTCTCGCATTCTTCCATTTTTCAGCAGATGTCAGTGCTGTTAAAAATAATCGTGACAATTTTTTTTTACGGGAAATGACGTGCTAAAAAGTAAAGGATTCTCGTGGAGCTGTGTCACCCGCAACTATTTTTATAGAAATCAAATCTATTCTTCGTGACTGGCAACAGTTAAAACGTCAGAGTTTGGTGTTCCCAGAGCGGGAACACTGCGCGTTAAAGGGTTAAAGATTTTCTAGCACATATTCACGTAACATTTGGAGAAAACCGCCCAAGATTTCATACCGTTACGCAGTCCATACCGTGACGACAGCTGGCTGTCCGCACAGCCAGCTGTCGTCAAAAAAGGGTCTCTAGATCTGTGGCAAGCGATGAACGTTTCGATCGTCCGCCATTTTGCTGGCAGTTAAGTCGAGCGATGGCAACGGCTGCTCTTTTTTCAGCATTGGGCAATCTATCCGGATGGTCTCGCATTCTTCCATTTTTCAGCAGATATCAGTGCTGTTAAAAATAATCGTGACAATTTTTTTACGGGATTATTTTACGGAGTAAAGGATTCTCGTGGAGCAGTGTCACCCGCAACTATTTTTATAGAAATCCAATCTATTCTTTGACTGGCAACAGTCAAAACGTCAGAGTTTGGTGTTCCCAGAGCGGGAACACTGCGCGTTAAAGAGTTAACTATCAGAATTTCTACCCTCTTTCTTATCTTTTAGTCATGTCTGAACCCCGCCGCACTTGCTTTCCCTGTCCTCAGAAAGCGCCGAGGGTAAACAAACAAAACTGTGTCTAGAGTTTTAGAAGTTGCCCATGGTAGAAAGTCAAATGTTGTGGTTTTGGATATGGTGAAGCTTTAAAAATGTTTAACTTGCATCTAATTTAGTATAACAATTATTATTATGAATAAAAAGAACATTCAGCAAAAAACTGGAGCTAAATTTAAAGAAAATTAAAAACTTTTGCAAAATATTACACATAAAAATGTATTTATTAATAAAACACGGTCCTGTCTGATTGTACGAAAAGTCTGCCCTTCTTTAGCTGAAAAAAAAAAAAAAAAAAGCTTCATCGTTCACGCGAGCCAGAAAGGTTAGAACTGTAAAGTAAACAGAGGCAGTTCCCATTCTCAAGAAGGAAATAATTAGAAAATTTATTATTGTTGTTGTTATTATTAATATATAAAATTGAAAGTAAACCAATTCTTAAGGAAAAGTGAGGGTTTTTTTTTTAATCCTTGAGCCAATTCCAATCTTGTCCACTTAGAATTGGAGAATAGATTGAAAAAACATGCAGGGTCGATAATCAACTAATTAAAAAAGGGATTATTTCCGCTAACATTATTCATTAACTGGAAAAGATTATTAACTACCGGAATTTAGGGACTTTAGAATATGAATAATTATCAAGATCATTTAATATATTGTAATTAATTAACAAAATAATCAATTAAAAAATACTAATCTTTTAAGCACGCAACGATCCCAACACACTTACGCACTGGAAATTTACTATACAATTAGTTATAATCTGACTGGCTATTCGTAAACAGGCTCCATAATTAGTAAAATTATTCAAAATAAGAACTGTGTGTGAGAATCATTTACAGTAATTCTTCAATTAATTCGTAACTGTGTATTTTCTGTGAAAGACTTCTATTGTGCTTGATGAAACACAGACACACACACACTAAAAAAAAACTCTTAATTATAAGGTTAATTAAAAACTTTATCGTGCAAAATAATACAATAAAAAATATATTTCAGTGTGATCATTTCTTCTGGACCTTTTGTATCATTTAAAATGATGATACAATGGTATACTTTTTATATTAGTGTGCTATTCCACACTAAAATAAAAAGTATAAGTTTTAAGTACAAGTTTTTAAGTTTAAAAGTATAAGTTGTAAATACCAAGTTTTTAATTGCATTTTCTCTAACTAGCCGCCAAGGCGGCCAGCTTCGCCGCTCCATACCTTACTGTTCTTTATACTACGTGCAGTGTTGACAAAAATTTCTGGACTCATTTCAATGAAAATCATGTTTCTTTGTTTTAAAAGATTTTGTCATAAAACTTATTTAGGTTACGGTTGCTACAATTTTTGGGTGTCATCATAAAAGCCCATGTCGAAGCAGCAGCATGGTGACATTGTTTGGATGGGCAATTAATGCGCCAAGTATTGTTCGATATTTTAAAGCTGTGAAAAAGTCCGGAAGATCTTGCATTTATTGTGTATCCATTATTGTTATTTTGTAATCTTGCTACTGCGTGACATATGCTAGCTCCATTGGATGTCACTGAGAGGCTAATTTGGATTTTTGCACATGCGTTATTGTTATTGCACTAGTGTTTACATCTTGCTCGTGCCTTTCGCAGAGTGGAAATATCGCCGATTTTGGTTAGCGTATCCATATAAGTAGATGTGTTTGCTTTCAAACGTAAGTTATGAAAACTCCGAAAATTTGGGCACTTTTTCAGGAAACTGCTTATACAACTTCTTGTATACAAGTGGAAACAAAGTTTCAATACATTAGAAAAAAAAAAAAAAAAAAAAAAAAAAAAAAAAAAAAAGAAAAACTTGAATACATTCATCTCAATAAAAATTGCAAATTATCCATTGAGGTTAAGTATACAGATCACAAATGATCCACGTTTGCAATTGCAAGGAAAGATCAGGAAACCCTCCTACTTCCAGTCGATGAAATAAATATAAAGGAAGTATAAAATAAAAAGGGGTGAGAGATAAAATGACATAATCAATTAATATCGTTTTAATATGGCAATAATGAAACTAAAAAATTAGGGGGGTTCAGGCCCCCTTACGAGGCTCGAGCAGCCCAGTTATTTTTATATTTATCAATTTTTCGTATCACACAACTTTTGCACTTTTTATATTCAGGTGAGCCACAAATAATTCTAGATACCAGTGTGCCGTTAATCATAAAAGGCTGAGAAACACTGGTCTAAAGTGACTGTGTATGTGTTTTAAAAAGTCGCATATGTCGTATATTTCACACGTCGTGTCGTAACTTTCACTTATAGGTGAGGAAGGAGTCTTAGTACGCATTCCTCGCGCAAGTCAAGACTCCACTGTACTGTTACTGATTTGAACTACACTTTAAAACTCGCGCAATATTGATTCAGATAAATATTCGTGTAATAAGAAAGGATGTTGCAATTCTACTATTGAAAAAATAAATAAATAAAATGCAAACAGAATTTTAGAAATGCTTCTACATCTG
Source organism: Cheiracanthium punctorium (assembly GCA_038373885.1). Lineage (NCBI taxonomy): Eukaryota > Metazoa > Arthropoda > Arachnida > Araneae > Cheiracanthiidae > Cheiracanthium > Cheiracanthium punctorium. The sequence goes on from JAWZYV010018994.1 coordinate 400,877, forward strand.
AAATTATCCTACTACAGTTACACATTCACTGTCTCACTCTGCAACCATTCCGGGCAGCCACTTCAATATAAATATTTTACCCTCCAATACTCCAAGACGATTAAAAAAGTTCAAAAAGATTAAAAAGCAAATAAACGTAGTAACATCTACATTGTTTATACGATACGCTTGAAAATTTTTATAATTACGTATAAAAATATAAAAAACAATCTGTGCTACTTTAAAAATCTGAAAATCCGCCGTTTCCCTAAATTTTAAGCGATTTTTGCTCGTTTTAGCTCCCTTTTATTTCCGAGAATCAAAAAAGTAAATCAGTTGCGTGACAAAATGAGCTGTTGCATCGGTATAACGTCCTATTCATCATGGTCATCGGGCTTGAATAGGTCCGTGAAAGGAAAGTGCGATACCAATTTGTTTAAAACAGTGTTTCCAGATTACATAGTTTTATTATTTTATTTTTTTCACAATTAAATCGTCTGAATGGATATAAAAAAGGCTGTGTACACAAAACGAAATCTTTCGAATGCCAAAAGTGTCCGCGTGTTTCCAGGAGAGCATGAAATTCAATTTGGGTATATAATAAAAATTGAATATGAACTTATTTATATTAGGTGTACGAAGATTAAATATATTCAGTGTAGACATATTTTCATCAAATGTTTTTTCTAGCGCCCGTTGTAATTACCTCCACAACGGGCTCTGAATAATATGAGAATGACAAATTACTGAATCAAACTTGATTAACAACATATTTTCAGGTAACGGAATTACTTTCAACTTCAAAAGATTTTGAAGTTGACTTACGACTTTTGAAGTTGTTGAAGAAGACTACATCACTCTGAATTGCTCAACCGTGAAATTCTTTATTCGAACACTGGAACTAACCTCCGAAGGCTTTATTAAAATTTGCCATTAAAATGTAAACTATCGTCATTTTTAACAGTTTTCCTTTACTTCGATAATTAACTTCAGCCGAAAACATTTCCTGTATCTTAAATTATGCAATTAGTAGACAAAAACTCAATATATTTTTAAAAAAAAAACTTTTGAGTGCATACTCTCAGAAAAACTCGTCTTTATTCTTCTTTTTCAACGAATAATTTCCGCATTCCTTGTAACAATTATATTTCCCTGAATTCTTCCCAAAAATCTAAGAGAAAAGAAAAAGAAAATTCGTTGAACCTGAAGAAGTTTCTCCAGTTGACAGGAGGGGGGGGGGGGAAATGAAACAGATATTAATCAAATAAGACAAATTTCAGCAGCACTGCTGCCAGTAAAATTTCCATGAATTAAAGAAATAATTTTTGAGAGTACTCCTTTATACACTAATTTATTCCTCATTTTTCAACGAATAACAACCTTACTCCTTGGAAACGTTACATTTCCATGAATTGAGGAAATGATTTTTGCGAGTGCAGCATCGTCGATTCATTTCCTTTCCAATAAACTAAAACATTCAATTAGAGAACAATAAAATTATTGCTGCGTTATCACTACCAAAGTTCCAGTTATTTCAAACCTTTACATGCCTAGATGATATTGTTAATGTAGAAAAACGTTCCTTGAAGATTAACCCTTTGAGTCGCAACCCTTACTCAATGCTGAAAAAAGGGCAACCGTTGCTACCGCTGGACTTAACTGCCAGCAAGATGGCGGACGATCGAAACGTTCATCGCGTGCCACAGATCTAGAGACCCTTTTTTGACGACAGCTGACTGTGCCGTCTACACAGCCAGCTGTCGTCAAAAAATGTCTCTAGATCTGTGGCACGCGATGAACGTTTCGATCGTCCGCCATCTTGCTGGTAGTTAAGTCGAGCGATGGCAACGGCTGCCCTTTTTTCAGCATGGGGCACTCTATTCAGCTGTTCTCGCATTCTTCCATTTTTCAGCAGATGTCAGTGCTGTTAAAAATAATCGTGACAATTTTTTTCTACGGGAAATGACGTGCTAAAAAGTAAAGGATTCTCGTGGAGCTATGTACCCGGAATTATTTTTATAGAAATCAAATCTATTCTTCGTGACTGGCAACAGTCAAAACGTCAGAGTTTGGTATTCCCAAAGCGGGAACACTGCGCTTTAAAGGGTTAAACCTCATCGAAGATCAATTTGGTTCGACATATCATGCTCATTTTATGACAACAATAAAATGCCAAACAGACATCAGATTCCAATCTATATAGATACAGGATACATAAGGTGACCATACGTCACGTTTTGAACGGGACAGTCCCGTTTTTAGGTGGCTTGTCCCGTTGTCCCCAGGCACAGCTTTAAGACACCGTAATGTCCCGTTTTTAGAAAATATCCCCTGCAATGTCCCATTTGTAGGAGAGAGAGCAACCCACGGTAACGATTTCAACAAAGGCCGCTAAAAATCTAAAATCATCCAACGGCAGTGTCTGTAAAAAGAAAAAAAAATAACCTACCTCCCTCCCTGCCCTATCGAGACGCAAAGGAAACGCCGGGGATGTATTGTTTTTGTGTTTGTTCTTTTAATGTTCTTTTTTTGTCAACTATTTCAATTTATTTAATTTTTATTTCTTTTTTTAAAGTCATGTTCCTCTTTTGCTTATCCCCCCCCCCCCGATCTCCACTTTATTTTCCTTTTTCACTCTGGTTTTCTAAGAATTTTTTTTCCTTCCGAATGACAACTTCCTTTTTTCTGTGTGTCCTTTTGTTTACATTTCTCACTTTCCTACCTTCCTGCCTTGTGTCGGATGGTGTTTTTGAAGTCGAAGAAGGGCCTACCCCTTGTACCACCCGAAACGTACGTCTTGCACTATTTTTTATAGTATATGTGTGTTTTAGAAAAGTTTTTTTTTTCATTTTATTTTGATATTAACATTAACACAAGCTTTTTTGCGCGTTTTCTTAACAACTAAAAGATACCCAGACCTGTAAATTCAGTCTCCCTGCACTATTACCTTAAAAACAGTAGATGTCCCGTTTTGAGGAAGAAAATAAATACACTATTGCCAAAAAAGTAGTAGATGTCCCGTTTTGAATGGAAAAATTAATGGTCACGTTAAGGACCTACAATCTAGTCTAGACTAGGACAATAAATAAAGTAATTAAAAACTTTGTAAAAAACACACATAAGAAGTAAAAGGAAAAAGGATACGCGTTTCGTTCAAAAATTGTTTTGAACTTCTTCAGTCCAAGCTCTTCGACGTAAAGAACACAGGGAACAGAAAGGAGAAAAAAAAAAAAAATTTTTTTTTTTTTTTTTTTTTTTTCTCCTTTCTGTTCCCTGTGTTCTTTACGTCGAAGAGCTTGGACTGAAGAAGTTCAAAACAATTTTTGAACGAAACGCGTATCCTTTTTCCTTTTACTTCTTATGTGTGTTTTTTACAAAGTTTTTTAATTACTTTATCGTTTAACACCAGTATTTTGAGTGTTTTTTCAGTAGGACAATAAATCCTACAATATAGTTACGCAGATCCCTGACTCACTGACTCCGTACCAATTCGGTGTAACCACTCCAAGATAAAACTTTCACCACCGTTACTGCAAAAAGATTAAAAAGAGCACAAAAAGCGCAATAATATTTACACCGTTTGTACGATCTGCTAGAAAATGTTCATAATTATGCATTGTAAAAAAAATAATTTGTGCTACTTTAAAAATCTAAAAATCCACCCATTCACCAATTTTCAAGCGACTTTTATCTATTTTCAGCTCTGTTTTATTTACGAGAGTAAAAAAAGTTACTCATTTGCGTGATAAAATTAGGTGTCGCAAGTGATAATTAAGTCATACTGAAGTCACGGTTATCTGTCTTTAAAGAGAAAATTGCGATTCCAATTCGTTTAAAATAGTGTTTTTAGATTACCCAGTTTAACTTTTTTTCGCAAATAAAATGACTTTCTCTTAGGGAATGCAATCCCGATCCCGCGGGATCCAGCACAAATGTTTGCGGGATTACGATACTAATCCCGCGGGATTGACTCTGAGAAATAAATTATTTTTTATTACAATTTCACGCTGCTCACCCAATCAATAGACCGAACATTTTTATATATTTATGTCTCTTATCTAACAATAAACGAATCAATAACTACAAATTTTAATTTAAAGTTTTATTTTTTTAAATTATCTTCCAATGGAAATCTGGATCAAACATCTAAATCAAACCATCGTAATGTAAATATTTTTCAAACTTCCCAATCTCCAAAGGAACGGAAATATTTCATACTAATTTATCTTTTAGCTAGCAATCAAGAATTAATTATAAAAAAATTTCATTTTATAGTTTTAATTTTTTTTTTAAATCTAATTCACACTTTTAATTATTTTACTAAAATTAAATCTAGACTAGGAAATGATTCATTGGTTTTGTTCGATTTTGTTCGTTCTTTTTTCAGCAACTAAGAAAATAACGTAAGCATGTGAATGTATCTATAAATTGCATATTTCTGTAAATGCCTCATTTTTAACTAACATAATAAACAACAACCGATTAACATAATACATAACTTAGTATATATATTATTCTGAATATCATGGTTATAATTTTCATATTTGTATTTATTATCTCATATCTCTTTCATACTTGTATTAATTATCTCATAAGATTAATTATTATTATCAAAGTTAAACTTGATAGTGCTTGAAATCTTACTTTTTTCTACTTTTCTCTGTTGAAATGAAGTCCTAGCTAAATGTAATGTCAACCCGCGAGATCAATAAATCTCAATCCCGAAATTCCGCAAGACGAAAAACAGTACGAGATTGCATTCCCTACTTTCTCTGCATGAAACATTGATGTACGAGGGGATATTCCCAGCGAAACGAAATCTTTCGAATGCGAAAAAGTTTTCGCCCTTTTTTAGAAGAAAATGAAACTCCGATTTCGGCATATAATGAAAGTCGAATACGATGTTAATTATTTTAAGTGGACAATTAAATATACTGAGTGTAGAGATATTTTTGTGGAATGTTTTCTCTAGCGCCCGTTGTAATTGTCTCATTCACAACGGGCTATATCTTGTAGTACGTAAACATTCGCTCAGGCAAATGATTTGTGACATCGAAAATGACCACTCTAGACGAAATGAATGCATCCATGGGTAAATACTTTTTAATTTAGATTACGAAAACAAAATACAAAAGAAGAAAGAAAAAGAAAAAGGAGGTTTGCATCAGCTGCATTTCGCCTGCAATTCAAACAGGACCGGCTTAACACGCTTGCGACGTGTGCGGTCGCTCACATGCACTTATGAGAGAAATGAGAAATGATGGAAATGAAAAAAATATAGAAGAATAATATGGTAAAACCTAGAAATTTTACCTAATTTTAAATGCAATTTACCCGTTTGAGTATATTAGTATATATATTTTTTTCCAACAAATAAAATGTGACTTGAAAGCACAATAAAGAAAGTGGCTCCAGGAAGATATTAAAAAAAACTTCTGTTGCAGCTATAAAAAAAATGTCTTCTTTCTTCCTGATATAACAATAATTTGTGTAAAAGAATTCCTAGGGAGTTTGTTTTTTAACGTGGGGAACAGGTGGGAAATATTCAAAACACGACAACTCTCCTGAAAAAGCCCTGCTGCGAATCCGATAGACAAGAAAATTAGCAGGGATATCAAAAGCTTGGGTTTTTGCTACGCAGGCTGAATCTTAACCCTTTAAAGCGTGGTGGTTGCGCCTTGAAATCACCATATTTCAGCGCTTTTACTGATGGTCTCGGGAAAATATTGTTAAATGGTTCCAAAGCTGAAAAAGTGCAGCCGTTGCCATCGATCCATTTAACTACCAACAACCTGGCGGTCGATCGAATCCGCCAATCTCGTGATACAGAGCTTTTCTAACACAGCTTACTGTGCAGCACAGCCAACTGATTCGATCAACAGCCATGTTATTGGTAGTTAAATGATCCGTTTGTGTTGTTATGGCGACGATACACATGGGCGATCTGCTTAGGATGGCGGGTGTCGTGGTCGGAGGACTTTCTAAGGAGGGCTCTAACGCGTAAACACGTTACATCTGCAGAAAACTGAACAGAACTCCAGACCGTTAGATGGAAAGACGCGCGATGGAGCCCGAACCCTGGACCTTCACATTTCAGCCGTCTACCAATTTGAGTATCTCATCCACTCGGCCACGATAGAGTCAGTAGTTAAATGGGCAACAGCTGCTCTTTTTCAGTGTGCTATCCAGTCAGTCTCTATATTGATGTGAAAATGCTGGCGCTTGAAAGGGTTAAACACTTTTGGGGAGGGGGAGAGAGAGAGAGACTCTGATACTGTACACTGCTTTTTTTTTTCTTTTTAACATAAAGGCGCCTAAAATAATTCCAATATATTACGCTCTGTGAACAGACATCAATTAAAATATATTTTAAGACATTGCCCTGCTTCAAATAATACAAAATTAATATACATTTTCGAAGTTTATAAAGTTTCGAAGTTCTTCCTCGAAAATACACTAAATGAAACTTTCATATTTAAGAATGTCTTTGTAAATTTCCTCAGACGAGACCTGTTCAATTCTCGGTAATTCCTGCTTTCCAAAACAGGCAGTTACAAGTAAAAGTGAATCACCAACCTTGCGATTCTCTTGAGAGCGGTTGAGAAAAAAAAAGAAAGTTAAAAAAAAAAAAAGAACGTTTTTACTCGGAATGTATTCCATTTTCGAGTGGCGTCATTAGTAATCGGTTCTGATTCACCGCTTCTCGAATCGATGGTGGAAAAACCGCTAAACAGTCTATGTGACCGGCTGTCAACCATGCGTTTACTGTTTTGGGAAGAGAGAGAAATATATAATATTAATGATGGGAGAAGATATATATACAGTAGGAACGGGGACCGATATGCAGAGATTGGGGGGTTCCGGGCAAAAGCTTCATCTGGGGATCCCCTCTTACGAAAACTTTTAAAGCAACATCCACGTCACACCCTACAAAGAATAAGGATCTTATAGCACCATAAAAATGGTTATTTAACCCTCTGAGGCACAACCCTTTCCCAATGCTGAAAAAAGGACAGGCGTTGCCATCGCTCGACTTAACTACCAGCAAGATGGCGGACGATCGAAACGTTCATCGCGTGCCACAGATCTAGAGACCCTGCACAGCCAGCTGTCGTCAAAAAAGGGGTCTCTAGATCTGTGGCACGTGATGAACGTTTCGATCGTCCGCCATCTTGCTGGTAGTTAAGTCGAGCGATGGCAACGGCTGCCCTTTTTTCAGCACTGGGCAATCTATCTAGCTGTTCTCGCATTCTTCCATTTTTCAGCAGATGTCAGTGCTGTTAAAAATAATCGTGACTATTTTTTTTACGGGAAATGAAGTGCTAAAAAGTAAAGGATTCTCGTGGAGCTATGTCACCCGCAACTATTTTTATAGAAATCCAATTTATTTTTCGTGACTGGCAACATTCAAAACGTCAGAGTTGGGTGTTCCCAGAGCGGGAACACTCCGCGTTAAAGGGTTAAGATGCGAGTGAAGTGCAATAGTTCGAGAAAAATTATATGATTTAATTTTCAATCGTTCATTTTATTCCGTATTTTTCAAGTAACATGCTTCATAATACTTTTGTATTGATTTTCCTAATGTTTATATCATAGCATTTATTTATAGTGGGATAGATCGTCACTCCACTCCACTTATTAAGCTATTTTCTTTTATATGTTCCGATTGAAAATCGGCCTCAATGGTTTCCTAACGATCAGCGTTCATCACTACATAGGCCCAGCCTAAATGATAAGTTTGCACTGAATATATATACACACATAAAAATTATATATAATCTTATGTATAATACACATATGAAATCATAAGTTTACACTGATAATACTAGCTATACCAATTATCATGGATTATAATGCACATTCGAAACAATATATAAAACGGTGAAGTACAGTTGTAATATACTTGGCGAAGATTGTAAAATAGATTTAGTGGGCGATTTTAAGATACATTTCGATTCCAAAGATGGGTTTTATAAAAACACATCTAAAAAAAACCCTTATAAAAAAAACCTATAAAAACCCATCTCGTTTAGCTAAAAAAGGAGTGGATATAATACAAGCTGTACGAATAGTAACAGAGTAATTATTATTATTCTTATTTTTATAATATTAGTTTCTTTGTCTCTTATTTTAAATAAAAATCAAAATTTACAAATTATTAAACATTAAGGATAGTTTGGGGCCCCCATTTGTCGGAGGCGCTTGCCCCGAATACCCGGCGGGAAATTAGTCACTGATTAAGAGCCTCATATAATGGGGAACACTGGGAGCGCAGCAACTAGAATAGTAGCCAGGGCAGTGCATTTGGGGACAGTTCCCCTCCTTCTCTCACACAAAAAAGTTTGCCCTCCACCCAAACTTGCAGAATAGATAGAACAGTGATTTTCAAGAATAAAAAAGTCGAATTAGAAATGATTTAAAACAAATTAAACATGGAGTGAGCATTTTTAGTATTAAATCACACTGCAAAAAATGACCGTAAAATTTACGGCGAAACGGTGTTAAATACCTACGGTAAATAGCCGTACAACCTAAAAGCAACTATTTCGCCGTAATTTGTCGATAAGTACCCTGACGAATCTTCTGCACATGCTCAGCTGCTTCATCGCAAAGCTCACTCCCTGGTTTACAATAATTTCGCCGTAACTGGATTGGCAAAGCCTTTGAGTAATCTTCTGAACATGCGCATGCTCAAGTTTTATGGATGCATTGATTTATATAAGCACGTATTAGTATAAGTGTATTTAGGCGTGGGGGAAAAATAGTGTAGGTGCCTGTTTGTATTTGTGAGTGCTTCCGGATTTACCTTATTTTCATAAGTATTTGTCCCTATGTTTTTTACACGCAAGTATGTGCGTGTAAAATATATTTGGATATGTATTTTGTGCGTTCTGTATAAACATGTATTGATTTAGAGTATAACTGTATATCTGTATCTGTGCAAAGTGAACCCCTATTTAGTTATTTCATTTGTATGCCTGGGTTTTTACGTTTGTATTAGTTCATAAAATTGGTATGCATGTGATTTGTGCATATTCATTTAATGACAGGTATGATTACGTATAATCAGAAAAAATTCATCTTAAAAAATTAGAAAAATAACATCTGACTTGTTAAATTATAATTAAAAATCTCTGCAAATGATAAAGGAAAAAAATTGAAAATGTGAAAATATTATTAAATAAAAAAAATACAGAATATTCTCTCATTTCCCTAAATTAAGTTAATCGCTGATTACAAATAATTAATTAATAATTAAATAAAATTAACTACAAGTCATTAAAAGCTGTTCCAAAACATCCAAAAATTACAACTCCAGGAAAATTTCAAGGAAACATTTCTAAGTCCTCATACCGCAACTGAAGTACACTTCAGCCTTTAGCTGCCTGCCTTATAGCTCAGAGCTGTCTACTGGTCAGCGTGCCGAATTCCTGACGCAGAGATTCGGAGTTCGAATCCCGCTGACGGTAAGTCAGAAACAAATGGTTTAATTCTAAAATTTACAGATGGCAGAACATTAACTAAAATATCCTCGTAACCTTTCACAAAAATCAGGAGAAAAAACACCTCCGCTCGTTTTTTTTTTTTTTTTTTTTTGTAACGCAAAAAATACGGCGATATAATCACGTCGCAGTAAATATTACGGCGATATGATGTCTTAAATACGGCATTAAAAATTAACTTGCTGTAAAATTTACAGCGAAATGGCGTCAGAAATACGGTGATAAATAAGTTGACTCGCCGTAAATTTTACGGTGATATTTTTTACAGTGCAAGTTTATAAAATTCAAAGATTGTCGATGTTACATGGCCAAAGAGATTTCGTCTTACTTGTATTTAACAGATGCATTGTTAATATTCTCTAACTAGAAGATTTTGCTGATCAGTTTGCCAACAAACAGAGCAAAAAAAAATATGAAAGTAATGTGCGGCATTACCGCAGCGGTAACTAAAAGGTTATTTTGTAAACTAAAAAGTTATTTTGTTAAAGCAAATAAACAATTATAAAATTAAATGTTCATTAATTAAATTTAAAACGACTGCAATTAAAATTTAATTAAATTAAAACGCGCAGTAAAATTAAGCAAAACAATTAAATAAATCAAATGACCTAAAATATGCTTCAGTAATACTTATAAAAAATCTGTGGGAGGGAAGAGAGGAAAAAAGTTTTAAATGCATATAGCTATGCTGAGGACATTCTCCTCAAGGCTATAGCCAGGGGTATCATGGGGGTTTTGCGAACGGCAACAGCCGGATGTAAACATTAGTGCAATAGGAATAACGCATGGGCGAAAATCCAAATTAGCAGTTCATCGACGTCAAATGGAGCAAGTATATCTACTTATACAATACGCTAACGTATGCGATACCAGAATCGACGCTATTTCTACGCTGAGAACGGCAAGAACTAGATGTAAACATTAGTGCAATAATAAAAACTCAATTGCAAAAATCCATATTAACCGTTCAGTGATGTAGCAAGCATATATCACGCAGCAGCTAGATTACAAAATAACAATAATGCATACTCAAAAATGCAAGATCTTTCGGATTTTTTCACAGCTTTAAAATATACTAAATTTGGCGCATTCATTGCCCATCTAAAAAATGTTCCCACGTATTGGGCTAAAAGCACATTTTAGCCATTTGCTGCTTCGCCACGGATCTTTATGATGACACCCAAAATGTGTAGCAACCCTAACCTAAATAAATTGAATGACAAATACTGTTAAAACAAAGAAACATGATTTTCATTGAAAGGAGTCCAGAAATTTATTCAACATTGCGCTGAGTATAAAGAACGGGCGGCGAAGCTAGCCGCCCTGACGGCTAGTGTCAAAAGGTTGAGTTGGGAACAACTGGGACTGGAGAATACGCTGCTGGTTGACCATTCCTTAACCAGCAACATAAGCACAAATAAGATAGTGTTTTATATTTCATCCTTTCGACTTGATCCACCTCTTCTATTATGCAGTAGTTACGATAAATAAAGCTCTGTGTAAAAAAAAAAAAAAAAAAAAAAAAACTTATGTACCGTAAGCGTAACCATTCATTACACCCAGCCGACCACGAATCGATTGGGAGAAAAAAAAAAAAGGAAAACTTCACGTTTCACAGCCCATTGAACTTGCAGCGGGAAAACTGTTGATCCGAGTCATATTCTGACATTTGTTCCCCCGAAATGAGCGATTCGTATTTCCAACTAACTCAGTGCCCGTTCTTCGCAAAGGGAGAAAAAAAGGTGGAATTTTTACTTTCCGAACATTTACCATGTAAGAAAAGTATGTATATCTTCGGGTGTCCCAAAGATGATAACATGCTTTATTTATTTATCGATTAGAGATAAGTGGGTGATGTAATTAAAAAAAAAAAAAAAAATTAAAAATTCTAACAAAGGAAAAAGACAACGTTAAGGAAAAAATCCTCTCCTTTATTTTTAAAAAGTGACACTTTAAGTGTTAGGGATATGAAGATAAATATATACAGACTTAAACCACTTTTCAGTGGCTCTCGAATCGGATGAACGCGTTTCAGGGATCGTACAAAAATTATGAAAGAAAACAATGTTTTGCACTCTCTCATTAAACGTTTACTCTCAAAATCATGTATAGCCCCTGGCCATCTTTATTTAAAGATATCTCTGACATGTTTTTGTTTAATGTTGAAAGGCTGAAAATTTCTACATCACCTTGTTAGTGCAGGAAGCACATTTTACAAATTGAGATTTTTTTTTTTTTTTTGTATGGGGGGTCGTATACAAATTTTAAAATTGTAACTATTTGAAAATTAACGAGAGAATTTTTTTTCTGTTGTATTCTAATGACGAGGCGTTTCTCACCATCTGGACTTGCCCGACTATTAACGCCCAGGGTACTGGTCTCTTTACTGTTGGAAGCACCTAATAGGAGAACCAGAGCGTAGCCTATTTAAGAAGGGATGGACGAAATGACTACCCAGGCCCATGCCGGGAATCGAGCCAGAATCCGTGGTGTGGTAGAATGGCTCTTCAGCCACTACACAACACAGGGCGGCAAGGAAAGTATTTTGCAAAAAAATACCGCCAGCGTAATTTTGATGCATTTGCACGTTTAGAACTATTCCGAATTCGTGTGTGCTATTTTTACGATGATGGTGTAAGTGTGTGTGTGAGAGAGAGATAGAGTGAGTGAACGGTGAGTTCGATTGAGCTCAAATTTGCTGTATACGGTGATTGAAAAATTTATGTCGAAAATATGACCCAGGATGATAGAGGAGACTAAGATGGTTCAGCATCAAATAACAACGGGTGGTGGAAACCGTCGTCTTCGTGTACCGTCGGTGATGACGCTTATGCGCTATAGCGTGTCAAATACGCAAAAGGGAAAAAAAAAATCTGGAGTCACTCCACTTGACTTACTGATTACGATTATTCCTCGACTTACGATTAAAATCATTACCAAGCATTTAAATAAACGCTAGTTTGGTATGTATGTTTGAATAATTCAAACATACATACCAAACTGAAGCTCAATCGAATGTGCCGTTTATATGATAACGCACTTTCAAGAATTTCTCCCCATATGCCATGTAAAAGAAATCTTTGTCGTAGCCCTACAGAAAAACTATAAGTCCTACACACACAAAAATCAATACCGGTCTTGCAACGGTGGTTTATAACATATACACCCAATTTGAGCTCAATCGAATGTACCGTTTAAACGATAGCGCACTTTGAAGAATTTCTCCCCATAGGCCATAATGTAAAAGATAATGTAAATAATGTAAAAGAAATCTTTGCCGTAGCCCTGTAGAAAAACTATAAGTCCTACACACACCAAAATTATTCCGGTCTTGCGACGGTGGTTTATAACATATATACCCAATTTGAGCTCAATCGAATGCCCCGTTCATGAGCTATCGTGTTCCTCACCTACACACAACACGCACACACATACTTAAATATACATCTCGTAAAAATTGCATAAATGAATTCATAAGACCTCAAAACGTGTCAATAAACCAAAATCTCAAAGTCGAATTTTTTCATGATTACAATACTTTCCTTACAAGGTACATGTGTTGAAAGTAAAATGTTACGACACGCCCCGCGGGATGTGTAATTTCCATCGCGCAAAATTAAAAAAAAAAAAAAAAAAAAAAAAAAAAAAAAAAAGAAAGAGAGAGAGAGCAACAAAAATATTTTTTCATAAATTTAAAATATCATTTTCCAGAGGAAGCATTAGATTTATTACAATCATTGGATGCAATCTTTAATCCCCTCAACTATCCAACAAGTAGCGATGGTTTGCAAAGCTATGGCGAAAAAGAACTTGAACATTTAACATGTCATTATGTATGTACGATTCTGAAGATGTTTTAAGAAAAGATTTGCAGTATTTTAAACACCCAGCTTTCAATTTTAAAGCTTTAAATAAGAGTGATTTTATGTCAAAACTTATTTCTCAATATGAAGATGAACTTCCAGAATTTGATAAATTAAATTTGTAACAGTTCTGCCAATTTCTTCTGCTGATGCCGAAAGAGGATTTTCAGCAATGAAACGAATAAAAATTAACACAATACATAGAATGTCTGAAGAAAAGTTTAAAAAAAATAATAATTTCAGTTCAGGGACCCGAACTCTCTCAGTCACAGCCTATTATTAAAAAAGCTACTGATATTTTTTATTCAACTAAAACACGCAGAGGAGGCTTGTCAGAGCAATAAAAATATTTTTTCTTCCGTATTTTCATAGTGTCCTGGTTTATTTATTTTTCTGCACTCATGATTTTTGCTATATTTTTCATCCATTTCTTTTTATTTAACTACTAGTTTAAGTTTCAATATTCAGTTATTTCATACTCCTAAATAGTTAATTCCACGGCAAAGTGAATAAAATGTCAAGCATGTCACAACAAGCTTTTATTATTATTATTATTATTATTTTGAAAGAGAAGTTTTAGGTTATTTATAAATAAGATATTCATACGCGTTGGCACAACAAAATTGGTGCGACATGATAACATGAGTCGTGAAATTAACCAAATGCTTTTATATCGATAAAGATCCACTTTTGGGAAAAAAGGACCCAGAAATTTGGAAGTCCTGGGTCCCAAGGACCCGTCCCTACCAAAGTCTAGCGGCATCACTGCAATGTACCTGTTAATAATCACTTTGGAAGAACTGTTGAATTAATTGTCTAAATTCTCGGTCTAGTTTCATAAGCAATGAGCTTTTCCCCGACATTTCAACAATGAAATGAAACAGAATTTGTAAACTACCAATTTTGGTTAGTGTGTTTTCAGCAAAAGATGCATTAGTTTTGGCCATAGTTCACTGCTACTTCAACACTTATTTCACAGTGATTATTAACAGGTACATGAAGACGACGTTACCGACCCCACCGCTGCTATGGGATTCTGAACTATCTTGGTCCCCTCTGTTACCCTTTACATTTTTGGCATACAGTTTTGAATCACCCTGTATATATTATAGACCACCCTTGTACGACCGCCAGTGATTTTGGTGTGTACAAGACATATAGTTTCTTTTACAGGTTACAAAAAAAGAATTCTTTTACATAACGGCCATAGACGCGAACTACTTAAAGTGCGCTGATGTCTATAGGGTGCATTCAATTGAGCTCAAATTAAATTATAAAAGTCATTGTCTTACGTAGCACTGTATAGATTTTAGGGTGTTTAGGACTTAATACTTTTTTACAGAGCTTCAAAAGTACTCTTATGCATTGCAAGAAAGAGTAGAATAACAGCTTATAACAAGATTCCTAGATGCTCAATTTTCTCATGCAGTTTCATGCGACTTAAGAGCCAACAAAAACGTATTTGGTCGTTAAGAGGTGAAAAGTATTTTCAAGAGAAATGTAGAATCGCCGGCTGAGTAAACAAAACTCTGATCAGCAAGGCTGCTTCGTGCGCGTTTGGTTTCACAATCTATTTCCTAGACTGGTTGCGATGTTTTGTGTGGAAAAAGTTATTTCCGTACACTGTGACCGTAAGCTGGCGTCAAACTGAAAAATAATACAACTGATCGTGTTTGTGTCAACGTTTATTCGGATCAGGAAAAGCAGAGCCGTGCGTAATGTGTGTGTGTATGTGGGGGGGGGGGGGGGGCAAACTGGGCAGCTGCCCAGGCCGCTAAAAATTGGTTGAATTCATGCATATCAAGTAGTGAAATAAACTTCCTGACCTAAAACTGAAAACTGCACATCAATAAAGTACAGAATTTCGTAAATAGCTTTTTTTTCTTTATTTACAACATAGTAAGTAGTAGCTAGAATGCAGTTTTTACATCGTGGAAAAGTGCTGCATTAAAATCTTAATTAATTAATCAGATTTGCTTAATTATAGTCAGCAGCAGTAGCGGTTTTTTATTGGGGAGGGAGGGCAGGTTAAGATCCACAATTTAGTAAGTCGACAAATTTGAAAGACCTGCAATTATTTTTTGTCCAAGGCAGCTAAATCTGTTTCGCCCAGGGCCTCTAAAAACCTAAGCATGTCCCTGAGGAAAAGTATCATGGGCGAGGTCGGAGAACTAAGCATATTATCAGAGATGAGTAGCCACATTTTTTTTTAATTATTATTACCTGTTCATTTTTAATTGTGAACACATGTTTAACCTGTTCTCTCTCAGCACTTAACCCCTTGAAGCTGAAGAATTTTCACATCAATATAGAAGACCAACTAGGTAGACTGCCCAGCGTTGAAAAGGTGCAGTCGTTGCCATCGATCTATTTAACTACCAACAATATGGCGATTCGATCATCCGCCATGTTGTTGGTAGTAAAATGGATCGATGGCAGCGGGTATACTTTTTCAACGTTGGGACTTTTTAACCATATTTTTCTGCTACTGGCTGAGAATACATTGAAATTATGTGGTTTCAGGGCGCAACCACCCGTATCAAAGGGTTAAAAAGACGCAACGGAGAAGACTTTCTTTCACCCCTGTTGCTTATCAGGATGGTTGTTTAACGTTAAAAAAATTCATTCTGGAAACTAACATCGGTCAAATGTAGACAATTTCTCCGTTGCGTGTTCTTAAATGATGGGAGCGAACATTATAAACATGGGTTTAATAGTGAATTTGAGTGCGCTTGGTGGAGGGGGGGCGAGCGCTGCAGACCATGCTGGCCAGACCAAAAAAGGGGTCTCTAGATCTGTGGCACGCGATGAACGTTTCGATCGTCCGCCATCTTGCTGGTAGTTAAGTCGAGCGATGGCAACGGCTGCCCTTTTCCAGCACTGGGCAATCTATCCAGCTGTTCTCGCATTCTTCCATTTTTTAGCATTGGTGTCAGTGCTGTTAAAAATAATCGTGACAATTTTTTTACGGGAAATGACGTGCTTAAAAAGTAGAGGATTCTCGTGGAGCTATGTCACCCGCAACTATTTTTATAGAAATCTGATCTATTCTTCGTGACTGGCAACAGTCAAAACGTCAGAATTTGGTGTTCCCAGAGCGGGAACACTGCGCGTTAAAGGGTTAAACAGCAACACGGCTTTCAAGATTTGAACTCCGCAGCAAGCGCCGAAATGATTCAAGTAAGTAAACACGTACCTTTCTGAAGAGCAAGCAGCAGTTTTTCATAACTAGTCCACGAAAAGAAAGCCTTTTTCAATCTGTAAGTGGATGCGCTGCGAGGCGGTATGGCCTGTTCAGCAGCGGCCGGCTCAAATGTAAATAGTCTTACTGACGCACAGCTGAGACGAGAGAGGTGGAAATAAAAAAAAAAACTGTACCCAATAAAGGCGGAGTGGTGATTCGTCAAGTCAAATATGACGCCGTGAAAAAGCATAACTTAAAGAAGGCGTTAAAAGAATTAAATTTAAAAAAAAAAAAAAAAAAGAAAAACAGGCAGTCAATTCTGTTGAAATTACCGCGAAATATATTAACCCTTTGACACACGGAAGTTTTGCCGTGAAATCACCTTATTTCAGCGCTTTCACTGCTTGGTCGAAAAAAAAAAATGGTTAAATGGTCCCAATACCGAAACATTGTAGCCTTGCCATCGATCTATTTAACTACCAAAAACAACTAGATGATCTATTCTAAAGCGACAAGAAACAGCAGCCGGACAAAGATTTCATTTGGCTAACGAGATATGACGTAACAAACCGTCACAGGTACCCAATACGGTTTTAACAATAGTAATTACTGGTGTAATAAGTAATATGCGGCTGTCTCCACTATGCTACAAGAATCTAGTGCTTTAATATCACGAATTAATGATATACATGGGCGTCGGCAGCATAGGGCAAGGGGGGGCAATGCCCCCCTTGGATTTTTGTATGCAGTGTTTTTCCTTGCTTTTTTGCTCTTTCCAACATGGTAACCATACGTTGAAGTAGTCTTTGCCCTCCCCCGTGGGAAATATTCTGCCTGCGCCCATGATGATATAATTAATATAAAAGCCGGTGTGTTTAAAAGTGCAGCACTCGGCAGCCAATCAAATTTGTCGCGTTGCTGTTTCTAGTCGCCTATGGCTATTCGATCGCCTGACGTGTTGTTGGTAGCGAAATGGATCGATGGCAACGCCTGGGCCGCGGTAGCCCGTTTGGGAGAGACGTCGATCTCTTAACTGAAAGGTTGTGGGTTCGATCCTGGTACTGGGACCAACCAAAGACAGTGCTCGCTAATGGCGATTGGTGCACGTTAAATACGTCGTGGTCGCAATGTCCTCCAAGTTCCCATCAAAAAACGATGCCTCTGGGAGTGGCAAAACTAAGATTTGGGGTCTTCTGCTTGGTATTTGCTTCAAAATTAAGAAGCCCCCCCCCCCGTTAACGATGGGTAGTGCTGCCATCTGTCGGTTCCAGAATGAGGTAGAAATGACCTGTTTGGGAGTTTCTGGTAGAAATTAACACCCTTGGCCGGTACTGCCGCTATCGAACTAACGTAGATTTGGGGTTGGTACAAAATGCTGTAAAAGCAGACGAGCCTATGCCATCATAATCCATGAAAACAAGACAAACAAGAAGACAGACGAAAATACCTGCACTTTTTCAGCGTTGGACATTCTATCCAGTTGGCCTTCTATGTCGATGGGAAATTGCTTGCACCTCAAAGGGTTAACGCAGGTTTACTTATCGTTTAGTTGATTATGGAGGTTTACCGGATCGTTAAAAGTTAGATCCGCGGATACGAATCTCAAAACAGATACCTTTTCCTTATATCCGCGGATACCGATATGAAAACTGAACATCTTTTTTTTTAAATCCGCTGATACGGATATGAAAACGGAACATTCATTGTTAAATGCATTGATTAGGAACTTTGTTTACAAATTATTTTGAAGAATGCATCATCTTGAAATGGCAGTTTCGTGCGCAATGTGTGAAATGTGAAATATTCTGTCATAGTGATTACTTTCAGATTCTGTGTAATGCATGGGTTAAAAAATATTTTAGTGGTTACAATCACAATTGAAAAAAAATCTTAACAGGGTTTTATGTGCATTAAATTATCGAATCGCGCTTGCCATAACACTATTGGGGGAGTTTCCTATGCAACCGAGCCTCGTAAAAGTAATTTACGTAATAATTGAGAACTAATATACGAATGTTCTTGGTCAAAAATAGTGTCAGACGCTCTTATATCTCTTTTCCAGAAGAAAACAAAATATCTCTGATAAATTGGGTTTTAATAGAAGTGCTTTAAAATAAATACTTTAGAGCTTTATTTGTTTTAACCTGTGTTGCTTTCATATCCATCTTTACAAAGACGCTACTGTAGCAATTTCTCTTCATAATATATCTAGCATGTCTATGCCTCGCTATGCCATTTGCGTGTCCAATACATCCACAGATTGGCATGAATTGGCATGTAACATTCGGAGGGAGGTAAATGTTCTAAAAAATAGTATTTTCAGATATGTGATATGTGAATTTTCTTGAATTGCCCTTTCTTGCCTTAAATAAGTTACGCCAATGCATTTATAGACAGTGTTTCCAGACGTAGTATTCTTTCACATAAAATTAGGAACTGAACTGAACTGAAGTGGGAGTTTATTGGAGTTCCTAGGCTAGTAGCTTTACCTCTAGTAACGCTACTAGCTGGGGATTCCAATAGACACAGATTTAAGTTCAGTTCAGTTCCCCATTTGGTGTGAAAGAACATTACGTCTAACAACACTGTCGATAGATCCACGGCCGAAAAATCGTTGTTGCTGCTTTGCAACGACGAGAGCGAACAGGTTAATTCTTCGTCTAGTAGTATGGGCAGGAAATAACATTGAGTTAGAAAGTACTTCATAATCGCAATCCGTATATGCTATATCTTTCTTTTTATTCGGTTGCATAAAAAATAATTTTCATGGTGAAGCTAAAAGTAACTTTGACAGGGCCTGATCACAATTAGTTCGGATTAACAGGTCTCTACCACAATGATGCACCCAGGATTTCAGTTTCGGGTGGCTGAAAATACTGTTAAACTGGACCATAGTGACCAACAGCCTTCTTATAACGTCACGTTCTTTATCAATCGCCCATAGAATCCAAATCCTCGATTAACATAATTTGGATATAGCGTTATAAGTATTTATATCTGGTTTCTTCAGTGACGCTATAATTGTGTTCAACTACTAAACCATTCTCTGACTGTAAGTATTTATTTAAAAACCTGTTTTGTTCGTCAAAAAAAGAAGAATTTGAAGACGTATTTTGTAAAATAAGATATTTTAATATAATTAGTTGAGAAACAATTATTTATTTTTTATTTTATGAAGATTTTACTTTCAACTTTAAGGGGGGGAGCTTTAGCCCCTATAGCTAGGACTGACTAAGACACATTTGGAGTCCCTAGGCCTAGTATTTTATTCGGGGGGGGGGGGGCTGCACAGTCATACCCTGTTGATGCAGGGGTATGCGCATTTTTGGGACAATTTTCAATAAAGGGGGTGAGAGATAAACTTTGTTCTATCCTTGTATATATGAAAACAAACATTTGCAGAGCGACATGCTCTGTAAAAGTGCATTTGTTTATTTACTGCCATTGATTTTTTTAATGCTTTTTTTTAAAAATTAAATTAGTTTAATCATTTTTGTATTCGTACGAATGGGTTCACTCGCAAACAGATATTAGGAGAATTTGTTTGTTTATTACACTTTCAGAGTGTGTGTGCACTGCAAGATCAAGAAATTCAGTCTTTTTTTTTTTTTTATTATTATTCTCATTGTTATGTTTGCATTTTAAACTGGTGTAGTTGTTTTCTGTTGTCAATTAATTGAATTAATGCGCTAAGAAATAAGTGAACTTATTTATCTGTAGATAACGCACGACTAACATCTGGAGCCCCTAAAGGGCCCTTGGCCGAATGTAGGGCCGGATTTAGAGGAGGGCAAGAGGGGCTGCAGCCCGGGGCCTCCACAAAAAGGGGCCACCACAATAGACATTTTTACGCACAATTTCCTAACGAATACCAAATGATGTGGAAAATAATTTTTAAATAAATAAAATTCTGATAGAGGAAGACCAGTTCTGTCTTTCTTTTCCACTCATTTTTCGTTTTGAACATTCCAAAGAGCATTTCGAATTCTTGTCAAATTAGATAATATTAATCTTCGATCCGATAAATAATGTGTATATTTGCGAGAAACAACCACATAGTAAATCATCACACTATTATACTCAAGAAATGCACCCCCAAAGTATAAGACCTGTATCCCCAAAGAAGTCAGATGCAAAGCAGCTTCTTTGCCCATATTTCGCATACTGCTGGAAATCAACATGATCGGTTGCGAGCCATATCGACGTTACATTAAGAGTGCAACACCAGATAAGAAGTAGACATTATTTTTTGTGTAAATAAAATCTACCTCCGCGAGAATCGAACCCTGGACCTCTAGGCTATGAGTTAACGGTAACCCACTTCGCCACACTGGTCGTCGAAAAACTTGTCCATTCTTTCAAAAATAATTTGTGACAGCTAATCCATTATTGCCCCAGGGCCTCCACACAAATTTAAATCTGGCACTTAAAAATCCGGCACTGGCCGAATGTCCTAGTGGGCCTCTGCAATAATCAGGCTCCTCCTAGTAGAGATAAGACGGGTTCGAGCTCAAGAAAATTTTCTCATTTACTGAGCATATTCTTCGTAAACAGATTTTTTAAAAGAAAACGTGATTCATGGGAGAAATGAAGAATTATAAAGCGTATTAATGGTTTGTTTCTATATTTGTCTTTAATTTAAACAACGCAGAAAAACTTACCATTTTCTACCGATAAAATGATTGACCATGGGCGCAGAGCCTGATTATGACCAACAGGGGTCCCGGACATTGATGAATGTGGGTTCCCCCACCTATGAAATTTGTTTGTTTGTTTTTTCATAACATTTTGATATAAAAATGAACAACAGAACAAAATTTGATATTGATATTTCAGAACAACATTTGATATTGGGGCCCTTTCGTGCCGGGGGCACTGGGCAAAGTCCCGTTTTGCCCATGCGATAATAAGGCTCTGCAGGGGGCCCCCATAAGCGGGGGCGAGGAGGAAACTTGTCCCCCTAGAGTTTTAGCATCTTGTTTTATAATGTAAACAAAACTGCATCACAAAGCAAAATTGGGACCAAAATTGTTGCAAATGAGAAATTTGTCCTCTCTAGAATTTTTTTTAAGTCTCCCCCCCTAAAAAAATTGTATGGGCGTCCATGTAATTGACTTTTATTTATTAATTAACTGAAATTTCGGGCTCGGTCTTCAACTTATATAATATCTCTCGAGCTCGGATTAGAAGTCCTCGGGCTCGAGCTTTAAAACATGAGCTCGAACTCATCACCATTGCCTAACCCCTCCATGGATGCAGAGCCTGATAATGCACCGAGGCCAGGGACAAAAAAAAAAAAAAAAAAAAAAAGCTCATGCGGGGGGGGGGGGGAGGATTCCTTTCATTTTGATACAGCCATACGCATTCACACTTACGTAAGATATAAAGAGCTTTATGTGTACATGAATAATATATGTAATGCACACGCAATTCATGTATTTCTGCTATAGGCAATAGTCAAAAACATACTTAAGGGGGTACGGGCAGAGCCTGATCATAGGTCCCAGGGCAAGAGATTATTTTGGGGTCCCTAAACTATCACAAGCATTTTAGCTTATTTTTGTTTGCTGTTGCATTTTCCCAACATAAAAATAAAACATTTTTAAAGAATACTAAAATTGAATTAAAAATTACCTATTTATTTATACTTATTTAGAACAAGACTGTGTTTAAAAGTGATTTTAATATTTTTTTAGTCCGTTTGTATTATTAGCGCATGGGTGCGCTAATTCAAGGAATGGCAATTACGAGGCACGGGAGCAAAGTTTCTCACGCCAAAAAATTTTCTTGATGCACCAAAAAGTTCAAAATTTTCTTTCCTTCATCATGTAATGAAAAAGGTTATCTAGTGGATATTTGTGATAAGCATTTATATGACCATACCATACGTTTTCAAAAACTCCTAACTTCTTGTTTATTGATCCATGAGTCTTAAAGACCATTCAATTAGAAGAACAGAAAATAAATCTCTAAGTCCATTTATTGTTAAAAATTATGCGATAGATATTACAAAGGAAATTTAGTTGCAAAAATTTATTATTGCAGTGTATAGGAATATGTACTAAATCATGATAAGAATAAATGGGGAGTTTTGGGGCCCCTTAGTTTTCCGGGGCCCCGGGATATTGTCCCGCATGCCCGTGTGATAATCAGGCTCTGGGTGCAGGGTCCCCGAAATTTGGATATTTGTAAACAAAATGATAATGATTAACTCTTTGCTTGAAAAATTCAACATTTTCCACAGTTTGGATCCCCTCCGATCTCCCCCCCTCCCCTCGCCAGACACGTCCCTGACAGTTGTGTTGTTTACTAATTTCGAAGCCCCCCGTTCATTCAGGGGGGTCCGTGGTAGCTGCCCTTAACTTAATCAGTCTCTGCGTGGGTGCTCCTGTGCTATCAATAATAACAAGTGCTAGACTTACCATGCTAGAATCCCAACTGCAGAAGCACACTTGCATTAAATTATCCATGCATCGGCACTACAAATCCGTCCTTGCCATAACAAAACAGAATCCGAACAAGTCATTCTACGGTTTCCGTACAAGCGCTCGCGTAGAGGGATTGAGCGAGCGGAGCAGACGACATTGGAAATAGCTCTAGGAACCTCTCCGCTCCACTTCCTCGCTACCAACGGAAGCCTACGAGAATTAGTCAGGACGCAGCGGGTTTTTTCGATGATATGAGACCGGAAGTAGAAGGCGCGTGCGACTTCGCTCGGGTTTTTTTTTTCCCTCTCCCCGGTCTTTGCTTACCCCACCAGCCAACCTGTATTTATTATTATTATTATTATTATTCGTTGTTTTTACGCCCATTTTCCTCGGGAAATGCTCAAAGACGTGAATTATTCATTGAATTGAATAAGATTGTCCATTTTGACAAAATAAATAAATAAATAAAAATAAAATAATAAATGTTAAGATGCATTCTGACAAAAAAATAACATAAAATAAATAAATGAATGAAAATAAATAACTCATAAAATAGAAAAAAATAAGGATTTTTTTTTTTTTTTTTTAAAGTGAAAACCGACTTCAAATTACTTCACCTAAAAATTATTACCATTGTATAACAATAAGGTTTGGCAATTCCTCGCCAAATGTAACAGATATCGTCAAGCTGGGCGCAGTTTTGGGGGGAACTTCTTTTTTTACTCCAAACTTTGCGATAAATCGGCAAAATGGCCAATCCTAGAAACTTTTTACAGATTGCTGCCAACGCCGTTATTGCAAGCTATAGGCAATGGTTTCAAAACATTTCTTTTTCTTTCATTCTCTGAATTACAATATAATCAGTACGTCAATAAAGTAATATGAGGTCACCCCTAAGCTATACCCTTTCGAGTAAAAGAGAAAAAAAAAACAAAAAAGAAATCGGTCCTCGCGATAAAAAATTCTCGCTGGTTCGCAATTGTTGGTCCGCGGACTACTGGTGGTCCCTAAACAATTTCTAAGTGATCCGCGAAGCGAGTGAATAATCTAATATATAAAATTCTCGTGTCACAGTGTTAGTTACCATACTCCTCCGAAACGGCTCAACCGATTTTAATGAAATTTTATATGCATATTCGTTAGGTTTGAGAATAGTTTTTAACTATATCTCATATCCCTTAGTCAAAAGGGCGGTCCACCCCAAAAGTTTTAGCACCCGAGTGCTATTAATTTCAATCAGTTTTTTTGTGTAGACATTAGCGCGTCGAGTCACTTTTCAAATGTGTTTGCCAGATAACGTGGAGAGGGGGGGGGGACGTTAATAAAATGTTGAAAGTCACACAAGGTTTGCAATTTTTGATAATTGATCGCTAAATGTGGTGCCAAAATGTGACAATTTATTATAAATATTATTTCGAGTATAGGTAGAAAACGCATGACGTATATTGTAAAACAGTTTTATTAGGCAATTTTAACATAGATTTCTATTCCGAAGAAGTGCTTTGTGGAACAAGAAAGGAAAACACGGTACACTCAGGGCCGTCGCTGATGTGTCAGGCGCCTTTGTGCAAACACCGATTTAGCGCCCCTACATTAAAAAAAAAAAAAAAAAATCAGTCTTCGAAACCAAAGCATCATTTTACTATTCCATGTACTTATTCAGTTGGAAAATATCATAATTAAACAGAGACTCGGGAAGTGGAGCCCTTATAAATATTCAGTTTTTAAAACAAAATTATGATTTTACAATACCGTATTTGTATTCAATAGAGAATATACGACATTGCTCTGGACCGTAGGGTTGCCCGATGGATACCCGCCACTAGCGGAAACTCACCCAGTACATGCGGTATATGTGCTCGTAAAGTCAGTGGAACCAAAAACACTGTGGTAGGTAGCCCAACATTTGCCATGGGTGCGAAGTTGCTTCCATCTAGGTTAGTCTTTTGCGGAGTTCTAGTGATATGGAATTCATCAGGTTCGACCGCGGGCTTGGGAGGTATCCTTCAAGGCTTCAAGGGGTAGCCTGTTCTTTACATCCAAAAAAGAAAGAAAGAAGGGGAGGGGAGAATAAAGTGTTTTTTTTTTTTTCAATAATAATTATAGAACACTGTCATCATGTTTAACGAGTGACTGCGCTTCACGACTAGTAGAAAGCTCACTTTGGTATAACGTTTCCGATTTACGCAAAGACACCAGGACATTGATTCAAAAGTAATGAGAAATCCTTAAATCTAAATAAAAAGCATGGAAATATTTTAATTCTATATGTACACAGTTTGTTTATAAATAAAGCAATGCAATGCTAGGAAATCTACAAACGACAAGTTTTAACATAGTTAATAATTTCAAAAAAATTTCATATTATTTGGTAGCCTCGATTATTGAAGCTTCTTTTCTTTTATCCAGATTCATATAAGATAGATTTGAAATTCAAGTCACCGATTTCAGCGGAGAAGATCCCGGCAGATGGTTATTAATTTAATTTCAAGAACAGTAGTTGTTTTAATAAAAAGTTAAACATTTCAAAGGGCTGATTAAATTAACTTTCATATTGACAACTCAAATAGAAAGTGTAGTATCTCTTATTGCAACAAAATGGGAAAATGGAACAAAAAAAGTAAAAAGAACATGGCTTATGTATTTTATTAAATTAAATTCTGAGTTTTGTTTGAATGTAAAATGTTTGGAGATATATAGATTTTTTGAGGCGCTAATTTTTTTGTTCAAGTTACGTTTACGAAAGTTTCTGCAAAATATTTATTTGTTGAATTAACAAGGTTGTTTATATGACGAATATATATAATAATTATAATATTAATAATAATAATCTTCGAATTATCTTGCTCAATCGCCTATTGCAACAATTCCTTTCTTTAAAGCGACAGAAACTGTCAGTTTAACCCTTTAGTTGCCATATTTCACACAAGAGAAGGCGTAAATATTGTAATATTGCTGAATACGTAGGTTTGGTTTCAAAAATATAAAGAATGTTATTAAAATGAATTATTCAAATGTCAATAAAATTAATTGACCTATCAATCAATTGACCTGTCAATAAAATTAATCCACCTATGCTACTCCTTTTACTTCTTTATAAATGTAGTTGTAAAAAGGACGAAAATAATTTACGATTGGACAAACGATTACGATTGGACAACTTACGATTGGAACTATATACGATTGGACAAAAGTAAATTAATAGTAATTACATTGATTTTGAGTACAGTAAAAAAAAAATTGTGTGGAAGGGGCTAATTTTAATGAAAAAACTTATTTGACCTCAGCAAAGTAGTACATTAAAGCGAAATTTTACCCTACAGCAATGTAATTAGTTTTAGTGGTGGGGCTAATTAAAAAAAAAAAAAAAAAACTTATTTTACCTAAGCAAAATGCATAATAAAATAAAATGCTATCCTTTAGTATTTTATTCATTTATTTTTTTTTGGGGGGGCGGGGGCAGCACTGTTTTAATATGTTATGTAAAATACTACCGGAAGTTATTTAATTGCTGATCAGTAGTGGATTCGGAAATGCTTGAAGAAGAGGAGAGATTTAAAAAAAAGTATTACGAGAATTTTAGCACTGTTGTGTCATTCCCCTCTCCCCCTCCCCCCGCATAATTCATTTTCAATCTTGAATCCTGGTCTCACTGCCCCAAGCTTGGTAGCAACACTGGTCACAGAAAGAGAGCCTTCTTCATTGCATCTTTTCAATGATGAGAGCAGACAGAATAAACCTCGGTTCAAATGTGGGCTAAACTCCATAGCAGCTCAACAAATTTTTAAATGTGCTCAAGGGAAGAGAGATCCCTTGGATCCGATAATTCAGATTTCAATTAACATAAAATACAAATAACGTCGATAATATTTATGTATTTTAGAAAATAAATAACATTTGAATACCAATTCATGTTACTTTTCTGTTAGGTTAGTAAAGCTTTTCAAATTTTGAGTCCCCCCTCCATCCAAGACTGTCTTTACTAGTGTCTCTATGAGTTGAATGCTCTTATCAGGCTGTAAAGTACTACAGACTGTACTAGTACTGAAACAATACAAACTTCAGTATAGAACAAAAAAAAATAACTTTATAAACACCTAAGGAATATCCCTACCTTTCTACATGAGCACTCATTTACGTGCCAAGGAACTTCGATTAGAGACAAATATAAAATGTATCTTGCACCTCTTTTGAGTCCATGTCCGTTCCCAGATTTGTTTTTGTTATCATGGACTCCCGGATTGCTGTTACCCCCCCCCCAAGTCGTCGGTACAGTGAATAGTGTACTGAACATTTTTGTACTATTTTAATACTAAAGTGCAGTAAAGCTCAAGGTGAGCCCCCTCCCTCTCCCACCAACAAATTCAACAGTACTTCTCTCTGCAGCATCTCAGGACCTCAGGCAGGCGCCCATGAATGGGAAGGAAACTGAAAACGAAAAACGGTCATCTATATCATCACCATAGTATGGTATCACATATCAGTAAATTTGATCTTATGGATAGCATTGAAAGACAAGTTTGGGGAAACTCGGAGAAGATTTTCTGCCTAAGATATGAGGGGGAACACTGAAAATGGTAGATGGCCAAAGTGTGGGTGTTCCCTCACACAGCATCCTAGTAAACCTAAAGGGGAGAATACAATGCAACGCAAGAAGAACCATTAAAATGATTGATTGCCTCCGCACGGTACCGAAATCTAGAAGAATTTCAGACCTGAACCTTAGGTATGGTCCCTTATTACGTAGCCATGCACGTGCGGGCTTTGTGAAAGGGGGGGGGGGGGGGGGGAAACCCGAAGCAATCCCTTGGCCTGATGCTGCAAAAACATTAGAACATGCTGCAAAGACATGTCTTTGTGATGCAATCTAAAACGACGTATAAATGAAATATTAATAAACAACTTTAATTATTACATGTTTAACAACGCTGCTAATGCAAATTTATGTATGTAAATATAATAATTGTATGTTTTTTAAGGTAATAGTAAATTTGTTCATGATAGATATTGTGTTTTCAGGTAAAAACTAAGGTGAAACAAATTCTACATTTATTGGGCAATACCTAATACTGCATACATTTAAGATTCATGTAATATACATTGAATACCATGATGTAATTTTTGTTTGCACAGACATTGAATTTAATGAACCATCCATAGTCGCCCGATTTGCTGATTGTCATTAATTATTAGTTACAGCATTACGGATTGAATTAAGTTCATGAAAAGTCCTTTTCCAACGTCTTCTGATAGGCAAAGTGAGTTGTAAACATTTTTAAAAAGTCAACTTCGTCTTTACAAGAAGGTTGTTAAATGTACAACTCTCCACAATTTCTCCCTAAAGAGTAACATAAACACAGAGACAAAATTTTCGAAACTAAGGAAAATTTAAAACTGCGTATAACCGATATTGTGCGTCGTATACACGAAGCATTTTTGCATTAAAATAAATAGGAATGAATCGGGACTTCATGAAAATGATGTATAAATGAGAAACAAATAAACGGTGCCTTACTGTGTATATATATATATATATATATATATATATATTAATCTGTCCTAAGAGCCCAATTTATGACAATTATTATATTTGTCCCTGCAAAAGAGTTAAAATGCTATAAAAAATAGTCTGCGAAGAGCATTCTTTTATAAGACTAAGAGATATGAGGAAAAAAAATACTACATAAAATACTACACAAATACTACACAAATACTACACAAATACTACATAAAATACTACACAAATACTACATAAAATATTTTAAACTGGAACAAATATTTTTTCCATGGTTAAACTATATAGAATCTCCTAAAAAAATAGAAGCCTACGACACCCGTTATTCTTAATTAGACTTAGGTCAGCACCATAGTTTTGATGAATATTAAGTTCATATGCATATTTCGAGTGTTACCCCCCCCCCCCAAAACACACACACACAAAATGCATGCTTGCAAAATTATTGTATTATTTAGATGAGTTTCAACAATATCAGATTTACATCTAATTTAACTTTAGTCATTTTACTCGTTTAACATTAATTTGACAACCATACTTAAGATTTGGACAGAAGATCGAATACATGCTCCATAAACATAGCAAATGTGTTCGTTAGAAATGTCGGGCCGTATATTTGTTTGATTGTCTGATAGATTCAAGATGGTACTACAGCTACAAACTCTCTCTTGACAATTTTCGTTCTTAAAACTATTTGTTGAATACTACACAACTATTTCACGAATGCAGTACAGTAATACAACTAATAGAATGCAGCTCATTCACTTACATTTATATCAGCTTCTTTGCAGCTGTTCAAAATGGGGAGGGGGGAGTACGAACTTTTCGGACAAACGGGAGTTTCTTAAAATGCCTTATGCAAAAAGGGTTCCATGTTTAGGTATTTTCGTGATGTTTTAGCTTTCGGTTCACGTATAAAAAATTCGCGAAAATAAGATGCTTTTACAGTGCGAAAATAAGTGCTTTTACAGTGTATGGCCTACGGTAAATTCAAATTGCACTAGCTGTAAAGTATTTAAAAATTTCTTCTGGATAAATTTTTTTTGAGAGGCGGGGGGGGGGAGGGTCTCCCTTCGCAAATGGCTGTCCTGGGGCACGAAAATCCTGTCGGCCTGATATCATGTCTTTTTTATGTGAATATTTCGCCATGTTAAATTACGTTGCGTTTTGATAACAAAATAAATAACTATAAAATAAATAGTTAGTATTTTAGGGGTGAGGGGCCAAATATATATTAAAAAAAGAGTATGGTAACTATTATTTCAGAGCATTTAAAATTTACAAATTAGTTAAATAAAACGCACGAAAAACTTACAAGTGCACGGGATTTCAAATGATACATGAGGAAAAAAATTTTCAAATCTAATTCATTTGAGGCTTCAACGTACATATAATGATGCAAGATGATCTCGATCCCTGTCGATAGACTGAACATTTTTATAGCATACTCAATTTCTTTGTACTAAAATAGTATTTGAAATCAAATCTGGAGATGAGCAGCCCCCCCCCCTTGCCCCCAAATGGTATGGGTGTCCATGATTTTAGGAAGTATTAATGAGAAAAAGTAAAACTAATAAAAAACTTTGTAAAAAAAATTAAACGTTAATTATGCCATAGAAAACTCACTAAGACCTATATAAAACCGAGCCGTACCCCACTCTGCTTCAACTAAGCCCTAGTTTAATACAGATTTTATTTCTTCATGTAATCTGTTAAAGAAAAAAATCGCTACAAAACGAATTTATTCAGTTATTTCATTGAATGACCTCATCGTCTTCCACAAAACAAAATAAATTTATTTCTAGCGTTTGCTCATATGTAGCGTTTGTTCATATGTGCATTAGTTTTTGCTTGTTTAAAATCATATGACTGCTTGAAAGGGATGCTGTAAACATTTTCTTTTTAGAAATAAATGTTTCTAATGCAAAATTGTTCATGGACTTATCTTAAATTTTGCTTAAAAAATAAAGCCTTGAAGCAAAATTACTCAATTATACATAGTGGCACTACATCAATTCGGTGGACTGAAGAAAGCGTAAAAAACCCCGCATAATATTGAAGGGGTTTAATTTTTTGGATGAGTGTGTGTGTGTGTGAGGGGGGGGGGCACTTGAAATAAAAAATGTAAGAAAGGAGTGGGCATCCGAAAGTGCGCTTTTTGGTGGAGTAGATTTTTTTTAAGTATTTGATTTTTTTTTTTTTTAGTATCATTTTTACACTAACATGCTTCACACTCTAAGTGCCCCCCTTATAGAAACACTTGTATTTTCACTTAGCCTTCAGTTAAATATTGGGTTTAAATTTGTAGAAGAGGGAGGTGAAGGCATTCACTTGACTACTGGGCTCAAATTTGTTTTGCAGTAAAAGTGCAGATGTGTAGTAATTTCTTTTCTATGTAAAAATAAAAATAAAAAAACTTTATCAAAAGCTAAAGGGCGTTGAGGCGTTTCGGACGGCCATGGGGCTACTGGAAAAGTTATCTGAATGGCAATTTTCAATAGAGATGAATACAAAATACACTAATGTACCTCTCTTTACGCCCACTTGTTTCTCACATTTTTTCATTTCACGCCCCAAAAATGAAACCATTCAAATTATGCGCTTTTTTTCCGGTGCGTATATTTAATCAAAGTTGGTGAAGGGGAATAATCTTTGCAATACTAATAATGGTAAAAATATAATTATTAAAACTATTACAACAAAACTAATTAAAAGTTAATTTTAAATCAGTTATATATAGCCGATATTTTACATCTTAAGAAATGAGTTTCAAATAATTTTTAGCCAGTTTCCTTTAAAAAAGGTTTTTTTTTTAGCATTTAGAAATGAAAATTTGTTTAGAAACATTACATTTATACTAACATTTGATGTAAAAAGTTCTTTTAAGGAAGTTTTTCTAAACTGACTTATTAATACCATAATTTAATTCTGAAAAAAAAGCATGTCTAAAATAAAAGAAGTAATATTTAAATTAAAAACTTTCAGAAATAAAAATAGTTTTATGTAAATATATATACTTATAAATCATTCATTCTAAGAATTATTATTTAAAACCAAAGAGTTAACAAGATAAATTACCATGATTCAGAATAAATTCCTGCACTTATGAAAAGAAAACCAGCAATAACAAGCCATAATTGATTACAAATCAGAGTGAATATGATACCATATTACATAACCTCAAAACAGGATGTCAAGCATTTTAGTACAGTAGACACCGGTTATAACGTACTCTCACGGGACCTCAAAAAATAGTACTTTGTAGCCGAAGTACGTTATAAGCAATACCGGCAGTAAGATTCAATATTACACAAAAAAAGAAAGTGGGCTCATAATTTCACTGTAATGTGTGTTTTAAACAGGTGTGATTTTTTTTAAATTTAAATTAAATAAAAACAGAACATTTTTTATTGAGATAAATAATCTCTAATTTTCTTTTGTTTTAAATCAGCAGATGCTACTTTAAAGATACCGTTTTTGATATCCATAATAGACTTTTGTAGAGTCTCCGCATCATCACTTCGGCATTCAAAAAATCGTAATAATGTTTTAGCAGCATGTAATGCGTGGGGTATGCTTGGTACTTCACTATCATCAGAATCATTATAGTAGGGCTTTTCAGAAGGCATTTATATTGATGAATAACAAAGAGAAAACATGGTCTTGTTCTTAGCCTTGCCTAGCAGGGGAAAAAGATAAAAGATCGCTCCCTTCATTCATACACAATTCATCTCGCTAGAGATTCTAAAACTGACAACGAGTGTTTGTGAACGTACTGAAATTTCCGAGAAAAAGGAAATAAAATGCTTAAGAAAAGCAAGATTTTATTTTTGGCTTTGGTATAAAATGTACGTTATAGCCGAAGTACGTACTTTTGTTAAGTATGTTTTAACCGAAGTTAAACAATATAAATATAGGACTTCAATCGGGACCTAGCTTCTAGGTACGTTATAACCGACAGTACGTTAGATCCCTGGCCCGTTATAACCGGTTATTTCGCACTGTATTATGTACATGATACATACAGTGCGCACTGTATGTACATGATACTTAAATAACCCAAGAATTTCACAGTAACAGTGGCTTGGGTCAGAGTGGGCATTTAAAGCCCCTTTCTACGCCCCTCATGGCCAAGCATGCCTTTCTTTTTATGATTATACGTGTTTTAAAATGTTTAATTTCTATTAGCAACCCTTTCTTTAAAAAATTAGGAAATCCCGAAAGATGACAGTGCTTTAAAGTGGTACTTGTAGGAAACCATACAACTTTTCATTCGTTTTTAAATAGGGTGTCAATGATTTACATCAGCAGATTTAAATGTGATTTTAATCTTGATTTAAATAATTTGATTTAAATCAGGGATGCACAACCTACGCCCTACGGGCTATTACTAGCTCATGACACCCTTTTCCATTCATCTGCCAATCCAGTTGCGTGCTGAGAAACACAACAGAATCCATCAATTCAATTTTTAGGAAATTTTTCAAAAGGAATAAATTGTGAAATGTAATTCTTTCAGATTTGTTTTTAATGGCCATAAATATGGCAGCAGAAAATTTCAGTTATAATTAATAGACTTTTATGAATATGTGCCATCCAGGGGCGTAGCCAAGGTTAGGGGGTTAGGGGGGTCATAACCCCCCCATGAGAAATTTTACCCATACAAAATGTATATTCTTCACTACAATATTACACACATGTATACATATATATGAGTTGTAGTAGTCGTAACCCCGCCCCCCATGAAAAATTTCTGGCTATGCCCCTGGTCCCATCATATTATCAAGAATTTTTATTTGCTATTTGTGAGATTCCACCATAGGCGGCTGGTGCACCAAAAAAGTGGGGGGTCAAAAGAGATGAGTATGTAAGTAGAGGGCACCCTTAAAGCTGTTTTTTTTTGGGGGGGTGTAAAATCGCCCTATTATAATTGAATTTTAATGGACTTTCTCTAAAAGAACTAGGATCAAAAATCAGAGCAGATGCCCACCGAAGACTCTCTCCTTCCAATTCAAAGTAGAGACCTGCACGGACCGGGCCGGGTACGGGATTTATAAATCTGTTGTTGCCAGGCCGGACTGGTGTTAGTGTTAATTTTTTTCGAGTTCCTGCAACCCGCAGAAAAGTTAATATTATCACTTCTTAATATAAAATGTCTGAAAAATATTTATTTATCGATCTATCTGGTCGTCTTTATAGTTTTTTTAATTTCTGGAATTTTCGAATTTTTACTCCTCAACTCTGGGCCCGTGATGTTTGTTCAAATGTGTTACGGGCCCGGGCATGGCCTACAAATTCAAGAATCATCGGGTTCGGGCCGGGCCGGGACTCTATTTTCAGGCCCGTGCAGGTCTCTAATTCAAAGTTCCATTTCAATTCTTATGAAATAATAACATGCGAAGAACATAAAACACTTACTTATTAAGCAAATCTTTCTTTCTTTAAATTCTTGAATCGATCAATGCTGTCACAAAATGACAAACTTCCAAACACACAGAGAGAGGAGGTCACTAATAAATTCATTTATTTGATCTTATATTACCCATCCTAATAAATTATTTGGTATTATATTATGAAATATTGGCATATACATCCAATTTATGGAAGTAACATAGGATCTTTTACATTAATTTCTTTTTTCTCGGGGGTTGGTCGCCCCCTCCACCCCCCCCCTTTAATCTGCCCTTGTATGGAAATATATCAAAGAGTTCCTTTTCAACAAGAAAATTGCATCTTTTCCTCAGTTCTGTTATCTCTGGATATTTCTGGCAAAGAGTTGGTGTATTTTTTGTGCGTTTTTTGAAAAATTTGCATTTCTCTCTTTAATTTTTCCATATCAAGATCTAATCCATATCAAGAACAAAATGCTCTGTTCACTTCTCCATAGTACTCTAACCATGCAAATTGGTCGAACCAATATTTTTGGAATTTCCTCACTTATATATCGGATGTTCAAAGTCTAGAGGCTGATGTGGGCCTTCGTTTATTTCATTTTTCCTGTATTTATGATGATCCGAAGTGCCTCATTATCTTCAGTTCTGAATCCAAGTTATTTGCACTGAGACAACGTTGGTAAATGATCAGCCTGTGTTTTCTTGAAACTTAAACCATCACATTTTTCATTTAAATTGCTAAGCATATTTTGATCTGCATTTTCCGCAACTGGAATCTTACGGAAACATGAAGTGATGGTCGGTTGGGTTTTAAGCCGCTTTGCTTTTAACATTTCAAAAACAAATATGAATATGGAACAAATAAAGATCATGAATCAGAAAAACTTATTCAGCACGCGCACAGTCAACCTACTGCTTCGAATTAGCATATGGGAATGAAATGTGCACGAGATCCTTACATCTGGGCAGGGCCGATTCTAGAATATACAGTTCCTTTCGGGAAATTTCTAACTCGCTCCCCCCCCCCACATACACTCACATACAATCTCCTACAATTAAATCCCTTTCTAAATGTTCAGATAAATATGCTTTCTTTTTCTTAAATGTAATATTAAAAGATACTGTAGAAAGCCGTTTATTATCCCTTCCATGAATTATATTCATGGGTGGTCAGTTTAACACTTTACATCCCAAAGAGAATCTCATAGCTGTTGGTTCCCATCTAAACGGCAGAAAATGGCCTGTCCGCCCTTTCCCCATGTAACCTCCCTATTTAAATAGCGTGAGAGGCTTCCTGTTGTGATAATCCGAAGACGGTCTATTGAATCTATTCCAGAATACAGGAAGGTAGCAATGACAAAATTTTAAAGTAACACGCCTGCAAGGGGGGGTGAATTCCTAGAAAGCTACACTCCGTTTTTATGGGAATGAAGGCACCCGGAATGTTGGAGGAGATAAAGAATAATTTTCCCTCCTATCCAAATAAAGGAAAAGGAATGCGCATCGCAAAGATCTATTTTCTTCCCATCACAATTACTCTGACTTGTTTTAGAGAAAACGCATCGAATTTCTCTCGCCGAAAAACCATTAAATGTGGGAAATCTAACGTTCTTGACGAGATTTTTTAACATTACAAGTATAGGAAAATATTTGGAACCAATAGAAAATGACGTTATAGGCGGGAAAACGCTAAATACGTCTAACGTTAAACGAGGGTTGCACTGTATATATATATATATATGGGAAAGTTCTAGGGAAAACAAGTGGCGCACTGGGAAAGTTCACTTTCCCTCCCCTTCTCTTGCTCGGTTACCGTATTGAGTGTCTTGCCATCATTTTTAGATGAATTGTTACTTTTGAACTTTGAAAATTGGGAGGCGAGGCCCCTTTACTTTTGGAAGTGAGGGGGCAGTCACCCCCTTGCCCCCCGTACCAGCCGCCTATGGATTCCACAGTATTGTCATGCCCACAATAAACTCGATTGGTCATAACTACAAAAAAATTGAGTTCGGTGAACAATTTTTCTTTTTTTGTAAACAATGTAGCATACCTACTGTTAAAAAATTCATTCATCTAATCTAAATGTTTAATTTAGTTATCATCAACCGAGCTTGTTGCAAACATGACACAAACAATCACAGTACTTTGGGATTACACAATTGCCTTGCCTATGTGTGCCACCAGATTTTCAAGAACTTAATTTGCAAAATTAAGAGAAAATTATAATTAAAAATTTGGAATTGTGTCATTACATCCATCAAGTAGTCTTTAATATTTTGTTTTTAAAACTATATTAGTTAAAAGGGCGCACTACTTGACCTTTCATACATAACATTTGAATTACTACGGCCCACAAGCTGAAAGAGGTTGTGCAAAAAAAAACAATTATTGTTATTGCATGTGAATAAGATATCTGTACAGCTTTATTCCTGAAAGCAATTTCACAATCCTTCCAAAATCATTCATTCGGGACAAAATTATTTTATTTGCATACAAAAGGTTTATACTACTAACTAGATACGGTGTGCAAAATTCTGTAATTCGACTTGAAGTGCATGAGTATTTAGCGAGTGCCCCCCCCCCCCAATTTTTACACACACACACAAAGATAAACTTCTGTTGCAAACGTTGCCCGGGTGTATTAAGTGTTAAGGAATAACATGCCTAAAAATTATTGTCTGCTTCGCTCCCCACCATTGCAAAGCACGAGTGCAGCGATTTTCCTCTTGTGTCTTGTCCTCTTGTGATCTAAGAAAAACCTGTACAGGCGACGAATGTGCACGTTAAATTTGTAGGGCCGGTTCTGGATTACTATTCTGTGTGTTGTTCAACAGAACAACCAAATGAAATAATTGACAAATCAAGGGCGGCTCCAGTGAGGGGGCCATAGGGGCCATGGCCCCCTCCGAAATTTTGTTTTACAACTTTAGATTCGCATACTTCACGATTTCACACGTTCAATTTGCATTTTGAACAATTTATAGACCTAAGTAAAAAGTTCGATGGCCCCCTCCGAGAATTAAGTCTGGAGCCGCCCTTGTGACAAATTATAATGAATTAAGTAATGTAAAGAGTTTAATTATCTCTTTAATTGATTGTTTACAAGAAGTGCTTGCTTATGTAAAAATCAAAAAGATATTCTGTTAATGCTTAATCTACAACAGAACATGTATTATCTGAATGAATTTTTTACACTGTAATATTCTGTTGTATTTTGATGTCAGTAGAAATAATTATAACAAAACTATAGTTCAGGAGAGGGTTTTTTTAACTCTATTAATTTGTAATTTTTAACACATCAATGGTGAGATCCACTATTTCCGCGGGTGTGTGTGTGTGAGGGGAGTTATGCAAAAAAAAAAAAAAAAAAAAACGGATAAAAAATGTAATGATGACTTATCTGGAAGCATTTAAAATATATTAAAATGAATAAAATAAAATGCATAAAATATTTAAAAATCGTTTAGTGATACACATCACTAAAAATAAAATAATTTTCAAATTTACTTTTCAGCTAAGCCGAAATAATATTAGAAAAAATAAAATACATTTAAAGATTAGTTTTTTTAATCAAAAATTTATCTTTACTTGTCATGTTACTGTGAAAGTGAATAAAGCGAGAATGTGAGACAAATTATATATGAGGTGATTTAAGTCATTAAAAACTGACCGGGGATTAAACTAAACTAAAAAAAAAGTAGTTTTATTGTCGGTGTTTACTTTTTAAAGTTCATACTGTAAAATTAGCCTATGGAGTTCAATTTTTTTTTCAAGCCTACAAGTTCTATCACTACGAAATATTAATATAGAGGACCATTGTTTATAAACTATAACGTTTTTCAAGAGACCGTTACTAAAAACATTTTAAAAATTGAGGTTTTTTTCTTCTTTTTTGAAGATTTTGAAATTTACTAAAGTTATAATGCATAGTAAAAGCTCAAGCCTGTCTAAAGCGGATCTTTAACTACGCGGAAACTTGTTCTTTAATCAAATATTTCTTGGTCCTCTGAATACTTACTCTAGGATATAAACAGTTGAGGATTCAGAAATTTTTTTAGAAGGGACTAATTTAAAAAAAAAAAAAGAAAAAAAAAAAAAAACGTTTGTGACGATATGCAATAAAACAAAATATCACTTTAAAGTATTGTAATTTGTTTTGGGAGGGGTGAATTTAGAATAAAAGGTTATTTTCCCTATGCAAAATGCACATTAAAGTAAAATGCTACCCTTTAGAAATGTCTTTGGAAAAGGGGAGGAGGGGCGCTCAAGCGTCTTAGCCCTTTCCCTGTATGCAACACTGGATATAACTTTTGTTTAATGGAAAACTGCGTCAATGGAAGAACATTTATTTCCGTTTAAGACAAAATTTTATTATTATACAGTAAAACCTAATAAATTTCAACCGAATCCTTTTCACTAATTCGATTGATATTATTTTAAAATACAAGTTAGATTAATTTATTTGAGTAATTACTCCGAGAAAAACATGTAAATGAATTTACTTGCGAAAATAATTTTATATCATTACAACATTATGGAATGGAATGAGTGAAAGAAAGAAAGAAAGAATATCTACATGAGGGTTTTATTTTTTAAAGTCTTATGAATGTTTGATAAACTAATATTTATTTGACATCGACGCAAAGCTCTATTTGTAGCAAACGGAATCTCATTTTGAAACAAATTGGAATCTCCAAAAAGAAATAGGAGATGGGATATTTTCTTGGGAAAGCGAAACACGTACAAAGCAGACAATGAGTCTTTTTTCCAGTGCTTCTGGTCAACCGTCACCTTGACCCCAGAATTGACCCTCACTTCCCTTCTTTGCCCCCCTTCCACGGTTTCCCTTTCCTCCAGCATAAGGGACCATCTATAAAGGGTTTTTTTTTTTTTTTTTTTTTTTTTTTTTTTTGTCCAAGCAGCAATTAGAGTGGAAGAATTTGCGGAAGAAGGTGGGGAAACGGTATTTGACAGTTTGGCGCATTTGGCGGAATGCTGTGTGAGGTATAACCCAAAGTGTGAAGGTCCCGGATTCGGGTCCCATCGCGCGGCTGTCGATCTAACAGTCTGGAGTTTTGGTACGTTTTTTCCAGATGTAACGTGAATACGCGTTAGAACCCCTTAGAAAGTCCGCCTACCAAGACACCCCCATCCTTGGCAAATCGCATTAGCGTAGAGTTGTCATGATCACACGAGCAACAAACAAACAATGGGGGGGGGAGGAAAGAAAGGATGCTAACAAAGCAGTTCTGTATACAAGAACTTGTAAGATGGATCCTAACGATAAAGCCTTAAATTTGCCAAAACATTGCAGCGGGCCTTTTAGCGGGGAAAGCCCTTTCCTAGGTGTCTGCAATATAAACTTAAACAAAAAATATTTATATTTTTTCGATTTTTTTTTTTTTTAATGTTCATTTCTCGCTAAACTCTTCTTCAGTCGTCTCGGCGCCCCTTTTACCTTGGCGCCTTTGTGCGATGCACAACCTGCACACCCACTAGCGACGGGCCTGGGTACACTCATGGATTATGATCAGTATTTAAAATGTCTTTGCGGTAGCTATAGTTGGAATATGCCCATAGGACAAATATGCCTTGCGAAGATTATAAAGCAGTTTCAGTAGGCGATTTTAAGATAGATTTCGATTCCAACGATGTGTTTGAAGGTACAAGAAAGAGTTGATTCCTATTTTAACGCCCCCACTTTCGCCAACCTAAAAAATCCCCGTACTTTGGCGAGCTTTGCAGTCATGGGTCTCTGGGAGTTATGCAACGGCACTTACGTATTATCCCGGCGGTCCAAGACAAGCAATTTTTCACAAAGATAAATGCCGGGCACATGAAATTGTTGATGGTTTGGGATACGATTGGCAACAGTTTGCCAGCAAATTTGACGAAAAAGTAGTTTGGCGGAAGTGACCGCCCGGATAATACGTAAGTATCGTTTCAACGCTCCCAAAGGAACTAGATGAAAACTGAGGTAAACATAGGCGCCGACTTCATGGGGCTTGAAGGGGCTTCAGCCCCCCCAATATTTTTATTCAAGGGGCTGAGCCCCTTCAAAAACTTCACTCCAACTTTTTTGTGTCAAATCATATTTCTTCCTCCAAATCGGTTAAACTTAAGAATCCTAAAAATAGAGAATGTATCGCTAGCTTCTGTATCCCACTCCGCTTTTTCTTTCACAGGGATTCAGGAATTACGTTGGGCGCCTGTAATGCCGTAAGGCACGGATGTCAACCTTCTTTATCAAGAGCGCAAGCACAAACAAATGACCATCAGATAGCTAGGCTAAAAGAAACGGGTGTTTTCCCCCACAAGAACCCTTCAGATTTTACACCGTGACACAATTGATGATGGAATTGCTTTCTAGTAGGGAGAGGACTGCGTTTTTTTAAGGAGGGTCGTTCTCATGTAATGTAATCTTTCTTTTTTAAATCAGTACAGCAAAAGCTTTCACTTTTGTTCTATTGTGAGATACAGACTCTTCTGTAGACGTCTGACCATAAGGGAGATTTTCCCATTATGCAAAACTGCAAACGATTGTGACATTCCCATTTCCCAGCAGTATTAAGTTTCGATGCTGAAAATAAACCGTTTAAATGTGACTTAAAAACAATTCAAGGCAGAAAATTGATAGTCAAATTTAAGTTTGAAGATTTTAAATCATGAAGAACCTTGTGAGATAGATGAAAAATTGATGTTTAATACAGTTTCGGATATAGACAGTATTCATTTCTTTATACGCTTTATCAAAACTTTACTAATATCGAACGCTTAACGTTTCTGATTTAGCTACAGTTAAGAGCTAAATAAAAAATGATTTCATAAAAATCTTCGAGCAGCACAACTTCTGGATTATATTTTATAATTGCTTGCTCTTATCTTCTCTCTTTACATATAAAACTCTATCCCCCATCAAGGGCGTAATCAGAGGTGGGGGGGGAGAGGGCTACGCCTGGCTGAGCACTACTTAGCTGTCTCCCAGCCCCCCCTACGATTTTCAAAAATTTTTGTTAGTTTATACATAAATACGAAAATTTAGAAACGAACATTTGAAAACCATGAAATCTTTAAGAAAACTCGTTGTTTTAGGCGAATTTCGGTTCATTATTTTGCTACTCTTGGCTGCATATGGTGCCAGTGGCGGATCCAGAGGGGGGTCACAGTGGTCATGGGCCTAGATTAACCATCTCGCCAAGAAAGAAGGAAGAAAAAAAAACGAGGGCCCAAGCCGAGCTTGGACAAGGCCCAAAATTCAGAGAGGCCTTGATCATATGCATACATATCATATTGTGTTGCTAAAAGAGAATTCCTCTTTAGAAAACCATTAGTCTCTGACTAATTTACTTTATTTTATAACAACACTAGAGTATGCACACAATATTCTGACTATGTGCTCAGTCGTTGTTCCTTGGCAGAAAAATATGCAGCCGTTTTGTAAATATGTGCATTCATCCATATTCATCCATACATAGAGGACAAAGGAAAGGGGAGTCACAGCGAGCATGATTAACGTAAGGGTGAATGGGGTAGTTGCCTCGAACCCACAATGAAAGAAAACGATCAAAATCAAAAAATGGTTTTAGAAAAATGTGTGAATTGGGCGTGTGATACATATACTCGTATTCGACCCCCACCTCCACCCCACACTTGCAAATAGCCTCCCTCTTCTGTAAAAGCACTCTATGAAGCACCTATGTTTGTAAATTATTATTTATGGAATATCAAACTAGCGTAACTGCTACAAAACCATAAAAATTATAGAGGAGGAAGGAGGGGGCTGTCATGGGGAAAGAGGGACTGTACCTAAACAGGGCCGGATTACCCATTAGGCTGAGTAGGCTTTCACCTGTGGGCTCCTACCATTTTAGAGGCCTGCGTTAAAATTTAGAAGGAAAAAAATATAATCAAACATTATTAAAGCTATTTTAGTGTTAATATTTATACAGTATATGTATATGTAACTCTGAGAAAATAATTCTGATTCATTATTGACTTCGTACACAAGAAACACTTTATGGCATTGTACACTTCTTAATTGAAATTTGAATGAATATGTGCTAGAAAGTTTGAAGCTGACTATTTAGCTTGAATTTTTATGTGCACATTTCAGTGATACCTTGCATTAGATGGATGCATATTTTGCAAATTCAATAAGGAGAACTTTTAGCACTGTGTTTACACGAACGGGCTATGGTAATCATAAGAAGGCTTATAAACAAAATACCCTTCGTACCCCAGTCATCACAATCATATTTTATACAACTTTTTTCCGTTCTGAATAAAAATTAATTTTCGTATATTGTTGCACAAATATCATCAGAATAAATTTCAAATAACATAATGCGTTATGGTTTTAGTTTATAAAATGAATACTATGTATCCATTTAGCCAAAGCGTCTCTGACTTACCAATTGCTAGTGTGCTAGTTTAATTTGTTTTGATAATTGTTAAGGTAATCTGGAACAATTTTCCAAATAGAAGGGTGATTTAGAGTGCAGTGGAGTTTTTATATATGTTTTAAAAATAATATGGCGTAGACTATGATTTCGAATTAGATTTCATTCATTTTGTTTCCATTTTTCATATTATTGAGTATTCTTAAAAATTGTCTGTAAATATCTACAATAATTCAGAGTGATAATTTTGGCATTGTATATCTGTTTCTGTGTTATTCCACTTTTAAATTTAAAGTACGATTATATTTTATACAACTTTTCTCCGTACTGAATAAAAATAAATTTTCATATATTGTTGCACAAATATCATCAAAATATGTTTCAAATAGCATAATTCATTATGGTTTTAGTTTATAAAATGATTACTATGTGTCCATTTTGCCAGGAGCGTCTCTGATTTGCCAATTGCTTATGTGCTGGTTTAATTTGTTTTCATAATTGCTAAGGTAATCTGGAACGGTTTTCCAAAAAGAAGTGTGATTTAAAGTGCAATGCAGATTTTATATGTCGAGTTTTCTATGCCAAGTTCCACACGAAGCCCCCCCCCCCGGCCTAGATCCCTCGCGCAGATAGTTGGCCATAACACCACATTTCAACATTTCTTTTCATTTTTAATGTTATTGAAAGATTATATGAGTATTCTTAGTTTAATGTAAAATGAAAGTTTTCAGTATTAAAATGTTTATGAAGACCTAAAATAGTGTAGACTCTGAATTTTGATATATTCTCGCACTTGGATTTCTTTGTTAAATCATTTTTAATTGTTAACAAGGATGATATTATTGAAAAATTAATTTTTTTCCTGCTGTGAAAATACTATGAGAATGAATTTAAAAGTATATTTTATTTATTTATTTGTTTTTACAATTCAAATCACGGAAATCCGTTTAAAATGTATGTGTCGAAGAGAGGACTTGTAACTTTGTATGATGGTTTGTATATTTGTTTGATTTGTTTTAATACATGGAAAGGAGGTATTTATTACTTCTTTGTTTATGTTTTTTTTAAATAATTTTAAATGTAATCCGTAAAAAGTTGTCAAAAAATGTAATTTAAATGTGATCAGTTTTTCTGTCTTAAAGTAGTGCGACATTTAATTAAAGTCGATTCAATTTATGGGTATTTCATCATGTAGTAAAATAAAAAATACTATTTTATATTAGTAAAAATGAATGTTTGCAAGTAAATAAAATAATCCAGATTTTAGTATTTCGTCTCGTTTGTACTTCTAGGATATTTTGAAATATTAGCTGGAGTAATGTTTTGCAGAACAGTTTTCCACATTTGACTGCATGCATTTTCTTTCGCATGAAATTATCATTAAATACATTTCGAAAAAGATTTTACTTGTTTTGCTGTTATTAACTTAATTAAAATTCAGTTGTTCTTTCAGAAGGGAGATTTGCTTTCTCCATATGTGTACTGAAGACTGATTCGAGATCTTG
Organism: Cheiracanthium punctorium; assembly: GCA_038373885.1. Taxonomy (NCBI): domain Eukaryota; kingdom Metazoa; phylum Arthropoda; class Arachnida; order Araneae; family Cheiracanthiidae; genus Cheiracanthium; species Cheiracanthium punctorium. Next base: position 444,646 of record JAWZYV010018994.1, read on the forward strand.
AGTTCAAATACTTAATTTAAAAAATGAGTTCAAAAAATTTTTGAAAAATTTATTAAATGGAATTCCTTTTATTTTCATGAAAGTGTTATGTTAAAAAAGCACATTTTGAAATCTCAATTCTAAAATTTCTGAACCCCTTAATTATACTGACGGAGAGAAGGATTTTGTGTCCCCCCGTCCACCTCCGTAAGGATACGAGCCCCCCCAATAATTTTTACAAGTCGGCGCCCGTGGAGGTAAACAAATTAGCGATAAACGCACCAGTTAAGGAATTTGAAGACACTTAATTATTAAAACTACATTAATTGGCAATCCAAAATAAATAAAAATGTAACGGCATGCTGTCCTTACATTTTGTTCCAAATCGCCGTTTTAATTCTAAATTACGTTTGCCATAAATGCGAAAAAATCGTCATGGTAACTGCATATGTTTAATGATCGCCACCTTGGCGAGAGTCTAGGCGTTAAAGTAGGAATCAACCCAAGAAAGACAAACACGTTACACTCATGGATTATGATGCACATTCGAAACAATATATAAAACGATGAAGTATAGTTGTAATATACTTGGCGAGGATTGTAAAATAGTTTTAGTAGGCGATTTTAAGATAGATTTCGATTCCAAAGATGGGTTTTACGAAACAAGAAAGAAAAATAGAGCACAGTCATGAATAAGGATACACTTTCCAACTTAATGCAATAAAGAAGAAAAATAGGGACGACGCATAAATTATGATACGATTCTAATATATAGCACTTTAGTGCGTATTTAAAATCTGAAAGTGTTTCAGATTTTCATCCTTTTTTTTTTGGGGGGGGGGGGACAAATGTTTTATGGAATGACTATCAATAAGTCTCAAGGCCAATCTAAGTCTGTTTGTGGCTTAGATTTGAGCACACCATATTTTTCACACGGACAATTTATACGTGGCATGCTTTCGAGTGGGCAAACCATCCAGTTTGTTTGTGCTACCTAAAGATGGGATAACAAAAAATATTGAACTCTCTATTGCGTTAAGGGATTGATATTATTTTTTAGTAAAATTATTGTAATTAACGATATATATAAATTTAAAGAATAAATTACAATGAATTAAAAATATAACTGTTTGGTATTCTGTTATTTTTATATTCCAGCATCGTTCACAGCGCTCCATGCCTCTTCCACTCATATACTACATCCTCACACACTTACAATAAGTTAGTCATTTCTTTCTACCAAAATAATCCTAGGAATAATTTATACGGCAAAACAACGTTTGCCGGGTCAGCTAGTAATATAACAATAGCATTTTTAGATATTTAACTTTGTACATAAGTTCTGTACATGAAAAGTGTGCCATAATTCGTGCGTTGGCCTTTTCTTCCGGTTACATTACACTGGAAACTGCAGCATAATCCATGCGTTGGCCCCAGAGGCGTAGCCAAGGGGGGGGTTAGGGGGGGTCATAACCCCCCCTAATTTTTTTGCCATACAAAATGTATGCTCTTCTCTACATTCTCACACACACGTATACATTTATATGAATTACAGTAGTCATAAACCCCCCCATGAAAAATTTCTGGCTACGCCCCTGGTCGGCCCTGTTATTTCTCTGTTTTCATTACGTTGAAATATATGTATCATAGTACATGTTTATTTATACAGAACAATTCGTTTCCGCTCTCCTTTTACGTGCGAACGATATCTCTATTAACCCTTCAACGTGCAGTGTTCCCGCTCTGGAAACACCAAACTCTGATGTTTTGACTGTTGCCAGTCACGAAGAATAGATTTGATTTCTATAAAAATAGTTGCGGAGGGCATCGCTTCACGAGAATCATTTACTTTTTAACATGGCATTTCCCGTAAAAAAATCCTCACGATTATTTTTAACAGCACTGACATCTGCTGAAAAATGGAAGAATGAGAGAACAGCTGGATAGATTGCCCAATGCTGCTAAAAAGGGCAGCCGTTGCCATCGCTCGACTTAACTACCAACAGCCAGCTGCCGCACAGTGGAGTATTTGTGTCAAAATCCTGGCCAAAAATATTTTTCATGTGTTTTAACGTTAAAATCGTTACTGTTGACTTTTGACTGACTTTTTAGTATTATATACGCCTTAAATTATATAAAAAATGCGCGTTGTCGCCAAATTTGGCGATATATCGCCAAACAACTCGAAGTTGGTTTCTAAGAAATGTCTTGTCCGGGGAGTGTCCCTTACTGGGAATTACTGCTATTGTATAATACCGCTTATAAATGTAATAGCACGTGGCTGTCGATCTAACGGTCTGGAGTTTTGGGCGATTTTCTCGAGATGTCACGTGAATACGCAATAGAACCCCTTTAAAAGCCCTCCGCCCAAGGCAACCTTCCCATTAGGCAAATAGCCGTGTAGCTGTGCCTTAACCACAATAAAAATATATAAATGTAATACTTTAATAATACTTATAAATATAATACTACTTATCTACAAATCAATTTTTATCATAAAATTTTTTTGATTTTTCACTTTTCTAAATGCAGTTACTATAGGGATCTTAGTTTTCTAATGACTTCTGAAGATTAACTTTTTCATTTCGATTCTTTTGAATTGTGATATTCGTCTTCACTTAGTGACTTTTTTTTTTTTTTTGAGAGAGAGAGAGAGAGAGAGAGAGGGGGGGGGGGACCACTATCGGACCCCTCTGGAAGAAGAAGTTGTTGGGTCTCACTGTTATAAGGCTTGTTCTTTTTCCCTGGCCTTTGTCTAGAGCAGCTAAAAGGACACTGCTTAAAAGAAGCCTCCTTGCAAACCCATAAAATCTCATTTCAAACTGGAGGAGAAAGTAATTTATTTCAAGCCAGCACTTCAAAATGACTTAAAGAGCTAGCACGTGTTTCTGTTTACACACTCACACTTCAATGACCCGAAGTCACAGTTGCGAACCTTGGAGAACCAAAAATGGGGAGTTTTTGCTTTGGACACAATTTATGACATAAATGGAAATCTAAACTGTAAATAGATGGGACTATTTCAGGACTAAGAAAGGGCAATTTTGGAATATGTAGAAATTTTCTTTTTCAGCACTTATAGCAAATTTACATCAGAAAAATAAGAAATTACATACTGAATTTAAAATTCTGATGTTAAATATTAACTGAAATAAAATGTTATATACCTTTATCCAAACACTTTGCACATAATTTATAGTTTATGAGAAATACAAGCTCGTATGTTTGTATTCCTTTTGCGATCACCCATCGAAAAATTATCGAAAAAATAAAAATGGCGCTATATAAATAATTTTTTTTATAAAAATGGTGGATGTTGGGGGAACATTTTTTTCTTGGAATAGACACTCAATACTGTAATAATTACGATTATAGTTGAAATTCGGCGCGACAAGCCGCGACACCCCTCCAAAAAGCTTTTTGAAAAGTGGATTTTTATAAAAAAATTAGAATAAAAAAGTTTACAATTTTTTTTAATAAAACCATATTATTTTTTCAAGTTAATAGATACATATAATTAAAATACATATATTTTACTGCAATTATACTAAGTATCAAACCAGTAAATTAATTTAAAGAGCCCGTAAAAAATGCAAGACGAAGTAATAGAGAACGTTGAAATCTCTTGCCGTAAATGAAGAAACTTGCTTTTAAACCGAGTGTTGCATCTTTTGGATATGCATTATGGACGAAAAACATGTATCTCATGATGCATCAGTTATTAGACAATCCAAAAACATATACATTACTGTTTTTAAACAACTTTAAAATTTTCGCTTTTTGGCCAGGTTGGTTGGGGTTTAATGGCACAAGGTCCAGAAAGGACATACTGCGCCAGACTATGTGTATATATAGTAAAACAAAGTTTTCAAGTAAAAACGTGTTGCATAAAACATGTAAAGCTAAAATCTTTGAGGTCTAAAATCAGTAAAAGCGAACTGTAGAGAGGTAAAAAGGAGGTAAAATGGACAAGGTAAAAGGACAAGGTAAAAAAGAACATCTGGATGGGGGCTCCCATCCAGATACCAGTCAGAGAAAAGTATACACTTTACACTGAGTAAAGAATATTGATACGTCGAAGAAAGGCAAACAAATTACGGTGCGGGGTTTCACCCAATATATCGTCAAGTTTAGGATGAGAACAGTTAAAAAATATTGTGTAAAAATTATTAAAAGCATTGCAGGAAGTTAAAACATGACTAATGGTAAGGTTGGTATGGCAATGGTGGCACTCCGGGGCAGGTTCACCCAGGAGTAAGTGCTTATGTGTAAGCCGCGTATGACCAATGCGGAGACGTGTTAAGATGACATCTAGCCTGCGATAGGGATGAGATGACCAGTGTGCGAGAGTTGGGCGAATAGAACGAAGTTTGTTCCCCGTTTCATTGCCCCATTTATCGACCCATATGCCTTTTACAATGCTGGAGATACTGGACTTTATGTCGCTGTAGGATGGATTGCCGGTGTACGGGAGGGTCGCATGCTTCGCCAGTGTGTCCGCTTTCTCATTACCCGGGATCCCGATGTGACTGGGGACCCAACAGAGGAGAATACTGTACCCTCGGTTTATAAGTTGGGCATACTTGTGTGAAACTTTGTGCATATAGTTATGTGTTAGGGAGCCAGATTTCAGATTTTCCAGAACACTAAGAGAGTCAGAGTAGATGATAAAATTCTTCGTGTTTGTTCGCGGGATCTACAGAAGGCTTTCATATATGGCAAGTAATTCGGCGGTGAAGATTGAGCAAAATTGAGGTAGAGTATAGCTACAGGTATGATTATTAGCCACGAAGGCAAAGCCAACGTGATTTCCACTTTTGGAGCCATCAGTGTATAGTTGTTCATATTTTTCATATTTGTTGTTGTGGTCAGAGAACAACTGTTGGTAGATTTTAGGATCAGTGTCCTGTTTCGCAAAGCCTTCGAAAGGTTGTAGGTAGGATATCTGCAATGTATGCCAGGGTGGGATATCATGAAAAGAGCATGTAGAGACATTTACATCCTCCAATTGGGTACCGACAAGACCCCTACGAACCCTTAGCCCAAAGGGAGGAGTGCAGATGGGACGATTCGCATAAAGGCGGTCGAGATGAGTATCTATAAAAGAGTTCTTTAATGGATGTGAGGGATGAGAAAGAATGCGGAAATAAGTATTTAATGATAGCTGATGACGTATGAGGGTGAGAGATGGCTCATGACAGGTGACATAAAGACTATGTACAGGTGAAGTTCTAAAAGCACCGGAACAAATGCGTAGTGCAGTATGATGCACAGTGTCAAGTTTTTTTAATGCTGATTTGCATGTTGAGCCGTACGCACAGCATGCATAGTCCAATTTTGAACGGATAACAGCACGGTAGATCCGCAGGAGAGCATCACGGTCTGCCCCCCAAGAGGTGTTGGTTAAGACCTTTAAAATGTTAAGTTTTTTCTCACATGCGCTGCGAATGTCAGAAATATGTTTGGCAAACGTAAGTTTTTTGTCAAATGTTACTCCTAAAAATTTTACAAAATCCTTCTGAACAATATTAGTATGGCCCAGGTAAAGTTCTGGATCCGGGTGGATCCCACGCTTTCGGCAGAAGTGTGTGCACACTGTTTTTTCGGCGGATATGGTAAAACCGTTGATGTCACACCATTTCAGAATACGATTGATGGTACTTTGAAGCTGCCGTTCGATGAGGCGAATGTCTTTGCCCTGGCAAGATATTTGGAGATCGTCTACATATAGGCTACCGTTGACAGGTGGAGGCAGTTGATTAAGAATATTATTGATTTTAATAGAGAAGAGGGTAACACTAAGGACAGAGCCCTGGGGAACACCCTCTTCTTGAGCGAAATTGTCAGACAAAGTGCCGTTGACCCTTACACGGAAGTTTCTGAGCGATAGGAAATTTTTTATAAAAATTGGAAGATTGCCTCGAAAGCCTATATTATAGAGATCTTGAAGGATTCCGTATCTCCACGTTCGGTCGTATGCTTTTTCTATATCGAAGAACACTGACACTAAGTGATTCTTCCTGGGGAAAGCATTACGGATTTGTGTCTCTAAATTTAAAATGTTGTCTATAGTGGATCTGCCTTTGCGAAAACCGCTCTGAAAGGGATGTATATGGTCCCCAGTTTCTAAAATGTAAACAAGGCGGGCATTAACTATTTTTTCCATTAACTTACAAAGACAACTAGTAAGGGCTATGGGACGGTAGTTACTAGGATTAGAAGTATCTTTTCCAGGATTTGGGAAGGGAATGACTATTGCATTGCTCCAGGCAGAGGGAAAAGTTTGTTCGTTCCAGATTCTATTGTAAAGTTTTAAGAGGTTTAGTAAAGAGTCATAGGATAGGTGTTTCAGCATTTCATAAGTAATGCCATCAGGACCAGGAGAAGTATTGGAGGATTGCCGTAGGTATTTGGTGAGTTCGTTGATAGTAAAATCACTATTGTATGGAAAGTGGGAGGAGGTTTTAAATTTTATTTTTTTTCGTTCACATTGTTGTTTGTAGGAGAAAAAAGGGTTTGAGAAGGAAGTACTGCAGGATATAGAAGCAAGAGTTTGACCAATGTTACTTGCTATTTCTTTTGTATCAGATATTATATTATTATTAATGGACAGACAGGTTATTGAAGGGTTATTATAGATTCCCATGGCTCTTTTTGTTTTCAACCATAGCTCCTTACTAGTAGTGGTGGGTGTTATGCTAGAGACGTATTTCACCCAAGATTGCTTTTGAGACTGCCGCCTTATTCTCCTGGCATAAGCTTTTGCTTTTTTAAAAAGGACGAGGTTTTCGGTGGTAGGGTACCGCCGAAAAACACTCCATGCTTTTTGCTGCTGTTTTTTTGCTAGTGTACAGGTTTCATTCCACCACGGTTTTTTATTGCGCCAAAGTGTCATGCCCGATTTTGGAATATTGGCATCAGCTGCTTTAATAATGACTGAAGTGACTTTATCCACGACCTCTTCAATAGTGACTTCAAGGATGTTTGAGGTGATTTTGGATAGTGCTGTAAAGGTAGGCCAATCTGCCTTATCATAAATGTACCTAGGGGTGGTAAAGGTGCCTTTCGGATTGTAGTAAAGTGGTGAAAGAAAAATCGTAAAGTGATCACTGTTATGTAAGTCACTGGAGACTGAAAAGTTATAAAGTGGGAGGATAGATGGAGAACAAATAGCTAGGTCTATGGCATGGAAGGATTTAGTAGGATAGTGGAAGTAGGTATTATCCCCGTTATTCATGACGCAAAGAGAAAAGTCTGTTAGCAGCTGTTCAATAAGTTGACCTCTATTGTTTATGTCTGTGCTGCCCCATACGGGGCTATGACGGTTCATGTCCCCCAGGAGGATAAAAGGAGGATGAAGTTGTTGGATAAGACTATTGAGAGAGGTTTGGCAGATGGTTTCATTCGGGAGAAGATAAATACTGCAGATAGTAGTAAGATGTTTGAGATGGATCCGAGCGGCAACAGCCTGTAAAGTTGTATTGAGATTGAGAATATAATACGGATATTGATTATTTATTAAAAGGGCAACTCCACCGGAGGCCCTTTCCCCGAGCTCATAGTCTTTTCTAAGGATGGTATAATTGAGAATTTGTGTTTGTTTATTGGTTTTCAGATAAGTTTCCTGAAGGGCAAGACAGGCAGGGTTATAGTCATAAATTAGGGTTTTGAGGTCATCAATTTTATTGTGAAAACCGTGGCAGTTCCAAGAAAGCAGCAGAGCCATGATCAAGTGATGTTAGGGATGATTGAGAGCTTGCTTTTAGTCCCCGTAGGTGTAAGTGGCGTACTAGGGATGTCATCATCATCCATGATATTGTCGGAAATGTCAGAATCGGTAGGATCTAAATGCAGTATTGAGTCATCAATGGGCTTTTGTGGAAGGATCTTTTTAAGTCTGGACTTACTGTATTTTGCCTTATAGGCTGCAGTTTTTTTGATTAGAGGTCTATTTTGAGTGGAGTTGTTGCTTTCAGACTTCTTCTTTGATGTGCTTTTTTGTAGAGCTATGGAAGAGTTGTTTTGGGTAGAGGTTGAGTGTTTAGTTTTAGTAGTGGAAGTAGGTATAGAGACGGGCACAGATTTTGGTGGCTCGGTTTGTATGGCAATTGATTTAACAGATTTGACTACTGCAGCATAAGACTGACCGGGTTTGGGTGTACGGGAGTTCATTACTTTACGGGCTTCTGGATATGACAGTCCTTGTGTGGCACGTAAGGACTGGATTTCTTTTTCGTACGACCATTTCGGGCATGAGCGGGAATATGAAGGATGATCCTGTTTGCAGTTCACGCATTTAGGAGGATTAGAGCAGGTGTCACTGTCGTGACCAGAGATACCACAACGGGCACAGGTTGGGGAACCACGACAGGAAGGTTTGGTATGGCCGAACTTTTGACATTGAAAGCATCGAGTAGGATTGGGTATGTAGGGTCTAACGGCACATGAGAGGTATCCTGCTTTGATATGGGAAGGAAGTTTAGGTGATTGGAAAGTCAGAATTATATGTTTGGTGTCCAGTGTTTGGTTATTGCGTCGGATAGAGATTCTGCGAACTGCACAAACATTTTGGGATTTCAGATTTTCAAGGATTTCAGCCTCGGAGCAGTGTAATAGGTCAGGTTCGGATATGACGCCTCTTGATGAATTAAGTGTCCTATGGGGTAATACAGTGACTGGTTTTAGGACGATAGTTTTTAATTGCATAATATTGTTTGCCTGTTTGTTATTTGTTACTTCTATTAAGATGTCGCCAGAGCGTATTTTTTTTAATTTTTGCAACTTCTCCTACATTAGAAATTATGGTTTTATGGATTAGAAATGGGGATGTTTGGTTAAAGTTTCCGTCCTGACATTTTATGAGAAAGAATTTTGCGGTAATAGCTCCCTCAGTAAGAGAGTTCGGAACGTTGACGTTAGATAAAGAAAGTGTCGAATCCATATTGGGGATTGGAAATTCGAACCCGACCGCACCACCCACCACGGAGCCCAACAAGGGGATGCACATTCGTGCACCAGTGCTAGTCGGGTCTATACGCGCACAGTACATCCCTTAGGCAGCGTCCACCCTTAACGACGTGCCCAGTAGATGTCCGTTTGCTTGATCCCTAGCAGTTGACCGAAGTCAGTACCACCAGCCGGTTGATACACAGGGGAACGCTGTGCACCTCCCGTTTACCCGAAGCCGAGGCCAAAGCAATGTGTTGGAGAAAAAACCCCTCAATTACCAGGATCCCCATTTCCGGGAACACGGGTCTCCACGCACGGCAAACACGTGGGTAGTTTTCCGCCAATAGAAGCTGGCAGCACAGAGCGACCGCAGCTTCTAAAGGGGGGCCCTCACCTCCAAAGAGGAAACTACAATGAGGGGGAAAGTGAAGGATAAAGCTAAGGAGAGGGGAGGGTAGAAGAAAGAAAAGAGAGAGATCGCTGGGGCCCCGGGATTGCGACACCCGTAAAAACCTAAAGAAGGTCTTCCCCCTGAGGGGGCTTTTTGCCCAGGATTTTGATACGAATACTCCACTGTGTGCCGTCAAAAAAGGGTCTCTAGATCTGTGGCACGCAATGAACGTTTCGATCGTCCGCCATCTTGCTGGTAGTTAAGTCGAGCGATGGAAACGGCTGCCCTTTTTCAGCATTGGGAAAGGGTTGCGCCAGTATTTTGCAGAGGGTATTCTCATGACTGAAGCTAATACAGCAGAGCGTTGATAATACGGATAAATTGTGACCGAACCCTGTCCGGATTATCAAATTAGCCGGATTTTCGAAAATAACCGAAAACGGAAATCTTTTGAGTTCACAACAACAACAACAAAAACTTGCTAAAATCGTTAATAATTCACTTTAGTCGTTAAATAATTGGAGCAGATAAACAAAATAATTCATACCGTGGTAGCCGCTTATTTTGGTCGGTGGTTTATCCGGTGAGCCGCTTATTCCGGAGAAAATCGGTAAGAACAGAACAAAGTGGCCAAACTGCACTGGTTTTCCGCCGGTTACCTCCGTAGTGACTGCCGCTTTATCCGGTCAAGTAATCTTTTGATATCAGGAAATATTTTGACATCATATTTAGTTTTTAGGGCAAAGAAGCCAATCAAAGATGACTCATATTTATGTGAAAGTCTTACAGTAATTTAATCAACTAGGTACCAAGGCACCTAGACTCGTTACGCTCGCTTTTCGTATGAGGCATTCGGCCCCATATAAGGCTTATTCGTAAAAAAGACATAATTTCAACAGATAAAACCCGAAGATTGGATCAGATAGAATGTTACTTAGCTACGCATTGCTTGATTCTTGCAGGTTCATTGGTACATAAAAATTTAAACTTCACACTACAGTAGACCCCCTCTACCTCATAACACGGAAGATATTTTGTTATGGGAATCCGTGTTCTACGGGTTCTGAGCTATACTCCACCTGGAGTGCGGACTCCGCTTATAATCGCTGGAGAAATTATTTGCACTCCTCAGAAACACAATGCTATTTAATGTTGCCATTCAAAAGTTATATTAATTAGGAGCTAAAGCATAATAAAATCAAAACATCTGTTTCAGCTGTATTTTTAATAATGTAAAACCTATTGGACAACTTGAGAATTTGCCACCCATGGCGATTTTTCATTATTTGGCGACTTGCGTACATATAAAGTTGATAAAAGCTACGGAACAGATAGGATAGCTTGCCACCAATGGCGACTTTTCATTATTTGGCGATTTACACATGCTCACAACCTATAATTACTGTTCATTTAAGGTTACCGGAAAACCGTTATCCATATTTTCATTTACATAATCGTTTGCAGATTGGCGTACTTAGCACCACGAATTACACCATCTCGTTGCACTAGCAAATATCCAAAGTGTACTATAACTACTATAATGGCATAGTTAACGCCGCCCAATATTTCTACTGGTAGCAAATAATCCAGCTGGACCGAACCGGCTCTAAAATAATCTGCATTTTAATTATTTTTCATTTTTAAGATATTAGTTATTCTGTTTTGGAAAAACGAATAATCGCTCATTCTAAACTCCTGTTGTCTAAGCGAACTTACTATTTGAAAATTATCAACTTTGTGTAACACATTTTAAGTTACTTATTTCATATACTTTTTATTTTGGCGTAAAATGGGTGTATTTCTACTTCATGTTTGACAATTGCACGTGATACTACATACTTGGAAACGCTTTGTTGCAAAGGAATGAATGATTTTATGCCAAATCTGGCAACCATTTTGTTTATTTTTTTCAGTTTTTTATTAATATCTTCTAAAATAATTCGATTTTCGAAATTTAAGTCAGTTTCCTCGGAATCTTTCAAATCTGTGGGCACCTTAGTCGAAACTTAAATCCCCACGGTTTAGGAGGAGATAGGCCAACAAGCTTTGACAGCACCAGCAGCCTTTACTTTTTTTTAGAATAGAGAGAAACAATTGTTTATGTACTAATAGTCTGTATATTTCTTGGAATTTAAAATTTTGCGATTTCTATCCGTTTCAAGCACCTGGAAATCCGGTGCGACCCTCAAAAAAAAGTTTGTCTGTCTGTCATTCTGTCCGTGACACTTTCTTTTTTTGTTCAAGCATCACGTAAAAACGGCTGAAAAGCGTCGTTTTTACGTGAATATGATATTTGGTGTCATGATAGGTGGTCACTCAACTTAAAACATAGGCGTCGAATTTTTAAAAAATCTTCATTAGATTTTCAGATTTTGCAGAAATCCTTTCAAACTGCGTAAATTTGTGTTCGAGCATCACGTATAAACGACTGAAGCAATTGAAATGAAATTTGGTATCATGATTGGTGGTCACTCAACTTAAAACGTAGGCGCCGATTAAAAAAAAAAAATCTTGATTGTATTTTGAGATTTTGCGAAAATAGTTTTAAACTGCGTAAATTCGTGTGCGAGCATACACGTAAAAACGACTGAAACGATTGAAATGAAATTTGGTATCATGATTGGTGGTCACTCAACTTAAAACATAGGCCTCAAATTTTTAAAAAATCTTGATTAGATTTTGAGATTTTGCGAAAATCGTTTCAAACTGCGTAAATTTGTGTTCGCACATCACATAATAACTGCAAAGGTGAAAAAATGATATTTGGTGAAATGATAGGTGGTCACTCACCTTAAATTATAAGCATCTAATTAAAAAAATCGATCAGATTTCGAGATTTTGCGAAAATCGTTTAAAAGAGTAAATCTTTGTTCACCCATTACGTTATAACGACTAAAGCGAATGATATAAATTTTGGTCACATGATAGATGGTTGCTCAACATAAACTATAGGTGTCCAATTTTTTAAACATTTTTATTAGATTTTGAGATTTTGTGATAATTCTCTCAAAATACGTTTATATTTCTTCAAGCATTACGTAATAACGACTAATACGAATGATACGAAATTTGGTGATGTGATAGGTAGTTGCTAATCTTAATTTATAGGCGTTGAATTTTTAAAATACTTTGATTACATTTTGAGATTTTGTGAAAATCGTTTTAAAATGCTGAAATTTTGTTCTAGCATCACGAAATAAAGACTGCAAGGAATGAAACGAAATTTGGTGACATGATAGGTTGTCACTCAACTTAAATTCTAGGCTTCCAATTTTTCAAAAATATTTATTAGATTTTGAGATTTTGCGAAAATTATTTCAATATGCGTAAATATTCGTTCGCGCATCACATAATTACGACTAAAGCGAATGAAATGATATTACTTAGTTACTCTCTAACCTGTAATATTTTAACAATACATAAAAATTATAACTTCGCTTTCTTTACTTTGGCAACATACTACATCCATTCTGCGTACTCCTACAATGCTGACGAAAGTTCTTGCTTTTTGGAAATTTGTACTCAGTACTAACCCGTCAACAACTACTTCAGCTAGTTAATGATAATCTTCTTAGTGTAAACGCATTAATTAGAACTGACTATATCAAACAAGCTAATTTTGTCTTTGGGAAAAATGGTATAAAAATTGTTAAAGATGACACCCCAGACAATTTCTTGATATATTTTGTCAATATGGCTAATGATAATACCCTAGTTGATCTTGAACACATTACATCAGAGTCGCATCGTAGAGAAGTTAACCAAATCATTGACACATATGTCCCAAAGAAAACAAAAAGTGCTAATTTGACTATGAGAATTACTCTTACTGATTATACCCAGATAGCACAAAAACCACGTAGACTGGCACTTCTTGTGAAAAACAAGAAGTTGATCGCCAAATTAAACAATATCTCAGTGATGGTATCATAACAGAAAGTTGTTCAGACTTTGCTGCTCCAATTGTTCTTTGTAAAAAGCGTGACGGCTCTACTCGCATTTGTGTAGATTTTCGAAAGCTTAATAGTAAAATAATTATGGAAAGATTCTCATTACCCCTTGTTGAAGATATTTTTGATAAATTACAAGCAGCTAAAGTCTTCTCGACTCTCGACTTAAAAAATGGATTCTTCCATGTTGACATAGATCCAGATAGCCGCAAGTACACTAGTTTTGTCACAACGGTCCATTTGAATTTAAAAAAGTACCACCCAGACAGCACAGCAAACTTGCATCAAACTTGATTTATCAAGTCAATATGCTTGAATTAAGCTTGAAAATTTCAAGCGTGTAAGCTTGAATCAAGTGTTCTAGTTTACACTTCCCCAGCTTGCATTAAGCTTGACATTTCAAGCTTAATAAATTTTCCAAATACACGGGGCGCCCGCCCCACATACTTCATTTTTCCGCGCATTTTCCCCCTCTATGCTGAAATTTTGAGTTACTTTTAATCTGTTCCATCAAACGTCGACGGCTGGGTTCGATCTCGGGAACTTTAGGCTGGAAGGAACGCGTGCTAACCGCTCGGCCATTATTGCCTCGGGCAGCTATGACTAAAGTTTGAAGTGACTGTTGTCACGCCAGATCGATAAGTATGGGCGATGCTGATAAGTTTCTTTTATTTTTCCATGGGATGAATCAAAATTTAAATAATGTTATGTGTGATTTATAGACTATACTAATAGGGAAATAAGCATAATATAAAATTAAAAGCAAGACACGTTTTAAAACTTTCAATATCGAAACAGTCATCGTTGATCAATACTGCTGGCCAAAATCGAGACAAACGACTGATTTTGAAATCAATTTCGTAGTATAATTGTATTTTATTTTGAAGAAGTTTCATATTTGGAAATATAGAATGGGTTTACTTACTTAACACAAATTTTGTGTAAAGTAGTAAAGTAATCTGAAATCAAAGAAACAGATAGTTAAACGTTACTTCGAAATGCTATATCACAGTTGCTAACATGTATGGAATACAAACACTTTAGTCATTTTTGTAAATATTTCTTAAAATAACAAATAATTGAAAAATTTTCTATTTTTTAACGCTAAAAATTCTCTTTACAAATGTGGTTACTTTCCTACATATTGGTATGCTATATCGATATAGAGCATTTCGAAGAATTAAAAATAAGTTTAAATTAATTTATACAAATATAAATTTAAATTATTTTCATTGTTCATACTTTATAATTAAAAAAATTATTTAACTTCTGAATTTTTTTTTAATCCTTTGTAATTTTATTTTAAAATTACAAAAGTGTAAGATGTAAGATTTTTGAGCCCTAAAATCTGTAGGCCCTGGGCAGTTGCCCCGTTTGCCCTGCCGGTAATATGGCACTGGTAATAAAATAAAACACATCTTTTACGAACTTTCAGCAAATTTGAGGACGCTAGACAATTAATGTCCATTCTCTTTCACAGATGGCGCCATCACTGCGCACTTTGCAAGCTAAAATCCAGCTTAAGCCAAGCTTGCATTGCCAAGCCAAATGTCAAGCTTGATTTAAGCTTATGTGCTGTCTGGGCATTTGGCATTTGTAACTCGCCTTCAGTATTCCAGAATTACATCCAAATCGTATTTCGTGAACTTTTACAAAATGACATAGTTATTCTTTACATGGACGATATAATAATCAGTTGTCGATAATGATGATGCAATAATGAAATTAAAACAAGATTTTGAAACTGCCTCGCAATATGGCTCAGAATTTAATTTTAAGAAGTGCTCATTTTTGCAGCGAAGAATTACCTTTTTAGGTTACATAATCGAAAACCAAACAATTCGGCCTTCATCAGAAAAAACAACTGCAGTATTGCATCTTCCGCAACCCAGAACGACGAAACAAGTCCAATCTTTCTTAGGTCTTACGGGATACTTTCGTAAGTTCATACGGAACTATGCTATAATTGCAAGACCCCTCAGTGATCTTTTGCGCGATGGAACTGAGTTTCATTTTGGCACAGATCAACAACAAACTTTCATCGCTTTAAAAAATGCTTTAATGTCGGACCCTGTCTTGAAACTTTTTCAACAAAGTTCACAATTAGAACTCCATTGCGATGCTTCTAAGAAAAGATTTGGATCCATCCTTATGCAACAAGATGAAAGTGGCTCTTTTCACCCCATATACTATTATATGAGCAGAAAGTCTTACCCTCAACAGGAAAAATATTCTAGCAACGAATTAGAAGTTTTGGCCATAGTAGAATCCCTGAAGAAATTTCGCCACTATTTATTAGGAACAAAATTTTAAATTTACACTGACTGCTCTGCTTTTTTAATGACCATGTCCAAAAATGATCTCCCTCCTAGAATTGCTCGTTGGGCTCTGTTCCTACAAGATTTTGACTATGAACTCCTCCACCGCCCCGGCAATCAGATGCGACATGTCCACGCTTTCAGCCGTTTTCCTGTTAGGGTTATCCAGCATGATGATCTTACACGAAACGTGATCAAAGCACAATCAACTGACGAATTCATAACAAATATATATAAAAAAAAAATGATTGAACGATCGAATTGTTAGAAAAAAAACGCTATTTTACTTACCTTTTATTTCCATGACATTTTATCTCTAAATTTGCTAAAGTGAAAAAATGAAACTTTTGTAAACTCCTTTAAAAGTTTTCTAAGTGAAAACGTAACTTCGCTAACATTTGAAAATGGCGGTGTAAACATCGTCATGTCTTTAACGCCGTAATAAAAAGTTTACATTTCTCGCCGATAGATGGCGCTGTTCCTAATTTGCATAAAATAAGAACTCATTTTTTTCCCTATGCAAATATCCATCGTAGTCCCGCACTAACTGGCAGGTATAAAAAGGGCATCACAAGTTAACCTTTCAGTCAGACAGAGAGTGTTCTCGATCTGCTATGTTGTGTGTGTAATCACGTGATTCAAATAGAGCCGGATCAGGGATCCGTGCTGCGGTACCCAGATGATTCAATATGATGTGATGTGTTTTGTGAATCTGAATAGATCGCCGCTGGCGATTTGTCTTCCAGAAAGCTTGTTTTTATTTGTGCTACTAAGCGGATGTTGCTTAATGTATTGTGTCTTCACCTTGTGCACTGTGTAAACCTACCATAGTCATCTTGTTTCAATAAACTACAGAAAAAGGTACCTACTTTGTCTTTCTTACTTAAACGCATATTCAAACCCAAAGATTTCTACTGTGCAACTCAAGTTAAATGAGTTTCATCTCTGCTTAGAATCTACAAAAATTTATTTTACAGATAAAATCCAGTGACTATTCAGTTTCAGCCAAAGAATTTTAATTTGTTTGTTGAATAGCTTAATTTATAATACAATATAATCAGTTAGTTAATCCCTTTTCACGAATGACGCACACAGCGACTATACACTGAAAAATGACGTTCTGTACAAAATCGTAGTTGTATGGTGGGTAAAGCACCGTAATTCGGGTTCAACTCCCGGCGGCCGAGGTTCGATCCCCGACTGGGCGTGGTTGTCTATGTGTTCGTCCTTTCATAGGGGTTAACGTGGCCGCCCACTGGGTGCCCCCATAATAAAATGGCCATACCTTCGGGTAGTTATGGCAAAGGCTTGTGACCAGTGCCTGCCCATTAGAAAAAAAAAATCGTTGATAACGCTGATCTTTTAGTAGTTCCACAGGACATGTAAAAACAAATTGTAGAAAATACTCACTCTAACGGTCATTTTGCTTAAAAGAAGACGGAAGATATCATAAAAGAACAATTCTTTATCCCTAATTTACATCAAGTTGTCCAAAATGTCATTTCTAATTGTATAACGTATTCTCTTATCTAAAAAGTCTGGTAAACAAGAAGGATTTCTACACTCTATTCCAAAAGGAAACCTACCGCTTGATACGTACCACATTGATTTCCTTGTTCCCCTCCCTCAACCCATAAAAATCACAAACTTTTTTTCACAGTCACTGAAGTATTCACTAAATTTATATGGCTTTACCCGACAAAATCAACAATAACCAACGATGCTCTCGAAAAACTAAAACTTCAGCAGATAACCTTTGGGAACCCGCGACGAATTATCTCAGATAAAGGATAGACTTTTACCTCACGTGAATTCCTACAATATTTTCAAGACAAAGATATAGAACATGTCCAAATTACAACAGGAATACCTCGCGGAAATGGACGAATATAACGAGTCCACGGTACATTAATCCCAGTTTTGACAAAACTCTCAATTGATGACCCTCTAAAATGGTACAAACATGTTCCGAACCTCCAACGCATTTTAAACAGTACAATACCCGCGACAACAAAATTTTCCCCGTTTCATTAATTGACAGGCATAAAGAGGAAAACTAAGGAAAATACCAAAATTTCGCAACTCCCTGACGACGAAAATATTCATTCCACGCTACAAGACAAAGCTGCTTTACGAAATAAGCGACAAACAACATTCTTAAAATACAAGAACAAAAAAAAAACGACAGTACAATAGACATCGGAAATCTGCAAACACGTATAAACTCGGCGATAGAGTGGCAATCCAGAAAATTCAATTTGGAACGGGCACTAAACTACGACCTAAATTTCACGGTCCCTACGAGATTGTGAAGGTGCGACCAAACGAAAGACATAATGTGAAAAAAATTGGTCTGCATGACGGCCCAAACTTAACGTCTAGAGCAGCCGATCTCATGAAAAAATGGCCAACTTAGTGACTTTCCTCAACCCGTGGTAATTTCCCTGACGACTGGATATTGGACTAGATCAATTCTCAATCGGATTCTGGACTCAAAAAGACGCTTCAGTTGTTCAGTTCTGAAGCCGGCCAAAAGACGCAGTTTAATGGCACGAAATTGCTTTACGACGATACTTTTCTTTCTCTTTTTTTTTTTTTTCTACTTTCAGGTGCAGACTGTGCTTAGAGGACTGATCCACGTTGCCAGGAGGACCTGCCCAGCCAGTATGCCCGAGCGTGAATACCCTATAAGACCTCCGAGCCTCTCGTGTTGCGGGAATGACGTCAGCCACAGCTCCCAGAACGCTCTGCCATGGCTGACTGGGATCTTCCCTTCCCCGGCTTTCCAAACCGGTCTAAAAGCCCGTATAAGCGGTAGTTCGCATTCCTTCCGCCGTGGCGTAGTTATATGTCCTGAACAGAGCGATTTAAAGGGCCAGTCCATATGATTAAAAGGGCATTAAAACTGTCAAAAATGCTTGATTAAAATTTTTTTTTGTTTTGTTTAAACAGAATGTATCTTTATCTATAAATATTTTGAAACGTTTCTTCATCCACGCACGTATTGAAAAAAAATTTAAGAAATTGTTAGTTGGTTAATGCTTTTAGGGGCTTCTTCGACATGTAATAAATTAATAATAAATAAATATATTAATTTATGTTTTATTTAAATCTTCAGAAGACTGTAATACTTTTTAAAGACTTGTTTTTCGGAACTCCTACATATTTTAATATATTAATACAGCATTCTCCCCATACGTAAAAAACACTCAAAATACTGGGGTTAAACGATAAAATAAATAAAAACTTTGTGAAAAAAACACACATAAAATGTAACTTATAATAGTTACGATCGTTTCGACCAAAAAATTCTTTCGGTCTGCATCAGGAAAAGTCCGAGACGCAGGGGCGTAGCCAGAGGGGGGCTGCAGCCCCCCGCCCCGAAATGGGACAATTTACTTAGCTTACAATTTGATATTTAGCTTTCAATTGAACTTTAGCTTTAAATTTGATACCCAGCCCACCCCGAAATGAAATCCTGGCTACGCCACTGCGCGAGACGAAGGTCTTTCTCTGATGAAGACTGAAAGAATTTTTGGTCGAAACAATCGTAACGAAGTTACATTTTATGTGTGTTTTTTTTCACAAAGTTTTTATTTTGCAATACGTATACGTGTGTTCGTGTCAGTGGCGTAGCCAAGGGGGGCATAGGGGGTCACCCCCTCCGATGAGAATTTTTTTGCCATACAAAATGCATATGCTTCGCTCCCTTATCACACACACTTATACACAAATGTGAGTTGCAGTAGTCGTAACCCCCCCCCAAGAAAAAATTCTCGCTACGCCACTGGTTCGTATTATTAGGTTTTGGTTTAGTATACCCATGGCAAGGATAAATTTTAATCTTTTTGTGCTTTAACGAATTATTCTAATAATCAAAATAGGCGCCAGCAGGGGATCCAGGGGGGGTGCACGTGCCCCCTGTCAGGGAGCCAGTGACCCTCCCCTTTCGGGGACTCCTTATTCATTCGTCGGAGAATTTTTAAGATAAGAAATAATCCAATTTTTAGGCCAATTTTCATTTTGAAATATTTAAAAGAAAAACTAATTTTGTATTACTTTCGCTTTTCAAAGATTTGTGAAAGGATGCGTTTACATTTCAATCAGAAACAAAATTGCAGATTAGTGGGATTTGTTCGCAGTGGCGTGGCATAAGGAGGGAGGGCGCCCGACCCAGGCAGAAAATTTCTAGAGGCGGTATAACGCCTATGGTTAAATTGTTTTAAGAATATTAAAATGTCATGGAGTTTTGGGCGGTTTTCTCCAGGTGAAACATGAATATGCCTTAGAACCCCATAAAATGTCCTCCGACCAAGCCCTCAACCTTTCTGCTTAGGTGTATTATTAAAAAGAAAAGAGGAAAATTCTCTGTGCAAATTATTCAGGATTTAAGTTAAATTGTTTAAAATTACTCTAACAGATTAAAATAATAATAAATAAAAATATGAAATTTTTCTGGAGGATGGGTTCAGTTATCTAAACAAATTATACTGCAACAAATAAATAAGTAAGTAAATAAGACACTGAACATGGTAGATGGTGGAAGCGCTACGGTCCCCCGTTCGGGCCTACCGCGCGGCTGTCGATCTAACGGTCTGTAGTTTTGTTCGGTTTCCTATAGATAGAATTTGAATACTCGTTATTCATAAGGGATGTTCGCAGTGGCGTAGCGTAGGTGGGGCGAACGTGGACCGAACGTGGGACCGTAACGCTTCCACCATCTACCATGTTTAGTGTCTTATTTACTTACTTTATATATATATATATATATATATATGTAGAAATATTAAAAATTTCATTTTAATCTTTTTAAATAAGTCAACGATAGGTGTTTTGCCGCCCGCAAAAATTTTCCGCACTGGACTAGCGCCCCAACCGCCCCACCTACGCTACGCCACTGCGAACATCCCTTATGAATAACGAGTATTCAAATTCTATCTATAGGAAACCGAACAAAACTACAGACCGTTAGATCGACAGCCGCGCGGTAGGCCCGAACGGGGGACCGTAGCGCTTCCACCATCTACCATGTTCAGTGTCTTATTTACTTACTTATTTATTTGTTGCAGTATAATTTGTTTAGATAACTGAACCCATCCTCCAGAAAAATTTCATATTTTTATTTATTATTATTTTAATCTGTTAGAGTAATTTTAAACAATTTAACTTAACTCCTGAATAATTTGCACAGAGAATTTTCCTCTTTTCTTTTTAATAATACACCTAAGCAGAAAGGTGGAGGGCTTGGTCGGAGGACATTTTATGGGGTTCTAAGGCATATTCATGTTTCATCTGGAGAAAACCGCCCAAAACTCCATGATATTTTAATCTTTTTGAAATAAGTTAACCATAGGCGTTATACCGCCTCTAGAAATTTTCTACCCTGGTCGGGCGTCCCAACCTCAATAAATAAACCAAAACCTATTAATACGAACCAGTGGCATAGCCAGAATTTTTTCATGGAGGGGGGGGGGGGTACGACTACTGCAACTCACAATTGTGTATAAGTGTACGTGATAAGGGAGCGCAGAATATGCATTTGTATGGCAAAAAATTCCTCATCGGAGGGGGGTTGGTGACCCCCATGCCCCCTTGGCTACGCCACTGACACGAACATACGTATACACGGAAGTATAGGCAGAATAAAATAAATAAAAACTTTGTGAAAAAAACACAAATGTAACTTATAATACGTTACCATCGTTTCGACCAAAAAATTCTTTCGGTCTTCATCAGACAAAGACGTTCGTCTCGCGCAGTGGCGTAGCGAGGATTTTATTTCGGGGAGGGCTGGGTATTAAATTTAAAGCTAAAAAGCTAAAGTTCATTGTAAGCTAAATATCAAATTGTAAGCTAAGTAAATTGTCCCATTTCGGGGCGGGGGGCAGCAGCCCCCCTCTGGCTACGCCCCTGCGTCTCTGACTTTTTCTGATGCAGACCGAAAGAATTTTTTGGTCGAAACGATCGTAACTATTATAAGTTACATTTTATGTGTGTTTTTTTCACAAAGTTTTTATTTATTTTATCGTTTAACCCCAGTATTTTGAGTGTTTTTTACGTATGTGGAGAATGCTGTATTAATATATTAAAATATGTAGGAGTTCCGAAAAACAAGTCTTTAAAAAGTATTACAGTCTTCTGAAGATTTAAATAAAACATAAATTAATATATTTATTTATTATTAATTTATTACATGTCGAAGAAGCTCCTAAAAGCATTAACCAACTAACAATTTTTTTTCAATATGTGCATGGATGAAGAAACGTTTCAAAATATTTATAGATAAAGATACATTCTGTTTAAACAAAACAAAACAAAAAAAATTAATCAAGCATTTTTGACAATTTTAATGCCCTTTTAATCATATGGACTGGCCCTTTAAATCGCTCTGTTCAGGACATATAACTACGCCACGGCGGAAGGTTGGTTGGTTGATTTTTAATGGCACAAGGTCCAGAAAGGACATACTGCGCCAGACAAGGGGTTAAAAACGTGTCATGATGTATTCGGGTAATAGGTACACAAGACCTAGTAAAAGCTAAAATTCAAAATGTACTAAAATGTAAAAGACTAAAAGGTGAAATGTAGAATTCAAAAGGGTTAAAAGTAGATAAAAAGGTGAGGACATCTGGATGGGGCTCCCATCCAGATACCAGTCAGACAGAAGTGAACACTTTACACTGAATAAAAAATATTGATACGTCTAAGAAAAGCGAATAGATTTCGATGTGGGGTTTCACCCAAAATATCGTCAAGTTTAGGATGAGAACAGTTAAAAAGTATTTGGTAAAAACTATTAAAAGCAGTGCACGACGTTAACAGATGACGAATGGTGAGTTGAGTATGACAGTGAGGGCACTCCGGAGCAGGTTCGCCCAGAAGTAAGTGCTTATGTGTAATTCGTGTATGTCCAATGCGAAGACGAGTCAGAAGGACATCGTGCTTGCGGTATGGATGACTGGACCAGTGGGTAAGGGCTGGCCGGATAGAATGAAGTTTGTTTTGGGTTTCACAGTCCCATATGTGGATCCAGGTGCCTTTTATTAAGGAAGAGATGCCAGATTTTATATCACAATAGGGTGGGTGGAGATTATATGGGACAGTAGAATGCCTGGCCAAAGAATCAGCCCTTTCTTTGCCGAGAATCCCAATATGGCTAGGTACCCAGCAGTAGAGGATGTTGTATCCACGGTTCATGAGGCATTTGTGCATGTGTAGGACTTTCAGAATATAGCTATGTGTTAGGGAACCAGATCCCAGATTTTCCAAAACGCTTAATGAGTCAGAGTAGATGATGAATTGTTTGGTAGTTGCTCTAGAGATGTAAAGAAGACTTTCATAAATAGCTATTAATACGGCTGTATATACGGAGCAAAACGAAGGTAGGGTGTAGTTTCAAGAATGATTACGATGTACATAAGCAAAGCCTACGTGATTATGAGATTTTGAGCCGTCAGTATATAGTTCTTCAAAGTTTCGATATTTGCTTTTATGGTCTAGAAATAACTGTTGATATATTATGGGATCAGTGTTTGGTTTTGTGAAGCCTTCGAATGGTTGTAGGTAGGAGATCTGCAATTTAGTCCATGGTGGAACTTCATGAAATGAACAAGTAGACACATTAACATCCTCCAATTGGGTACCGACAAGACTCCTACGAATCCTTAGTCCAAAGGGGGGGGGGGGTACAGATGGGACGATTTGCATAAAAACGGTCAAGATGAGTATCTATAAAACAATTCTTTAATGGATGTGAAGGATGAGAAAGAATACGAAAGTATGTGTTTAATGAGAGCTTATGACGTGCGAGGGTGAGGGTGGCTCGTGGCAGGTGACGTAAAGACTATGTACAGGTGATGTTCTAAAAGCACCAGAGCAAATGCAGAGTCCAGCATGATGCACAGGGTCAAGTTTTTTTAACACTGATTTGCAAGCTGACCCATACGCGCAACTTGCATAGTCCATTTTTGAACGTATGACAGCACGATAAATCCGTAACAGAGCGTCACGGTCAGCCCCCCAAGAGGTGTTGGTTAAAACCTTTAAAATATTAAGCTTTTTCTCGCATTTACTGCGAATGTCAGAAATATGATTAGCAAAAGTTAGTTTTTTGTCGAAATTTAATCCTAAAAATTTGACAGAGTCCTTCACAACAATGTTATTATTACCCAGGTAAAGTTCTGGGTCGGGGTGGATCCCGCGTTTCCGGCAAAAATGGGTGCATACGGTTTTTTCAGCAGATATAGTGAAACCATTTGTGTCACACCATTTTAAGATGCGGTTTATGGCATTTTGAAGCTGCCGTTCAATGAGGCGCATATCTTTCCCCTGGCAGGAGATTTGAAGGTCGTCGACGTAAAGGCTGCCGTAGACTGTGGGTGGCAGTTGTCTAAGGATATTATTGATTTTAATTGAGAAGAGGGTGACGCTAAGTACGGAGCCCTGAGGAACACCCTCGTCTTGGATGAAATTATCAGATAGAGTACCATTGATGCTGACACGGAAGTTTCTGAGGGATAAAAAGTTTTTTATAAAAGTTGGTAGATTGCCTCGAAAGCCTATATTATAGAAGTCTTGGAGTATGCCGTACCTCCATGTGCGGTCATATGCCTTTTCAATGTCAAAGAAAACGGACACTAGGTGATTCTTTCTAAGGAAGGCATTCCGAATTTGCGTCTCTAGATTTAAAATATTGTCAATTGTGGACCTGCCTTTGCGGAAGCCACTTTGAAAGGGATGTATATGGTCCCCAGTCTCTAGAATGTAAACAAGGCGAGCATTAACCATTTTTTCCATTAGTTTGCACAGACAACTAGTAAGGGCTATGGGACGGTAATTACTAGGGTTAAAAGTATCTTTCCCAGGTTTAGGAAAGGGAATAACTATTGCATTTCTCCAGGAGGAAGGAAAGGTTTGTTCATTCCAGATTCTATTGTATAATTGCAAGAGGATTTGTAATGAGTCATGGGACAAGTGTTTCAGCATTTTGTAAGTAATACCATCAGGACCAGGAGCGGTATTGGAGGCCTGTCTTAAGTATTTGGTGAGTTCACTGATGGTAAAATTACTATTGTAAGAAAAATGGGAGGAGGTTTTAAATTTTATTTTTTTTTTGTTCGGACTGTTGTTTATATGACAGAAAAGTATTTGAGAAGGAAGTACTGCAGGAGATAGAGGCAAGTGTCTGGCCGATAATGTTTGCTATTTCTTTTTTTTCCGAAATAATATTATTGTTTACAGACAGACAGGATATTGAAGGATTATTATAGATTCCCATGGCTCTTTTTGTTTTCAACCATAGCTCCTTACTAGTAGTGGTGGGTGTTATGCTAGAGACGTATTTCACCCAAGATTGCTTTTGAGATTGCTGCCTTATTCTCCTGGCATAAGCTTTTGCTTTTTTAAAAAGGACGAGGTTTTCGGTGGTAGGGTACCGCCGAAAAACACTCCATGCTTTCTGCTGCTGTTTTTTTGCTAGTGTACAGGTTTCATTCCACCACGGTTTTTTATTGTGCCGATGTTTCATGCCCGATTTAGGAATGTTGGCATCTGCTGCCTTGATAATAAGGGAGGTGACTTTGTCAACGACCTTATCAATGGAACCTACAAGACTATTTGAGGATATATTGGATAAATTGGTGAAGGTGGGCCAATCTGCCTTTTCATAATTATATCTTGGAGTGGTACAGTTGTCTTTCCGATTATAGTACAGAGGTGAGAGGAAAATCGGATAGTGATCACTGTTATGTAGATCGTTAGAGACTGAAAAGTTATATAATGGGAGGATAGATGGAGAGCAAATGGCGAGGTCTATTGCATGGAAGGATTTGGTTGGGTGGTGGAAATAGGTGTTATCACCGTTATTCATAACGCAAAGAGAGAAGTCGGTTAGCAGTTGTTCTATGAGATGGCCCCTATTGTTTGTGTCTTTGCTGCCCCACAAGGGACTATGGCCATTCATGTCCCCCAGGAGGAGAAAGGAGGGAGGAAGTTGTTGTATAAGACTATTGAGGGAGGTTTGGCTGATGGTTTCGCTTGGTGGCAGGTATATGCTGCAGACTGTTGTAAGTTGTTTTAATTGAATACGAGTGGCAACTGCTTGCAGGTTAGTGTTAAGATTGAGCTTAGTGTGAGGATAACTATTGTTAATCAAAAGGGCAACTCCACCAGTGGCCCTATCATTGAGCTCATTGTCTTTGCGAAGGATGGTATAATTACGAATTTTAGTATGTCTATTGGTTTTGAGAAAGGTTTCCTGAAGGGCAAAGCAAGCGGGGTTATGATCATAAATCAGCGTTTTGAGGTCATCGTTTTTATTAAGGAAACCGTGGCAGTTCCAAGACAGCAGCAGAGCCATTATCATGTTGTGTTTGGGATGATGCTCATCTTGCTCCAAACCCCCGTAGGCTTGAGAGGGGTGCTAGGGATGTCGTCATCATCCATGGGAAGATCTGACATTTCAGAGTCAGAGGGGTCCAAATGTAGGATAGTATCGTCTATAGGGCGTTGTGGATTTTATAGGCGACAGGAGGTTTTAGTATGGCCGAACTTTTGACACTGGAAGCAACGGATTGGATTTGGTACATATGGTTTCACGGGGCATAATAAATAGCCGGCTTTAATATGAGATGGAATAGTGGGTGACTGAAAAGTTAAGATAATATGTTTAGTTTTGATTATTTGATTATTGCGTGATTCGACGAACGGCACTTACTTTGTCATCTGTTAGGTTTTCTAATATTTCAGCTTCAGAGTAGTGTAAAAGTTCGGGTTCCGATACGACCCCTCGTGAGATGTTTAAGCAAAGGCGGATCCAGGGGGAGGGCGCAGGGGCCGCGCGCCCCCTCCGAGAAAAATATATTTACACTAGATAAATGGGGCTTTCACCAATATTGAGTGTTCTTTACACTAGATAAAATGAGTATTCACTATTTGCGTCCCTCCGAAAAACGTTTCTGGATCCGCCCTTGTGTTTAAGGATGTATGAGGGGTCACTGTAACAGTTTTTAGGCCGATGGTTGGTTGTTTGGTTGGTTGGTGTTTATTGGCACAAGGTCCAAAAAGGACATGCTGCGCCAGACAAGGAGTTAAAATCATATCATGATATATTCAGATAAAAGCTACAACAAATATCTAGTAAAAGCTAAAATGTAAAGACTAAAAGGTGAAAAGTAGAATTCAAAAGGTGTTAAAAGTAGATATAAGGTAAAACAAAGACATCTGGATGGGGGATCCCATCTAGATACAAGTCAGAAGTGTGCAGATACATCACACCGAAAAGAGAATGTTAGCCCGTTGAAGGAATAAAAACAACTGCTGGTGAGGGGTTTCACCCAAAAGATCCTCAAGTCTGGGATGAGAACAATTAAAATAATGTAGGTAAAAGGTTTTAAAAGCAGAGCAAGAGGTTAAAAGATGGTGTATGGTAAGATGAGTAAGACAATGAGGGCATTCTGGGGCAGGTTCACCCAATAGAAGGTACTTATGGGTAAGCCTTGTATGGCCAATGCGAAGACGAGTCAGAATAACATCGTGCTTGCGGTCTGGTTGAGCGGGTAAGGGCTGGCCTGATAGAGTGAAGTTTGTTTAGGGTTTCACAGTCCCATATATGATTCCAAGTGGCTTTTGTTTGGGAAGAGATACCAGATTTTATATCCGTATAAGGTAGATCGCAATTATATGGGACAGTAGAATGCCTGGCCAATGAATCAGCTTTTTCGTTTCCAACAATCCCAATGTGGCTAGGTACCCAGCAGTAGAGGATGTTGTGTCCACGGTTCATGAGTCTCTTGTGCATGCGTAGGACTTTTAAAATATAACTATGAGTGAGGGAGCCGGATTTCAGATTCTCTAATACACTTAATGAGTCAGAGTAGATGATGAAATGTTTGGTATTTGTTCTCGAGATGTAAAGAAGGCTTTCATAAATAGCTATTAATTCAGCTGTAAATACAGAGCAAAATGAAGGTAGGGTGTGGTTGTAAGAATGATTGCGATGTACAACGCACAGCCTACGTGATTGTGAGATTTTGAGCCGTCAGTGTATAGTTCTTCAAAGTTTCGATATTTGCTTTTATGGTCTAGAAATAGCTGTTGATATATTATGGGGTCAGTGTTTTGTTTTGTGAAGCCTTCGAATGGTTGTAGGGTGGAAATCTGCAATTTAGTCCATGGTCGGACTTCATGAAATGAGCAGGTAGCCACATTCACATCCTCCAATTGGGTACCAACTACACTCCTACGGATCCGGAGTCCGAATGGGGGAGTGCAGGAAGGGCGATTTGCATAAAACTGGTCCAGTTGGGTGTCTATAAAAGAATTCTTTAAGGGGTGTGCAGAATGGGAGAGGATGCGAAAAATAGGTATTTAATGATAGTTTCTGGCGTATGAGAGCAGAGTCCTTGATAATGATTTTAGTGTGATTGAGGTAAAGTTCTGTATCCGGGTGGATCCCACACTTCCGGCAGAAGTGAGTGCAAATTGTTTTTTCTACAGAAATATTATATCCCTTGGTATTGCACCATTTTTGGATGTGATTGATAGTGGTCTGAAGCTGCCGTTCTATGTAACGCATGTCTTGCCCCTGACAGGAGATCTGTAGATCATCAACATATAGGCTACCGTGTACTGTCGGAGGGAGCTGGTTAAGGATATTGTTGATTTTTATTGAAAAGAGGGTGACGCTAAGGACAGAGCCTTGTGGTACACCCTCTTCTTGTATAAAGTTATCAGAAAGGGTGTCTTTGATGCATACTTTGAAGCTCCGGATTGAGAGAAAATTCTTGATAAATATAGGTAGGTTTCCACGGAAGCCCATATTGAAGAGATCACGCAGTATGCCATATCTCCAAGTGTGGTCATAAGCTTTTTCAATATCAAAGAAAATTGATACAAGGTGGTTCTTTCTTAAGAATGCGTTACGGATTTGAGTTTCTAAATATAAGATATTATCGACTGTGCTTCTGCCTTTGCGGAATCCACTCTGGAAAGGGTGTATATGGCCCTCAGTTTCTAAAACGTATACTAGACGAGTGTTAATCATTCGCTCCAGTAGTTTGCACAGACAACTAGTTAGGGCTATGGGACGATAGTTATTAGGATTAGTGGTATCTTTTCCAGGTTTGGGTATGGGGATGACCATTGCATTTCTCCACTCCAAGGGAAAGGCATGTTCATTCCATATTCTGTTGTATAGCTGTAAAAGACTAACTAAAGAATCATAGGAGAGGTGTTTAAGCATATCATTAGTGATGCCATCAGGGCCAGGGGATGTACTTGATGACTGTCTTAAACTATTGCGTAGTTCATTCATAGTGAAAGGACTATTGTAGGAGAAGTTCAAGGAAGTTTTGAAGTTTAATTTATGGCGTTCAGATTGTTCCTTATATGGAAGAAAGGAGGTGCTAGAATACGAGGTTTTGCAGGATGTGAATGCTAGAGATTGACCTATTGTATTTGCAATTCTTTTTGTATCTGAAATAATTTGGTTATTGATGGATAGGCAGGATATGGAGTGATTACTACAGATGCCCATGATTCTTTTAGTTTTGTCCCATAGTTCCTTACTGGAGGTAGAAGGTGAGATACTGGAGACGTATTTAATCCAGGATTCTCTCTGGGAACGTCTCCTTATTTTGCGTGCATTTGCACGAGCTTTTCTAAAGGTTATAAGGTTTTCAGTGGTGGGGCACCGCCGAAAATTACCCCATGCTTTTTTCTGCTGTTTTTTAGCGAGGGTGCAAGCCTCGTTCCACCACGGCTTTTTAATTCTATGGTTGCTTTTAACAGATTTTGGAATGCTCGCGTCGGCTGCATTTATGATAATGGAGGTGACATTCCTAACGACCTCATCTATGTTTCCTTCAATAATGTTTGGTAATATGGTAGATAGCAAAGTAAAAGTTTGCCAGTCTGCTTTATTATGAAGGTATCTGGGTATCTTAGTGGTTTGGTTGACATTCTGATATAAGGGTGAGAGAATGATCGGAAAGTGATCGCTGTTATGCAAGTCGCCAGAAACTGAGAAATTATAGAGGGGGAGGATTGAAGGAGAACAGATGGCAAGGTCGATGGCATGAAAGGATTTAGTTGGCTGATGGAAGTAAGTATTGTCGCCGTTATTCATAATACATAGAGTGAAATCAGTAGTAATTTGTTCTATTTGTTCACCTCTAGTATTGGTATCGTCTCTGCCCCATAATGGGCTATGGCCATTCATGTCACCAAGGAGTATAAAGGGTGTTGGAAGTTCATGAATAAGATTATTGAGAGATGTTTGGCTGATTGTTTCATTGGGAGGGAGATAAATGCAGCAGATTGTAGTGAGCTGTTTTAATTTGACACGAGCGGCAACTGCTTGGAGATTGGTATTCAGATTGACTATTATGTAGGGGTAGTTATTGTTGACTAACAGGGCCACACCACCAGAGGCCCTGTCCCTGAGTTCATAGTCTTTCCGAAGCATTGTATATTTGTGGATGGTCGGTTGTTTATCAGCGTTGAGATAAGTTTCTTGAAGAGCAAAGCAGGCGGGATTGAGGTCGTAGAGAAGTGTTTTAAGGTCATCCATTTTATTCTGAAAGCCGTGGCAGTTCCATGAGAGCAACAATGCCATAATTATGTAATGTTATGGGCATTGTGCGTCTCCTTTGTAATCCCTGCAGAGATATCAGGCGGTTTTACTTCTTCCTGTTCCATCGATTCTTCATCACTGATGTCCGATTCTGATGGGGCAAGTCTTAAAATTGTGTCATCAATATGTGGCTGTGGAGGTACTTTTTTCTTGCTAAATTTGTTATATTTTAATTTGTAAGAAGCTGTTTTACTAAGCTGTGGTCTGATTTGGGTAGAGCTATTACTTGTTACCTTTTTCTTTGGTGGAGATTTTGGAGATGTAGAGCAAGGTTTGTTTTGTTTAAGAGTACTTTCTTTACTTGTTAAGGTATTGATGGTGGAAATATTTGAGAGAGTCGGTTTGAATGGCTATTGATTTCGTAGATTTTACTATTGTTGCATAGGATAGGCCAGGTTTTGGTGTGCGATCTTCTATTATTTTACGAGCTTCAGGGTATGAGATTCTTTGTGTAGCACGAATTGATTGGATTTCTTTTTCAAATGCCCATTTAGGGCATGACTTGGAATATGATGGATGTTCCTGTTTACAGTTGACACATTTAGCAGCTGCAGAGCAGGTGTCACTGTCGTGGTCAGAGGCACCACAACGAGCGCAGGCCGGTGACCCACGACAGGAGGTTTTAGTATGACCGAACTTTTGACACTGGAAGCAACGGATAGGATTTGGTATGTATGGTCTTACGGGACATAATAGATAGCCAGCTTTGATATGGGATGGAATTGTGGGGGACTGAAAAGTTAGGACAATATGTTTAGTGTTGATTGTTTGATTATTCCGTCGAATAGTTATTCGGCGCACAGCACATACTTTTACGTCTCTGAGATTTTCTAATATTTCAGCTTCAGAGCAGTGCAAAAGTTCGGGTTCTGATACGACTCCTCGCGAGATGTTTAGGGATGTGTGGGGTGTCACTGTAACAGTTTTTAGGCCAAAGTTTGTAATCTTCATGATTTTGGAAGCTTGTCTATTGTTTGTTACTTCCACTAATAGGTCTCCAGATCTTAATTTTATAACTTTTTTGACCTCTCCGACATAGTCTGTGATGCATTTGTGTATTAAAAATGGCGATGTTTCGTTAAAGGTACCTTCAGCATAGTGTATGATGAAGAATCGAGCGCTCATGTTTGTTAAGTGTGTTTCAGTGTTTTCGTTGGTAGTGTACAGCGATGCGTTGACGATAGACAAAGAATTTTTTTTATCCATGTTGGGGGAATTGATATTCGGACCCGACCGCACCACCCACCACGGAGCCCAACAAGGGGGTGTGCACTTGCACACCAGTGCTAATCGGGTCTATACGCGCACAGTACATCCCTTAGGCAGCGTCCACCCTTAACGACGTGCCCAGTAGATTTCCGATTGCTTGATCCCTAGCAGTTGATCGAAATCTGTACCACCAGCCGATTGATATACACGGGAACGCTGTATACCTCCCGTTTACCCGAAGCCGAGGCCAAAGCAATGTGTTGAGGTTTCTCCCGTGTCTGTGGAAATTCCGTAATGATGATTTCCTTTACGGGAACACCCCTCAATTACCAGGATCCCCATTTCCGGGGACACGGGTCTCCACGCACGGCCAACACGTGGGTAGTTTTCCGCCAATAGAAGCTGACAGCACAGGGCGACCGCAGCTTCTAAAGGGGGCCCTCACCTCCACAGAGGAAACTACACTGAGGGGGAAAAGGAAGGAGATAGTTAAGAGAAGAGGAGGGTAGGACAAAGAAAAGCGAAAGATCGCTGGGGCCCCGGGATTGCGACACCCGTAAAAACCTAAAGTAGGTTTTTCTCCTGAGGGGGTTTTTAGGCCGAAGTTTTTAATTTTCATTATTTTGGAAGCTTGTCTATTGTTTTATACTTCTACTAACAGGTCTCCAGATCTTAATTTTTTTACTTTTTTTACTTCTCCTACATTGTCGGTGATACATTTATGTATTAAAAAAGGGGATGTTTCATTAAAATTACCTTCAACGTAGTGAACGATGAAGAATCGAGCGTTCATGTGTACTAATTGTGAATCGATGTTTTCATTACAAGTTGACAGCGGAGCATTGACGATAGACGAAGAATTTTTCATATCCATGTTGGGGAAGATTGAAATTCGGACCCGACCGCACCACCCACCACGGAGCCCAACGAGGGGATGTGCATTTGCACACCAGTGCTAGTCGGGTCTATACGCTCACAGTACATCCCTTAGGCAGCGTCCACACTTAACGACGTGCCCAGTAGATGTCCGATTGCTTGATCCCTAGCAGTTGATCGAAATCAGTACCACCAGCCGATTGATACACAGGGGAACGCTGTGTACCTCCCGTTTACCCGAAGCCGAGGCCAAAGCAATGTGTTGGAGAAAAGACCCCTCAATTACCAGGATCCCCATTTCCGGGGACACGGGTCTCCACGCACGGCAAACACGTGGGTAGTTTTCCGCCAATAGAAGCTGACGGCACAGGGCGGCTGCAGCTTCTAAGGGGGGGCCCTCACCTCCACAGAGGAAACTACACTGAGGGGGAAAAGGAAGGATACAGCTAAGAGGAGAGGTGGGTAGAACAAAGAAAAGCGAAAGATCGCTGGGGCCCCGGGATTGCGACACCCGTAAAGACCTAAAGTAGGTCTTCCCCCTGAGGGGGCCACGGCGGAAGGAATGCGAACTACCGCTTATACGGGTTTCCTATTGTTCTCGGTTTCGTCTGGATAGCCGGGGAAGGGAAGATCCCAGTCAGCCATGGCTCTGCGCTGCCAACAGCCGTGCGACAACTAAACTCTGGGACGAAGAAAAATGAGGGAAAAAATAGAATGCCGGGTCATGTGTTCTGGATGAAAGGCTGTAACTTTGTTTTTATTTTAAGACGGACTGGTTTTCACGAACCATGATTTTTTTTATTTTAAGTGTTTCTTTGTAATTGTAAATGTCTTCGTCCGTATTAAATGTACTTCGTGATTGTGATCGTTGTTCTTGATTAATCCGAAGTGTCATTTCACATTATCAAAAACACCAAACCTATGCACCAACACTTAATGAACCATATACAAACACTCGAAACTTGGTTTACCAAGGGGACCCTAGTAGCAATGACTGCTCGTTTTCTGCATAGGCGTTCTTCCACTCATCGTTAACTCACTGACTCATCGAATTAAGACATCAGCAAGAGCACTTTAGATTTTCTGCAATAGATGAATTTTTATTCATGCATGGAGGTGATCTGGGCGAGCAATTCCGCCGATGGGAAACCGACAAGCAATTTTTTATCCGAAACTGCAGCTCTATAGTCATCGGGCAATTCCTATAAATATTTGCGTAATTTAGATGCGCCTTTGCATAATCTAAGGAAAATTTGAACAATTCTTGAATTAATCGCATAATTCACTTCAAATTTCCTATACTGGGGTCGGGACGGGCAGGGGGTGAGATCCTCCCCATCGCCCCCTACCACAAAATTTGGATTTGAAAAGAAATAGTCGACTCCGGTTATAGTGAACCTCTGGGGACCGGTAAATTTCGTTCACTATAAGCGAAGTGTCCCCATATGAGCAAGGAATGCATTATATACATAAGAAAAAAAATAGTGTTTTATACCCGCACTGAATATGTGTGTAAATCAAACATAATTAATCGTATTTATGTCTTATTACTCCTAAGTGTTACAATAATTTGGGACATTCCATTCAATTAGCCGAAAAGTGCTATAATCAATCAAGCTATAGCGATCAGTGGTAATCCTTAACCTGTGTTTCTTCCTGGTAAGAATGAGAATGATCATGTTTGTAAGTGGTCATGAGGGTGGATGCAGTGGGGAGGTCTGGATTTAAATCATATTGATCTCTTTATAACTAATTTTACCAGTAAATCCACTGCGTGCCAACTCTACCATTTCTTCTCCTTTGACTTCCGAATGTAAGAACTGCATCAAATTTTCTAAAGAACGCTCTTCAGCTTCAGAAACTTCTTTCGAGTTTCGGTTCCTTTCAAAAGCAAGCAAGATCTCCTGTGGGAGGCAAGGGCAAGACTCCACGAGAAGCGTTAAAAAGTCTCCATATTTTTCTTTCGTTCTACCCAAACTCTCCGGAGCTCTTATCTTCGTTTCTAACTCGTCGTAGAGGGCTGGCAAGTCGATCTTCGCTCGTCCCGATACTGCGTTTTTCATGACTAAGTTCAGTAAATCCCGAACGTAGATCTGCACTAATACGTCTTCATGACCAAACCTTTCTTGCAGTTGTTGAATGGCCTTCTGGTAGTTGATTGCCGTTGCCGGATAACTTTCAACTACCCTAGCTGCCCTGGATTTTCGGACAACTGCTTGCAGCAAATATTAAAATTTATCCTCGGCCGGGATACTGGGATCTTCATAAATTTTGGAAAATTGGCTCCAAAAAGTAAGATATTTCTTCACATCGCCGTCGAATTTTTTCAGTTCAATTTTCGGTAACTTAAATTTCTTTTTTTCATCTACAGAGGACGGCAGTGAAATCTTCTTTGTGGTCATCGTTTCTATACGGGCACAAAGCTCAGCATAATTGTCCCTGTAGGCCTCGGCTGCCTCGAAATCTTCTTCAAATTCCTTATCCGGATTTTTTAACTTGAGAATCGCTTCCAGCTTCTTTGCGCACGTCATGAACGAACCTCTCAGCGTCCTTCTCTGGAGCTTTAACACGTTTAGCTCTATTCTTACGTTTTAAAGTATCAACGATTTTTCCAAATCGCGCAAGGCCCCACGTTGGGCGCCAATATATATGTTGCACTAAGCAAGCTGGTTTAAATAGAAAAACAATTAAAAAAGTATTTACATATGATACAAGTTAAACATAGTTGCATACATGGGGGCCGCTCTTGTGACTGCGACCGACGTTCATTAATATCCAGAGAGGTCCAGTGTTTTTGTTTACGTCTCCGCTGGAAGAGGCGAAAAAGTTCGCCTCTGACGTCACACGGAGAGGCACAAATATAAGCTGGGTGGTGGAGGAAGAGAGACTGAATTCTCAACATAATATATCTTTATAATAAAAACATATCGAGCTGGCCGCGTGGCTTGCTGCTTCCAAAATTTTTCGGCACGGGGCGAGCGCCCCATCTGCCCCACCTACGCTACGCCACTGCTAACATCCCGTATAAATAACGTTAATTCTAGTTTCATCTGTAGGAAACCGAACAAAACTACTGACTGTTAGGACGACAGCCGCTCGGTAGGCCCGAACGAGGGACCCTTAATACTTCCACCATCTACCATGTTCAGTGTCTTATTTACTTATTTATTTATTTATTTATTGTAGTATAATTTATTTAGATAACTGAGCCCATCCTCCAGAAGCATTTCATGTTTTTAATTTTTAATTTGTTGAAATAACTTTAAGCAATTTAACTTAGCTCCTGAATAATTTGCATAGAGAATTTTTCTCTTTTTGTTTTAATAATACATCTAAGAAGAAGGGTGGAGGGCTTGGTCGGAGGACATTTTAAGGGGTTCTAAGGCATATTCATGTCACATCTGGAGAAAACCGCCCAAAACTCCACGACATTTTAATCTTTTTAAAATAAGTCAAGCCTCTAGAAATTTTTTGCCCGGGTCGGGAGTCCCACCCCTACAACACGCCACTGCGAACATCCCCCCTTTTCCAACACCCATAACATTTTGTTTCTGATTGAAATGTAAACGTATCATTTCACGAATCTTTGAAAAGAGGAAGTACTTCAAAAGTGTTTTTTTTTAAATATTTCAAAATTAAAATTGGCGTAAAAATTTGATTGTTTCTTATCTTAAAAATTCCCCGACGAATGAATCAGGAGTCCCCGAAGAGGGGGTGTCACCGGCTCCCCGACAGGGACGCATGCCCCCCCCCCCCCTGGACCCCTGCTGGCTCCTACGTTGATTAGAATAATTCGTGAAACCACAAAAAGATTAAAATTTATAATAAGCTATATTTATACTAAACCAAAACCTATTAATACGAGCCAGTGGCGTAGCTAGAATTTTTTCATGGGCGGGGGTTACGACTACTGCATCTCAATAGGGGCGTAGCCAGGGGGGGATATCGGGATATATCCCCCCCCCAGAAATTTTTGGATTAGTGATGAAATTCTGTCTATTTATACATATATAAGTTCATATCCCCCCCCCGAAAAATTTGTCCAGGCGCATATCCCCCCCCCCCGAAAATTTTTTCTGGCTACGCGCCTGCTTCTCACATTTGTGTGTATGTGTGTGTGATAAAGGAGCGAAGAATATTCACTTTGTATGGCAAAAATTTCCTCATAGGGGGAGGGGGGTGTGACCCTATCCACAATTTGGCTATGCCACTAATACGAACATACGTAATACAGGGAAGTATAGGGAGAATGCTGTATATTAAAATATGCAGTACTTACGAAAAACAAGTCTCTAAAAAATATTACAGTCTTTTGAAGATTCAAATAAAACATAAATCAATACATTTATTTATTATTAATTTATTACATGTAGAAGAAGCACCTAAAAAAGCATTAACCAACTAACAATGGCTGCATTCGTAAATGCCAAACGAGTTATACTCGTGCAATGAGTTTCCTTCTAAGGCGTTCGTAACGGAAACTGAGTGCATACAGTTTTTAAAATAGAGCGTTAGTATACAAAACTGAGTGCGATTAGTTTCAAACTAAATAAACCGATCTCTACTAAGGTTTCGTCAGTTGTTTAGAAGATACACTTGCTGCACGTTGTTGTTGTTGTTTTCAAATGGCGTCCGTTGTTATGGAAAAGTATGTTGTGAAAAGTATTTTACGTTTTCTAAAGCTACAAATATTATATTTTCGAGGAGGAAATTCATGTGTACGTTAGAAAATGCTACGAAGTGTAATAACAACAAGATCCAAAACGAACTTTTATTCCTTTCACCCAGCCGTAGAAAAATATATCGAGAACTAACTAAATTTTATTACAATTTTTAATAATAGTCATATGTGTTGCCAAATTTATAGAGTCTCGTGATAATCTAGTGATTCCGTGTTTCCTGTTTCCTTACAGAAGGTACATAATTTGGTACTTACATATTATCCCGACGGTCATTCCCGCCAAACTATTTTTCCGTCAAATGAGTTCAATTATGGCTACTCTTTCTTTTAAAAATCCCCTCAGGGGAAAAAACCTACTTTAGGTTTTTACGGGTGTCGCAATCCCGGGGCCCCAGCGATCTTTCGCTTTTCTTTGTCCTACCCTCCTCTTCTCTTAGCTATCTCCTTCCTTTTCCCCCTCAGTGTAGTTTCCTCTGTGGAGGTGAGGGCCCCCCTTTAGAAGCTGCGGTCGCCCTGTGCTGTCAGCTTCTATTGGCGGAAAACTACCCACGTGTTGGCCGTGCGTGGAGACACGTGTCCCCGGAAATGGGGATCCTGGTAATTGAGGGGTGCTCCCGTAAAGGAAATCATCATTACGGAATTTCCACAGACACGGGAGAAACCTCAACACATTGCTTTGGCCTCGGCTTCGGGTAAACGGGAGGTATACAGCGTTCCCCTGTATATCAATCGGCTGGTGGTACTGATTTCGATCAACTGCTAGGGATCAAGCAATCAGACATCTACTGGGCACGTCGTTAAGGGTGGACGCTGCCTAAGGGATGGACTGAGCGCGTATAGACCCGATTAGCACTGGTGTGCAATTGCACACCCCCTCGTTGGGCTCCGTGGTGGGTGGTGCGGTCGGGTCCGAATCTCAATTCCCCCAACATGGCTATGAAAAATTCTTTGTCAAACGTCAATGTTCCGCATACCTTAAATCCACTGTCCACTCCTAATGAAAACACTGATGCACAACTTTCACATATAAACGCTCGATTCTACATCATCCACTATGTTGAAGGTACCTTTAATGAAACATCACCATTCTTAATACACAAATGTATCACAGACAATGTAGGAGAAGTCAAAAAAGTTAAAAAATTACGATCTGGAGACCTATTAGTTGAAGTATCAAGCAATAGACAAGCATCCAAAATAATGAAGATTAAAAACTTTGGCCTAAAACCTATTACAGTGACACCCCATACATCCTTAAATATCTCACGAGGAGTAGTATCAGAACCTGAACTTTTGCACTGCTCTGAAGCCTAAATATTAGAAAACCTAAAAGATGAAAAAGTATGTGCTGTGCGTCGAATCACTATTCGACGCAATAACCAAATAATCCCCACTAAACATATTATTCTGACTTTCCAGTGTCCCACAATTCCATCCCATATTAAAGCTGACTATCTATTATGTCCCGTAAGACCATACATACCAAATCCTATCCGTTGCTTCCAGTGTCAAAAGTTCGGTCATACTAAAACTTCCTGTCTTGGGTCACCGGCCTGCGCTCGTTGTGGTGCCTCTGACCACGACAGTGATACCTGCTCTGCAGCTGCAAAATGCGTCAACTGTAAAATGGAACATCGATCATATTCAAAGTCATGCCCAAAATGGGCATTTGAAAAAAAAATCCAGTCAATACGTGCTACACAAAGAATCTCATACCCTGAAGCTCGTAAAATAATAGAAGCTCGTACACCAAAACCTGGCCTATCCTATGCTGCAATAGTAAAATCTACGAAATCAATAGCCATTCAAACCGACTCTCCATCAAATATTTCCACCATCAATACCTTAACAAGTAAACAAAGTACTCTTAAGCAGAACAAACCTTGCTCTACATCCCCAAAAACTCCACCTAAAAAAAAGGTAACAAGTAATAGCTCTACCCAAATCAGACCACAGCTTAGTAAAACAGCTACTTACAAATTAAAATATAACAAATTTAGCAAGAAAAAAGTACCTCCACAGCCACATATTGATGACACAATTTTAAAACTAGATCCATCTGAGACTGATATTAGTGATGAAGAATCGATGGAACACGAAGAAATAAAACCGCCTGATATCTCTGCAGGGATTACAAAGGACACGCACAATGCCCATAACAATACATAATTATGGCATTGTTGCTGTCATGGAACTGCCACGGTTTTCAGAATAAAATTGATGACCTTAAAACACTTCTCTATGACCACAATCCCGCCTGCTTTGCTCTGCAAGAAACTTACCTCAAAGCAGATAAACATCCTACCATCCACAAATATACAATTCTACGGAAAGACTACGAACTCAGGGACAGGGCCTCTGGTGGTGTGGCCCTGTTAATCAACAATAACTATCCTTACATAATAGTCAATCTGAATACAAACCTCCAAGCAGTTGCCGCTCGTGTCAAATTAAAACAGCTAACCACCATCTGCTGCATTTATCTCCCTCCTAATGAAACCATCAGCCAAACATCGCTCAGTAATCTTATTCATCAACTTCCAACACCATTTATACTCCTTGGCGACATAAATGGGCATAGTCCATTGTGGGGCAGCAAAGATACCAATACTAGAGGTGAACAAATAGAACAAATAACAACTGATTTCTCCCTATGTATTATGAATAACGGCGACAATACTTACTTCCATCATCCAACTAAAACCTTTCATGCCATAGACCTTACCATCTGATAATTTCTCAGTTTCTGGCGATTTGCATAACAGCGATCACTTTCCGATCATTCTCTCACCCTTATATCAGAACCTAAACAAAACCACTAACATACCCAGATACATTCATGATAAAGCAGACTGGCAGACCTTTACTTTGCTATCTACCATATTGCCAAATAATATTGAAGGCAACATAGACGAGGCCGTTAAGAATGTCACCTCTATTATCATAAACGCAGCTGACACGAGCATTCCAAAATCTGTTAAAAGCAACCATAGAATAAAAAAACCGTGGTGGAACGAGGCTTGCACCCTCGCTAAAAAACAGCAGGAGAAAGCGTGGGGTAATTTTCGGCGGTACCCCACCACTAAAAACCTAATCATCTTTAAAAAAGCTCGTGCAAATGCACGCAAAATAAGGAGACGTTCTCAGAGAGACTCCTGGATTCAATACGTTTCAAGAATCTCCCCTTCAACCTCCAGTAAAGAACTATGGGACAAAACCAAAAGAATCATGGGCATCTATAGTAATCACTCCATATCCTGTCTAACCATCAATAATGAAATCATTTCAGATACAAAAAGAACAGCAAATACCATTGGTCAATCACTAGCTTTCACATCCTGCAGTACCTCCTATTCTAGCAACTTTCTTCCATACAAGAAACAATCCGAACGCTATAAACTTAACTTTGAAACCTCCTCTAACTTCTCCTACAATAGTACTTTCACTATGAATGAACTATGCAAAAGTTTAAGACAGTCATCAAACACATCTCCTGGCCCTGATGGCATCACTAATGATATGCTTAAACACATCTCTCATGACTCCTTAATTAGTCTTTTACAGCTATACAATAGA
This sequence comes from Cheiracanthium punctorium, assembly GCA_038373885.1. NCBI lineage: Eukaryota > Metazoa > Arthropoda > Arachnida > Araneae > Cheiracanthiidae > Cheiracanthium > Cheiracanthium punctorium. The sequence continues at coordinate 485,207 of JAWZYV010018994.1, forward strand.
ATATGGAATGAGCATGCGTTTCCCTTAGAGTGGAGAAATGCAATGATCATTCCCTTACCCAAACCTGGAAAAGACACCACTAATCCCAATAACTATCGTCCCATAGCCCTAACTAGTTGTATGTGCAAACTACTGGAGCGAATGATTAATACGCGTCTAGTTTACGTTTTAGAAACTGAGGGCCATATACACCCTTTCCAGAGTGGATTCCGCAAAGGCAGAAGCACAGTCGATAATATCTTACATTTAGAAACTCAAATCCGTAACACATTCTTAAGAAAGAACCACCTTGTATCAATTTTCTTTGATATCGAAAAAGCTTATGACCACACTTGGAGATATGGCATACTGCGTGATCTCTTCAATATGGGCTTCCGTGGAAACCTACCTATATTTATCAAGAATTTTCTCTCACTCCGGAACTTCAAAGTACGCATCAAAGACACCCTTTCTGATAACTTTATTCAAGAAGAGGGTGTACCACAAGGCTCTGTCCTTAGCGTCACCCTCTTTTCTATAAAAATCAACAATATCCTTAACCAGCTCCCTCCGACAGTACACGGTAGCCTATATGTTGATGATCTACAGATCTCCTGTCAGGGGCAAGACATGCGTTACATAGAACGGCAGCTTCAGACCACTATTAATCGCATCCAAAAATGGTGCAATACCAACGGATATAATATTTCTGTAGAAAAAACAATTTGCACTCACTTCTGCCGGAAGCGTGTGATCCACCCGGACCCAGAACTTTACCTCAATCACACTAAAATCATTATCAAGGACTCTTAAATTTTTAGGCCTAACTTTGGACAAAAAACTTACGTTTGCTAATCATATTTCTGACATTCGTAGAAAATGCGAAAAAAAGCTTAACATTTTAAAAGTTTTAACCAATACCTCTTGGTTGGCCGAGCGGGATGCTCTCATGCAGATCTACATAGCCATCATCCGTTCCAAAATAGACTACGCTTGCTGTGGCTATGGATCGGCCTGTCAATCAGTGCTAAAAAAACTAGACACAGTGCATCATACTGCACTACGCATCTGCTCCGGAGCTTTTAGGACATCACCCGTGCAAACTCTTTATATCACCTGTTGTGAACCTTCACTCACCCTCACACGTCAAAAACTATCTTTCAATACATATTTTCGTATCCTATCTTATCCCCCACATCCCTTGAAGAATTCATTATTAGACACTCGTCTGGACCGCCTTTATGACAACCGTCCTTCCTGTACTCCCCCTTTTGGACTCAGTATTCGTAGGAGTCTCGCCGGTACCCAACTGGAGGATGCACATGTAACCACATGCTTTTTTCATAAAATACCACCATGGACTGTGTTGCAGATCTCTTACCTACAACCTTTTGAAGGCTTTACTAAACCAAACACTGACCCTAAAGTATATCAACAGTTATTTCTGGACCACAAACACAAATATCAAAACTACGAAGACCTCTATACAGATGGCTCAAAATCTCCCAATCATGTCGGTTTTGCATTTATAACTCGTAATCATGCTTGCAGCTATACTCTACCACTTTTTTGTTCTGTTTTTACAGCCGAACTCCTAGCCATCTATGAAAGCCTTCAATATATCTCAGGAACGAATAAAAAAAGATTTATCATCTACTCTGACTCCCTTAGTGTACTGGAGACTTTGAAATCTGGCACTGTAACACATAGCTACATAATTAAAGTTTTGCATACCTTCGAACAACTTACAAACCGTGGGTACAGCTTTCTCCTCTGTTGGGTACCCAGTCATATTGGGATCAGTGGCAATGAGAAAGCCGACACACTAGCCAAGCAAGCTACACTCCCATACAACGGCAATCTACCTTATAGTGACATTAAGGCTAGCATCTCTGGCATAATTAAACGAATCTGGAATGATAAATGGGATTGCGAAACAAGGAACAAACTCCATTCAATCTGACCAGCCCTCACTCATTGGTCCTCTCATCCCTATCGCAGACTTGATGTCATTCTGACACGTCTCCGTATAGGTCACACGAGGCTTACCCATAAGCATTTACTCCTGGGCGAGCCTGCTCCAGAGTGCCCCCATTGTCATACTCATCTCACCATTCATCATCTTTTAACCTCATGTACTGCTTTTAATGCTTTTTACCACATAATTTTTAACTGTTCTCATCCCGAACTTGGTGAAATTTTGGGTGAAACCCCACACCGTAATTTGTTCGCTTTTCTCCGACGTACCAATATTTTTTATTCAGTGTGAAGTGTCCACCTTTGTCTGACTGGTATCTGGATGGGAGCCCCCATCCAGATGTCCTTCTGTTAACTTTATACACTTTTACCCTTTTACTGTTTGCTTTTATCATTTTTAGACTTCACAGTTTTTAGCTTTTCTAGTTTTAGGCAACATCCTTTTACCTGACAACATCGTTTTTACACTCTATATACATAGTCTGGCGCAGTATGTCCATTTTGGACCTTGTGCCAATAAACACAACTAACCAACCAACGAACTTTTAAAAATCCTGTTGATTTTATACTGAGTATGTACTAAAAACTCTTCTCAGCAAAATTAACGCATTCGTGAATTGAAACAAACACGTCTCCTCGGCGACGAAACTAAATAAACTGAAGTTGTTCGTAAAGTTAAAGGAAACTGATAACCACTGGCAGCCCTAAACACACGCATTCCAGTTTTCTTAGGAAGACTCGTGCAACGAGTTTGTCGTATACGAATGCACCCAATTTCTTAAATTATTTTTCTATATGTGCATGGATGAAGAAACGTTTAGATAACGATGCATTCTGTTTAAAATTTTTTTTTTTTTAAATCAAGCATTTTTGACAGTTTTAGGCTACTACTATTCAGACTAAACCTATTGTTCAGTTACTAAGTTAGTAAGTGGGCGGGGATACTAAAAGTTTGTAAATGTGAATTCAGATACATTTAGTACTAAACACGTGACTAACACCAAGGGAAAAATGAGGGAAAAGTTAACAGGGAAGTTAGTAGGGCTTGTTCCAAGCGTACGTTTGTTTAGTGTGATTTAGTAACTTTTTCGGTTACGTGATTTTAGCAGCTTGTTTTGTCACGTGTTTAGTATCTCCGCCTCGAAATTCTATCTGAATCCGCTTTACTAAATTTAGTAACTAAACAATAGAGCATTTCGACGGATCCCTCCTCTCTGCGATTGGTCGCCGTCTTGCGTGACAGCTTGGAGTTCTCCTAATGTATTTCAATGGGAAAAACCCGATTTTCAACATTCAAAAAAAGTATTTAATTTAATTTTTTGGATGATTGTAATGGATGGAATTTGTTAATCAGACCTTCTACTTTTGTGTCCCAGGTGGCGTTTAATATTTTAAAAAGCTTAACATATAATATTTTAATGATATTTCAAGCGACTTTTTCCGCTGGTACTGCGTTCGGAAAGACAACATTATGTACGGGAATAAACACAACGTTTGTTTTAAGATTCGGCAGGTCATTCGGATTACTATTTGTTTACAAATATCATTGTTGTGCATGTGAAATTTTCTTACGTTGTGAGATTTATGCAAGAATAAAGTTTTGTTTTTGAATTATAATTCATCGGATATTCTGTATGCCCTAGAAAACATTCCATTAATATTTATATTAAAGAAGTGTTTATTTAAATTCCTATTACGATATATTCAGATTGTTTTTTTTTCTTTTATAAAAAATAAATGTACTGCTGTATTAATCATAGTGTTCTTTTAAATATGTAAATGCCTGTAAAATAAGACCAGTTATCCTATTAATAAAAAAGTGTAACATATGCATCGCATAACATATTTGTACATGTAATTAATCTAATACGTATGAATATGAATTAAAAAAATAATCCAATAAATCAACTAAATTAAAGACGTAGACCAATTAATGTAATCTTTGGTTGGTTGGTTTTTTTGGCACAAGGTCCAGAAAGGACATACTGCGCCAGACAAAAGATTAAGCCATATACAGAAGTGTTCGGGTAAGGGGTATCATAAAAACCTAGTAGAAGCTAAAATGTAAAGGTGTAAATTGAGACAAGTAAAATTCAAAAAGTGGTAAAGTAGATAAAAGAGGTAAAAGAAAGACCTCTGGATGGGGGCTCCCATCCAGATACCGGTCAGATAAAGGTGTACATTTCATACAGAATAAAAAATGTTTGTGCATCGGAGAAAGGCAAACAAGTTACGGTGTGGGGTTTCACCCAATATATCGTCAAGTTTGGGATAAGAGCAGTTAAAAAGTTTTTTGTAAAAAACATTAAAAGCAGTGCATGAGGTTAAAAGATGACGAATGGCGAGATGAGTATGACAATGGGGGAACTCCGGAGCAGGTTCACCCAGGAGTAAGTGCTTATGGGTAAGTCTTGTGTGGCCTATGCGGAGACGTGTCAAAATGACATCTAGTCTTCGATAGGGGTGCGATGACCAATTTGCGAGAGCTGGGCGAATAGAGCGAAGTTTGTTTCCGGTTTGATTGCCCCAATTATCTGTCCAGATGCCTTTTACAATGCGACAGATGCAAGACTTGACGTCGCTATAGGATAGATTGCCTATGTATGGGAGGGTTGCATGTCTGGCAAGTGCGTCTGCCTTCTCGTTCCCAGCGATCCCCATATGGCTGGGTACCCAACAGAGGAGGATGTTGTACCCACGGTTTAGAAGTTGTTCATACTTCTGTAAAACCTTGATGACATAGGAATGTGTTAAGGAGCCGGATTTCAGATTTTCAAGGACACTAAGAGAGTCTGAGTACAAGATAAATTTCTTTGTATTCATTCTGGAGATATACAGGAGGCTTTCATATATGGCAAGTAATTCGGCAGTAAAGATGGAGCAAAATTGAGGTAGAGTATAGCTATAGCTATGATTATGAGCCACGAAGGCAAAACCGACGTGATTTCCGCTTTTGGATCCATCAGTGTATAGTTTTCCATATTGTTCATATCTGTTGTTGTGGTCAGAGAATAACTGTTGGTAGATTTTAGGATCAGTGTCCTGTTTTGCAAAGCCCTTGAAAGGTTGTAGGTAAGGTATCTGCAATATATTCCATGGTGGGATATCATGAAAAGAGCATGTAGAGACATTTACATCCTCCAGTTGGGTACCGACAAGACTCCTACGAATCCTTAGTCCAAAGGGAGGAGTATATATGGGACGATTCACATAAAATCGGTCAAGATGAGTATCTATGAAAGAGCTCTTTAATGGATGTGAGGGATGAGAAAGAATACAGGTATAGTTCTTCAAAGTTTCGATATTTGCTTTTATGGTCTAGAAATAACTGTTGATATATTATGGGATCAGTGTTTGGTTTTGTGAAGCCTTCGAATGGTTGTAGGTAGGAGATCTGCAATTTAGTCCATGGTGGGACTTCATGAAATGAACAAGTAGACACATTAACATCCTCCAATTGGGTACCGACAAGACTCCTACGAATCCTTAGTCCAAAGGGGGGGGGGTACAGATGGGACGATTTGCATAAAAACGGTCAAGATGAGTATCTATAAAACAATTCTTTAATGGATGTGAAGGATGAGAAAGAATACGAAAGTATGTGTTTAATGAGAGCTTATGACGTGCGAGGGTGAGAGGTGGCTCGTGGCAGGTGACGTAAAGACTATGTACAGGTGATGTTCTAAAAGCACCAGAGCAAATGCGTAGTGCAGCATGATGCACAGTGTCTAGTTTTTTTAAAGCTGATTTGCATGCTGACCCATACGCGCAGCATGCATAGTCCATTTTTGAACGTATGACAGCACGGTAAATCCTCAAGAGAGCATCGCGGTCTGCCCCCCAAGAGGTATTGGTTAGGACCTTTAAAATATTCAGCTTTTTCTCGCATTTACTGCGAAGGTTAGAAATATGGTTAGCAAAAGTAAGTTTTTTGTCGAGGATTAAACCTAAAAATTTGACAGAGTCCTTGATAACAATGGTATTATGACCTAGATAAAGTTATGGATCGGGGTGGATCCCACGTTTCCGGCAAAAGTGTGTACAAACTGTTTTTTCGACAGACATGGTGAAGCCATTTGTGTCGCACCATTTTAGGATGCGGTTGATGGCAGTTTGAAGCTGCCGTTCAACGAGACGCATATCTTTCCCCTGGCAGGAGATTTGAAGGTCGTCTACGTATAGGTTACCGTGGACGGTTGGGGGCAATTGATTAAGAATATTATTGATTTTTATAGAGAAGAGGGTGACGCTAAGGACGGAGCCCTGGGGAACACCCTCTTCTTGTGTGAAATTATCAGACAGAGTGCCGTTGACCCGGACACGGAAGTTTCTGAGCGATAGGAAATTTTTTATGAAAGTTGGTAGATTGCCTCGAAAGCCTATATTATAGAGGTCTTGAAGGATGCCATATCTCCATGTTCGGTCATATGCCTTTTCGATGTCAAAGAACACTGATACTAAGTGATTCTTCCTAAGGAAGGCATTACGAATTTGCATCTCTAAATTTAAAATATTGTCAATAGTGGACCTGCCTTTGCGGAAACCACTCTGAAAGGGGTGTATATGGTCCCCAGTTTCTAGAATGTAGACAAGTGCGTAACCATTTTTTCTAGTAATTTACACAGACAGCTAGTAAGGGCTATGGGACGGTAGTTACTAGGGTTAGAGGTATCTTTCTCAGGTTTTGGGAAGGGAATAACTATTGCATTGATCCAGGCAGAGGGAAAGGTTTGTTCGTTCCAGATTCTATTGTATAATTGTAAGAGGTGAAGTAGAGAGTCATGGGATAAGTGTTTAAGCATTTCATAAGTTATACCATCAGGACCAGGAGAGGTGTTTGAAGACTCTCATAAAATCGGGTGAGTTCATTGTATTTGGTGAGTTCATTGAAGGTAAAATCACTATTATAAGAGAGGTGTGAGGAGGTTTTGAAATTTATTTTTTGCCGTTCAGATCTTTGTTTATATGAAAGAAAAGTGTTTGAGAAGGAGGTACTGCAAGAGATAGAGGCAAGAGTATGGCCGATAATATTTGCTATTTCTTTTGTATCCGATATTATATTGTTATTAATGGACAGACAGGATATTGAAGAGTTATTATAGATTCCCATGGCTCTTTTAGTTTTCATCCATAGCTCCTTACTAGAAGTTGAGGTTGTTATGCTGGAGACATATTGCATCCAGGATTGTCTTTGACTGTGCCACCTTATTTTCCTTGCATAGGCTTTTGCTTTCTTAAAAACAAGGAGGTTTTCGGTGGTAGGGTACCGTCAAAAAATGCTCCAGGCTTTCTTCTGCTGCTTTTTTGCTATAGTGCAGGTTTCATTCCACCACGGTTTTTTTGTTTTTTCGTTGGGAGTTGCTACACTTTGGAATTGCTGCATCAGCAGCTTGCATTATAATACTGGTAATTTTTTTCACAACTTCGCCAATAGTGCCTTCAATGTCTTCAGATGATATAACAGACATCTTGGAGAAGGTTTCCCAATCTGCTTTGCCGTGTATGTATCGGGGAATGGAAAAGTTACAGCTAGGGATTTGATAAGTGGGTGAAAGAATTATCGGAAAATGATCACTATTGTGTAGGTCACCAGAAACAGAGAAGTTGTACAGTGGCATAAAGGAGGGAGAGCATATTGCAATATCTATGGCATGGAAGGATTTGGTTGGATAGTGGAAGTAAGTGTTGTCGCCATTATTCATAATGCATAAGGAAAAATCTGTGATTAGTTGTTCAATCTGTTGTCCTCTATTGTTAGTATCTTTACTGCCCCACAATGGACTATGGCCATTCATGTCCCCTAGGATTATGAAAGGGGGAGGAAGTTGCTGGACCAAGTTATTGAGCTGAGTTTGGGGAATTGTTTCGTTTGGTGGGAGATAAATATTGCAGATTGTAGTAAGGTATTTGACGTGGATTCTAATGGCGACAGCCTGCACACTTCTACTGAGATTAAGTATATGATGAGGGTATTGATTATTTATTAAAAGGGCAACACCACCAGAAGCCCTTTCCCCGAGCTCATAGTCTTTTCTCAGGATGTTATAGTTGTGAATGCGCGTTTGTTTATTAGTTTTGAGATATGTTTCCTGAAGGGCCAAACAAGCAGGATTATGATCATAGATGATCGTTTTGAGGTCATCAATTTTATTTAAAAAACCGCGGCAGTTCCAAGAAAGCAGCAGGGCCATAATCAAGTGATGTTAGGGATGACTGAGAGCTTGCTTTTAGTCCCCGTAGGTGTAAGTGGGGTACTAGGAATATTATCGTCATCCATGATATTGTCTGAAATGTCAGAGTCCGTAGGATCCAAGTTTAATATTGCGTCATCAATGGGTCGTTGTGGAAGGATGCGTTTAAGTCTGGCTTTATTATATTTTGACCTGTAAGTTGCACTTTTTTTAATTAATGGTTTATTCTGAGTGGAGGGATTGCTTTGGTGTATTTTCTTGGGTGTGCGTTTTTGAGAAGTGAATGAAATATTCTGGGTAGAATGCGATTTTTTTGCATTTTGAATAGAAGTAGATGGAGAGACAGGTACGGATTTCGGTGGGTCGGTTTGGATAGCAATTGATTTGACAGTTTTTACTGCTGTAGCATAAGACTGACCAGGTTTAGGAGTGCGGGAGGCTATTATTTTACGGGCTTCTGGGTAAGATAGTCCTTGTGTGGCGCGCAAGGACTGTATTTCTTTTTCATAGGTCCATTTTGGACAGGAACGGGAATAAGACGGATGATCTTGTTTGCAGTTAATACATTTGGGTGGGGCAGAGCATGTATCACTGTCGTGGCCAGACGTACCACAACGGGCACATACTGGGGAGCCACGACAGGAGGTTTTTGTGTGACCGAACTTTTGGCGTTGAAAACAACGAGTTGGATTGGGTACGTATGGTCTAACAGGACATGAAAGGTATCCAGCTTTAATGTGCAACGGAAGTTTGGGAGTTTGGAATGTTAAAATGATATGTTTTGTTTCTAGAATTTGGTTATTGCGTTTTATGGTGATTCTGCGAACTGCACAAACGTTTTGAGATTTTAGATTATCAAGAATTTCATCCTCAGAACAGTTTAACAGGTCAGGTTCGGATATGACGCCTCTTGATGAGTTGAGTGTGTTATGGGGTGACACAGTAACAGATTTTTGACCAATAGTTTTTAATTTCATGATGTTGGTTGCCTGTTTGCTATTAGTTACTTCTATTAAGATGTCTCCTGATCGTATTTTTTTAATTTTAGAAACTTCTCCAACATTAGCAATTATTGACTTGTGAATTAGAAATGGGGATGTTTGACTAAAGTTTCCTTCCTGACATTTGATAACAAAAAATTTTGCATTAATACCTCCCTGAGTAAGAGAGTTCGGAGCGTTGACGTTTGACAAAGAAAATGTCGTATCAATATTGGGGATTGGGAGTTTCGGACCCGACCGCACCACCCACCACGGAGCCCAACAAGGGGATGCACAAGCGTGCACCAGTGCTAGCCGGGTCTATACGCGCACAGTACATCCCTTAGGCAGCGTCCACCCTTAACGACGTGCCCAGTAGATGTCCGTTTGCTTGATCCCTAGCAGTTGACGGAAATCAGTACCACCAGCCGGTTGATGCACAGGGGAACGCTGTGCACCTCCCGTTTACCCGAAGCCGAGGCCAAAGCAATGTGTTGGAGAAAATCCCCTCAATTACCAGGATCCCCATTTCCGGGGACACGGGTCTCCACGCACGGCAAACACGTGGGTAGTTTTCCGCCAATAGAAGCTGACGGCACAGGGCGACCGCAGCTTCTAAAGGGGGGGCCCTCACCTCCACAGAGGAAACTACACTGAGGGGGAAAAGGAAGGAGATAGCTAAGAGAAGAGGAGGGTAGAACAAAGATAAGGGAAAGATCGCTGGGGCCCCGGGATTGCGACACCCGTAAAACGTAAAGTAGGTTTTCCCCCTGAGGGGTTAATGTAATCTTTACTTAGTTGCATAATTATTTAAATTGACAGTAAACATGAGTGCAAAATGTAAATTTATAATTCGATAAAGCTTCTGCCTTTTTATTATAAGATGGAAAACATGTTTTGCAATGTTAGCTCATAAAACTGTACTAAACAATTCTACAATTACATTTTTGAATTTTGTTTCACGTTAGAATCAGAACAGAAATCAAAAGCTGGAACTCTGACCCTGTATTTCTTTTTTCTGGGTGAATTTTTACATATTAGGCGAAACCCAGCAAAGCTCATGAATACTTTGCTCTGAAGCCCAACACTAGTATACATTAATTCATAAATTTTCCCCTTTTCAAGCACAAACTGATTTTAGCAGACACAACAAATCATATTCGCTTCACCTCGACCAGATTTGAGAGTCCTGAGACCACCAGAATTTGGGTGTTTTCTGTATAATGTTTATATTTCTTCCTGCTAATTTCCGACTATTTAATTTTATATCACTGTTCTGTGAAATAATTATTATATGGGAAAATCTTTAAATTATCGTTATTTTAATTAAATGTGCTACCAACCCCAAATTGCAGGGGTTTGCAGTTCGCTACTGAGTATTAACATAAGAATATTAAGGCTCCGGCACCTTTTTTTGCTAGAAATTGCTGCTAGCCCTGGAGCAATTAAATGTTTTCTCATTGAAAAATTTCTTTCATTATTTTCCAAAAAGTTACACCTTTTGTATATAACCCGCATACAAAAATATCCCCAATCGGTAAAATGTGTGCCATATTCTGATGAGGTGATGTACAAAATTTGAGAATTATATCCTGAAAAGTGTCAAAGGTATGAAGATAATGAGTACTGACTTAAACTAATTTTCAGTAGTTCTTGAAAGGAAAAAAATCACAATCACATTTTAAGGGTCATACAGATATTATGAAAGAATATTTTACATTCAAATATAGACCCCAGTCACCTTTGTTTATAGATATCCCTTAAGACGTTATATGATGAAAGGCTGAAATTTTGTGCATCACCTCATTTGTGCATGGGGTACATTTTATTTTCTAGGAATTTTTTTGTAAGGTAGTTCTAAGAAATTTTAAAAAGTGTAACTCTGTGAAAATTAACAAGAGGAATTTTCTCTTAACATAGTCTTTTTTTTTAACCTTATTTTAAACATTTATTCAATTCACACTGCCTAATTATCTTTAATAGATAAAGAATTAAAGCATGTTATCACTTTCTAGGTGCACTGTACGTGTGTGTGTCTATACAATTTATAAACACTAATATTTTTACTTCCTTGTATGACGTACAAAGAAATAATGTGATTGCAAAAAGAATTCGGTATCCAGATTTCGACTACCTCTAAATTTACTGAGTTTTTGCTTGACATCTCACTGTACACATGCATGTATGTTCCTATAAATTCATGTACAAGCATTCTGACTGGCAGCTAGACCATTTTGATCAGTGTTTCCTGGCGCCTGTACGTACGTGTGTATGTAAGTAACTCACATATCTTAAAAAGTATGAGTCGTACAATTTTGAAATTTTATATTAAGGCTTGTTGTAACATCTACATCCATACATTATGCTTTATGGGCAGAAATTCACTAAAGTGTAATTTAGAGATATTAAGTTATTTCAAATGAAACAAAAGTGATATATGTTGTTAAGGATTACAAAATGAATCTTGCCATCAAAAATGGTATCTTTATCATTTACAGTTCTACAGGAGCACTCAGAAAAATTCCAACAAATTACAGCCAATGGCAGTTTTAGAAGCATTCATTCAGTTCATTTCAAGCAGAATAACATCTTACCATATGGTTGGATAATGGTCCGGTGACGATCAGACACCTCCCTCAAAAACTGCGTCAAAAGTCTCCAAACTTGGCAACTTTTGGTGTATATATTTCATTCGCATATCTCAAAAACTATTAGTCGTAGATTGCTGAGATTTTATATATAAGATTGTTGTAACATCTAGTTGTACACCTAGATTTTTTATTCCAATCTACTGGAAAGTTTATTTACAGGACCACCCAAAAGAATTTTGGTACATGCATGAATCCTTGCAGTCTGCCAAGACGAGTGATTTTTCGCTTTGATAAATCCAGGTTGCATGAAATCATGATGGCTCCGAATACAATTGGCTACAGTTTGCCTGCACATTTTCCGAAAAAATAATATGGCACGAATGTCTATCAGGATAATATGCAACTACCAGAATTCCAATACATTAATGTCTATAGACATCTTCAAATAGTGACGTAGCCAGAAATTTTTCATGGGAGGGGTTACTATTGTAACTCACATATATGTATACATGTGTGTGGTGAGGGAGTGAAGAATATACATTTTGTATTGCAAAAATTTCAGGGTGTGTGTGTTGTGATCCCTTATTCCCCCCCCCCCGGCTACGCCACTGTCTTCAATATATTATGTCTGTAGTCGTTCATTGTTTGGTCCATGCACAGAATCTCGCTATTTGTCATCCACCGTGTTTATCATCCAAAATATCGCTAATTTAACACCAAAAATAATTATGCATTTTGCATGACTCTAAAACTTTTAACCGTAGAATGTTGAAATTTTGTATTAAGAACTATTGTAACATCTAACTGTGCTTTTGATTGCTGTGGGCTGAGTAATTTATTTACAGGGTCACCCAAAAGACTTAAAATATATTAAGGGTCTATAGATACCTTCATTTCATTAAAAATCTGTGATGAATAACTGTTTCAGCTGTGACTGAAATCTCGCTATCGCAAGCTTATTGGCTTTTGTCAAAATATTGCCCAATTAAGTGAAAAAAATCTTTAAAATTGAACTCAGCTTGGCGGTAAACTTTAGAATTGCAGTATTTTGTCTCTTTCAAATGAAATAAGTTTAGATGAAGTGCCCCGAAAATATTTCTGGTTTAATAGAGGTACAAGGAAGTCATGTGGTGTCCATATCAGATTTATTAGTTCAATGATTTGATTAAAAAAAAACAATCATAATAAAAGGAGTAGTATATAGATTTTTACAGTTATATTCTTCCGTGATGATTGTCTGTAAGAGAATTTTTTTTCAACATCGTAAATTACAGTGTTACTTGAAAATATGTTTTCACATAATTTACACAGGAACCAGACTACATGCAAGCGATAGATATTAAAAAAATCAGATGTCAGTCAGCCAATTTAAATTACTTTAGAAGTTATTTACAAAAAAATTGAAAGAAAAAAAAAAGCATCATATTTGACTGCATAAAATGATTTAGGTTCTTGAATCTAAACAGGAGGTAAAAACAGTATTCATAGAAAAATTGCTACTGGCGTATTATCCCGGCACTCAAACAAGACATGCGATTTCTCGCCAAGATAAATGCCGATCACATGCAATTATTAATGATTTCGAATACGATTGGCAACAGTTTCCAGCACATTTGATGAAAAAATACTTTGTTGGAAATGACCATCGGGATCAGGGTTGCCAGATTTGGCTAATATTAGCCAATTTGGCTATTTTTTATCACGTTTGGCTAGAAAATTTATAAAGAAAATAGCCAACCTGAATTTGGCTAATTCTTGGCTATTTTTATTGAGGTTTCTAGAAACTGGCTCCACTATTAACTAATTTTTTTAAGCATATTTGACTCGGTAAATTTTTGAAGAAACTGTCTAACTGTTTTAGCCTTAGCAGGAAAGAAAATTCAGTTACCTCAACCAACTTTAGCACTACTGAGACTGAGAGAGGGACGTGGGGTCAGAGCTTTTGAAAGGATGGTGATAGTATTGTAACGGGATGCAAGGAAGCGATGAACGCAAGTAGACTGGGAACCATACGCGTTCGAATTCTGTGTTTTAAAAGAAGGGAGAGTAGCCTACGGCAAAGCGTTTATATTTATGCATTCATTTGAGCGGCACTGCATTACTTAGCCAGTAGCGTAACCAGGATTTTATTTCGAACTGGGATGAGTAATAAATTTTAAGCTAAGTAAGAGCTTACTTACTTATTCAAGAACAATAAGTTAATTTAGTTCACCATAAAAAGAAAGGGGCCAGAGTGGCGTAGCCAGAATTTCTTTTCGGGGAAGGGGGTCCAAAATTTTCTCATCTATGTATCAATTACACTAAAATAAGTGAAAAAATTCCCTTACCCGTGTTTGTCTCCAGAAGTCGATCCAGGTATGATTCCTAGGGTCCCATTTTTGTGAAAATTGCTTATTTTTGTGAATTTCAATACTTAATTTTGTGAATTTCAACACATATTTTTGTGAATTTTCATACCAATTTTAATGAAAGTAGCTTTTTTTTTGTTAAAATAATTGATAAAACACATTAAAATGTAGGGTAAAATGCCAATGAAGGGCCGTTTTAATCCATTACATTTTTGTGAAAGGGCTTTTTCAATCGATTATATTTTTGTGAAGGGGTTGCAAAATGGATCCAATTTTCGTCTGCATCGACCTCTGTTCTCTCTAGTTTCGGGAGAGAGTAGGCAACAACTCCTAGATATAGAAGGCCTGAGAACAGAAGCTTTTACATCATCAATAGGTCTTCTAAGATGACGTCATCACAGTGTTACTTTCACAAAGTAAACTATTTTAAATTTCTGGTGAATTATAGAAATTTCAGAAAATATGTTAAGTTGAAAATAAAAATTTAAATAAATTTCTAATAAAGAGTAATTCATTATGATCTATTTCTATAGCATATTATATAATTAGTGATGGTTAAAATTTGCTGTTTGTCGTAAAATTAAATTTCTATCTTAAATCATTAAAGTGTTTTATGCGGGAGTACATTCACCACAAACTTTGAATAGTTTTACTTTGTGAAAATAAATGTCTAATGACGTCATTTTAGTGGACCTAGTGATGACGTAAAAGTTCCTGTTCTCAGGCATTGTATATCTAGGAGGTGTTGGAGCAGGGCCCGTTTATCACAAAACAGGGCCGTGGGGCAGAAGTCTGAATGGGGGTTCCCTACACGTTGTTACTGTATCTGGCAACTACTTTATGTACTCGTATTTCTTCTGTGTTCGCATATGAATCTTTGTCATAATTAAATGTATCCAACATGAAGTATACTAATATTGGATAAATGAGAATGCTTATAAACGTTATAAACATATGAAACAACAGCATTATGAAATAAGCTTTATTAAAAATGAAGACTTAAAAAATAGAACTAAAAGTCTGACTTTTCATTATATTAATAATCATAATCGGCAAATTTCTATTTATGGGTGCCCCATTCTCGCTGAGTAGTCACTTAAAAAACTTCAGTGGGTCCTGCAAGTTACCGCGAAATCACTTAAAATCTAGCAGCCATTCTAGTTACCACTTCTTTTTGCAGAAATCGTTAATCTGCTGTGATATTTTTTCTATGGAGAGGGGGGAGGGAATTAAGTGGAAAAAACGATTTTTGGAATTTGTGTGTAAATTCATAACTGAAAAAAAAATAGGCATTTACTACATTGGAAAAACACCCTTAAACTAAATTCATCTACTGCAATAATTTAGAGGCCCCTTTTAATCGAAGCCCTGGGCATACGCCCTCTTGCCCCTGCAATAATCAGTGACTGGGTGGGAGCCCCCCCCCCCCCCATCGCTACGCCACTGGGATGGGCTGCAGATCCCCACCTTCAAAATAAAATCCTCTCTATGTTACTAAGATAAACAGAATTCTTCAGTCCATTCGTATTTATTGTATACAGTATGAATGATTGTTCATTAAATTATTAGGTACTTATTTTGTTCATGTGCCTTATGACCGATTTTGTTTTTCTTTGGGGGCTGAACATGTACGGAATTCAAGAGCAGAAAATAGAAGTTTCTCTTTGAATTTAAAAAAAAAAAACGTTTTAAAAAATTTTGTGATAATGTCGTCCTCCCCCCCCACCTACCTCATGTAAGAAAACGTGTCCATACTCTATTCCAATTTCTGCTTTCAAAAGTCTAATTGAAAATCCAAAAGATGGCGCTGCAATCGCTGGTTTGGCTATTTTTGGCTAATTTTCAGAAGCCATTTGGCTATTTTCATAAACTTTGATCTGGCAACCCTGATCGGGATAATACGTAAGTATCTAAAAATCTTCAGAATAATTTCTAATCCTAATATCAGCTCCACGCAGAACAGAGTGGAAATAGTTTTAGGTAAAAGAATGAGGATTTATTTTAATGAAGTACAGTTTAACCATTTAATTATCTGCCCATGGACACGAGAACAACAACAGTATAACCTTGATTTCACGAAGTCAAAGAAACAACAGAAGGAATTGAGATAAGAAGGTGAAATAAAAGAGGGTGTCAGTTTAATAGAAAAAACACATTTATTCAAGATATTTAAGTTCGACTCCATACCTAATTCAGAATACTGCAAAAGAATAAAAAGGCTGGTAGCCAAGTTTAGTGATTTTGAAAAAGTAGATTCTACAGTGGTTTATTTTTTATTTTTTTTAGCATAAGCAACAATAAGTAATCATACATTAACACATCACATGCCAGTTTCAACATAAGAAACTTCCTGTTTTATTTATTTATTACTATTTTTTTAATAAACCAACCACTGGTACAAAACTAGTTCTGTAAACAATGTATAAATTGACTTTTTAATCAAAATATATTTTAAAAAAATAATTAACAAACGAATTCTTTCATGTTTTTTATTGATTTATTCTAATGCACATTTAATAACAGAAATCACACCAGAAAGTGTTATCCACAGAAAGCATGCACTAAAATTCATGTCAATCTAAGGATAAACCTATCTAGTCATAGTCATAGCTTCAAATTACATTGGAGACAAATTATCCATATATTTAAAAATCATGAAAAAATATCACAATCCTAAACTAGAAACAATATATAATTTTGCAATTAGAGTTTAATTAGTTGCTGACAGCTTTAAAATTTCTTCCATATTTCTAAATAAATAATGTACATTCTTTCGTGCACAGTCGTGGATCGCTGTCTAAACTGAAACGCCTGTTGCTTGCTATTTTGCAGTTTGTTTACATTCTTCACACTGGGGCTGCGTTCGTAATCCGAAAACTCAATGAACCTCCTCAGATTACACGTAGTTTATACGGATTACTGAGATTGCTAAATAATACATTTAGGTAAAGAAATAAAATGCGCAGAACGATGCGCGAAGCTGTCACTCAGCTGACGTCAGAGACACGTCGCGTCGAAATGCTCTATAGGTTTAGGCTACTATTCAGATAGATTTAGTAGCTACTAAACCTATTGTTAAGATACTAAGTTAGTAAGTGGGCGGGGATACTAAAAGTTAGTAAATGAGAATTCAGATACATTTAGTACTAAACACGTTACTGTTACTAACACCAAGGGAAATGTTAACAGGGAAGTTAGTAGACCAATCAGAGCGTTTGTTCCAGGAGTACGTTCGTTTAGTCGGTGATTTAGCAGCTTGTTTGGTCACGTGTTTAGTATCTCCACCTCCAAATTCTATCTGAATCCACTTTACTAAATTTAGTAACAAAACAATAGCTTTAGTAACTACTAAATCTATCCAAATAAGGACCTTAATGCCTATTTCATTGTATGGACTGCCCCTTTAAATCGTTCTGAGGAGGTCATAACTTTAGCGCCATGGCGGAGAAAATATCAATTTTGTCAGGATATTCGTGGGGGGAAATCGTAGTTATCCATGGCCATGGCACAACACTACAACTACAACACAACACATGGATCGGTCTTAGCATGACATATTTATTATTTTTTATTTCCCCCAAAATAAATGAATAATTTAATTTTTAGTTTAAAGAAAAGAGTTAAAATTAAAATTCTTAATTAGACTGTAATAAAGCTGAAAATTTTACTGTTGTAATTGTTCATCTTTTTAGCGTTGCTTTAATCTAACGCTAGGCCTAAAGATGTTCTTATTTTACCAAATGAAATAATTTCTTATGAATGCTATGCAATAACAAAATGTTGCTAATTAATAAAATCATTTTTTTGTTTCTTTTCTTTTTTTTATTAAGGTGAACCTGCACTTAAGAGAATAAATTCAAAATTCATGAAGTAATATTTGTATTGCTGTTTGCTGCACAAGATTAGGGATGAGATTACTATAGTATTTATTTTTATGTCTATGACTCTACTGTATTTAAAGCAATCTAATAATCATTCAATTTTTAATTTCACTGGCCTAACAATCAGCGCTTTCGTATTTCGTTCGTGTGGAAAAATCCTGGAAAAAAACGTCCCGGGCAAAACATAATTTTGTTCATTCCGTCTCCGTCCAATTTGTGCAGTTTATTCAGCTTCGATTTGCAAACTAGAAACATTGTTTTTATTAATTCTTAAGCAAAAAATCGAAGACTTGTTTTACTCTCCCTCTAGAAAACTGACTAGTGTGTAGCATAGAATTGGTTCTTGAATGTGACCTTCATTCAAGAAATGTTGGTAATTTATTTCTCAAGAATGGACCATCAAGTAAAAGGTTAATTTGCCTTTCTATTACTGGTTCAAAATTTTAGTATTTATTCCAGTTTTCGATTATGATTTAGATTTGAAGGAGAACGAATTTATTTTAGTATACATCAAATGATTGGTTTTCAAATCAAAGGCGGATCCAGGGGGAGGGCGCAGGGGGCGCGCGCCCCCTCCGAGAAAAATATATTTACACTAGATAAATGCGACTTTCAGCAATATTAAGTCGGCTTTACACTGGTTAAAATGAGTATACACAATTTGCGCCCCCTCCGAAAAAAGTTTCTGGATCCGCCCTTGTTTCAAATGAAGATTAAATTAAGGAATCTCTCATCCCCAACTAAAGTTTTGGAAATATAATTTAAAAGTATAATTGTGAAAGTGTTTACGATTTTCTCAATTATTGTTATATGTTATATAAAAATGAAGAAAGTTTGTGAAAAGAATTCTTTTTCTCCCACTTCAATAAAAAGGCTTAAGTTTATACTATATCATGAAAGAAACTCCGTTTTTTCATGTGCAGCATAATTAAGTTGCCTTAAGGCTGGCATACATTTAAAAACACAGTAGCCCAAGCCATCGCTGTAAGTGTTGTAAAAAAAAAAAAAAAAAAGAAATTTGGCTTACAGTGGAATACTTTATTCAGTGCATACACACGAGTTGCTGAACACACAGCATGTAGTTTTCAATGTCAGGTTCGTAGCTGGGAGGGGGGGGGATATCGGAATATATCCCCCCCCCAAATTTTTGGATTAGTGGTTACAAGATCAATGCCGTGCAGAATTCAGTCAATTTATACACATGTAAGTTCATATCCCCATCCCCGAAAAATTTTCCTGGCTACGTGCCTGCTCCATGTTATCGTTAATTGTAAATACATTGCTTTTTTAAAAATACAATTGTTTCTTATATTTCAACCAGTAACCAACTACAAAATATTATTTGCATGATGTCATAAGAAACTCTTCATCTACATACTTTAAAATATGGTATTGAATGCTTTAATTTCAAACTGCATCAAATCGCATTTAGAATAGAACAACATACAAAAGGTGTTTTTATTCAAACTGTTATGTATGATAATTAGATTAACATAAAACAATAATCAATTTAGGTGTTGCCATTCACCAGTGTATCAATACTATCGATTTTGGTGCCGCATTTATGGGAAAACTCTTTAAAACTATGCAGTTAGTCAGATAGAGTAGTCTACCAGACATCGGACCACCTTGATACCGCATACGTTAGTGTATTATATACAAAGCTAAAAAGTTAACATCTTTATAAGTTTTATATGCAGTGTTTAACAACATTACTGATTTTTCACGAGTTCTTGTCTTTAAGAGGTGTAGAAAGCTCAAATTGTTTTCAAAAAGAAATCAATGATCGAGTATGAATTAAATCTTATTTTTTATTGAAAATTCAAAACAAAATATTTTCACAAAACTTAGTTCTTTCCTCATCACTTATTATTTAAGTTTTTAAAATTTATTCATTTATTATGTTTATTAATTAATGTTATTTCTCAGTATGTAATTTTAGTATTAAAGTATTTTAGAATTAAAGTATAATAATATTTCAGTTTATAATATTTTTTGGTATATATATATTTTAGCTGGATGTACTGTTGGATATTGGTAATATCCGGCTACTACCAATTATCCGGCTTATTGACCAGATAGGACGGATGCAGTATGTTTGCTGGATATCTGTTGTATCCCTAGTATGAATGTATTTTGCTGTATAATTACTCCAGTGCAAGCTAAAAATATGCATGCATAAAAATAAGGTAAAACTAGAAGCAGTTGTTAAATTTCAACTATCATTTTATAAATTACATTCTCTTTTTATTTTATAAATTGGGATGCAATGTAGACCTACCTCCTCGTGGTGCATCCTGGGAAACATTAGTGGCTATTACTAACACTAATGGCTAAATGGTCTATGGAAATATAAGTATAGTGAAACATACTGGTATATTTCATGAACTTTTACAGTGTAATATTATTACTAATTAATTAAAAATAAATATATATACACATGCATGCAATTCATGCTTCAACTGTCTCATGCATATATATATATATATACAGTTGATTCACAATATCTAGAAGTTGGCAGGACCGGCAAAAATATTAGAGATAACTGAAAGGCCATGGGACGAGTTGGGAGTAGCCACAACTATATAGATTAAAATAGTTACTGTAACAAAGGCTATTGGACGATAAGATACCGAATCGGTCCCAGAAAGGTATTGGGCTCATAATTTCAGGAAATGTTGGTAGTCATAAGATACTTCAATGCAGCAAGTTTCAGATATTTATCTATTACAGTTTCTGAGTAAATCGAAAAATCAGTAAAAATTGTTATTCTCGGCACCTTGTGAATCGATTGCTCTAAATACAGGATATGTTTTGAGATATGATGGTACCTTCTAGAAAAAAGAAAAATATGATCAATATCTGTTCATAAGAACCTTCAAAAAAATGAGGTTATTTTCTTAATTTTGATTTTTAACCATGTTACAATAACGCTGAAAATATGAAACTATTTTATTTTTAAATTCCCCATTCAATTTTCGATGAAATTATGAGCTTGGGGAATTTTTTAAAACGGTACACCATATTGAAAAAAAATTAGATATCGATTTTTTGCTCAAAAATCGATTTCTTTTATGATTTAATGCTTGAAATGATAAAATACAGAACTTTTGCAATTACTGTACTAGTGAAAACAACAGAATAAATTAGGAACACTCGTATGAAAATAATTGTTCTTTCTTCAATATTAATATTCAATTATAAGTTATTAAAAAATCTATTAATTATATTTATCTGTGAAAGATAAAAAATCATCTTATGAATTTGTGACTAGTCCTCGTCGCTATCTTCATCAATCACAGTAGTAATATTGTCTTCATTAAATGAAGTATTGCTGCTGGTCTGGGGATTTTAGCCAAATATCGTCCGTATGCCAGGGAAAAAATTATGACAGCTACATGTGAACAATAACCAATTGTCCTCAGTCCATTAGCACATTCGCAGCTGTATCTTGATATTCCACTCCATCGAATTCTATTTGGTTTATATTCAATAAAACATCTGTAAACCTTTCTACCAATATGGTGAGATTGTACTTGAGTCTTCAATATATTGGTTTCATCTCTGACAAACTGAATAATCATATCTGATTCATCCATCATTTCTGCTGCTAAATACAATATTGCTTGTTTATATTGATAGGAACCTGTAAATAAGTTTTAAGTCTTTTTTGGTCATTTCTGGAAAATCTGTCAAGTGACTAGACAGAATTGTCTCAAATGGAAGTTTTTTTCTCTGCCAACCATTTTTGTCTACTTCCTCAGCTAATGTATTATCAGTATTCCGAGATTTTATCATTTCAACAATTTCATCTGAATACTCTGCATCAGATGTTAGACTTTTGTTGTACTGATTGTGAAGAAATGATGCAATTCTATAAAAACTACTGACTCTGCTTAACATTTTATTGTCGAATTTTCGGTCATTTAGATGATATTTTTGTTTCTGCATTCTGTGTACTGCTTCAACTACCCAACGAATTTTTGTCACGTATCTTCACGCATTAGATTCAGTAGTTGTTAAACGATTTTGTTTGCCTTTCAGTGACGGCATTAACACTTCATAACCTTTTTCTTCCAAGTGCCCCCTCAGGGGGAAAACCTAATTTAGGTTTTTACGGGTGTCGCAATCACGGGGGCCCCAGCGATCTTTCGCTTATCTTTGTGCTACCCTCCTCTTCTCTTAGCTATCTCCTTCCTTTTCCCCCCTCAGTGTAATTTCATCTGTGGAGGTGAGGGCCCCCCTTTAGAAGCCCGTGGAGACCCGTGTCCCCGGAAATGGGGATCCTGGTAATTGAAGAGTGTTCCCGTAAAGGAAATAATCATTACGGAATTTCCATAAACACGGAAGAAAGTTCAACACATTGCTTTGGCCTCGGCTTCAGGTAAACGGGAGGTATACAGTCTTCCCCTGTATATCAATCGGCTGGTGGTACTGATTTCGATCAACTGCTAGGGATCAAGCAATCGGACATCTACTGGGCACGTCGTTAAGGGTGGACACTGCCTAAGAGATGTAATGTGCGCGTATAGACCCGACTAGCACTGGTGTGCAAGTGCACACCCCCTCCTTGGGCTCCGTGGTGGATGGTGCGGTCGGGTCCGAATTTCAATTCCCCCAACATGGATTCGAAAAATTCTTTGTATATCGTCAACGCACCGCTGTACACTACCAATGAAAACATTGAAACACAATTAACAAACATGAGCGCTCGATTCCTCATCATACACTATACTGAAGGTAACTTTAACGAAACATCGCCATTTTTAATACACAAATGCATAACCGACTATGTCGGAGAGGTCAAAAAAGTTAAAAAATTAAGATCTGGAGACCTGTTAGTGGAAGTATCAAGCAATAGACAAGCTTCCAAAATCATGAAAATTACAAACTTTGGCATAAACCCTGTTACAGTGACACCCCATACATCCCTAAACATCTCACGAGGAGTTGTATCAGAACCCGAACTTTTGCATTGCTCAGAAGCTGAAATATTAGAAAACCTAAGAGACGAGAAAATATGTGCTGTGCTTCGAATCACTAATGGACACAATAATCAAACAATCAAAACAAAACACATTGTCTTAACTTTTCAATCACCTACAATTCCATCCCACATTAAAGCTGGCTATCTATAATGCCCTGTAAGACCATATGTACCAAATCCCATCCGTTGCTTCCAGTGTCAAAAGTTGAGTGGATTCCGCAAAGGCAGAAGCACAATCGATAATATCTTACATTTAGAAACTCAAATCCGTAACGCATTCTTAAGAAAGAACCACCTTGTATCAATATTCTTTGATATAGAAAAAGCTTATGACCACACTTGGATATATGGCATACTGCGTGATCTCTTCAATATGGGCTTCCGTGGAAACCTTACCTATATTTATCAAGAATTTTCTCTCACTCCGGAACTTCAAAGTA
The DNA here is from genome assembly GCA_038373885.1 of Cheiracanthium punctorium. Taxonomy (NCBI): domain Eukaryota; kingdom Metazoa; phylum Arthropoda; class Arachnida; order Araneae; family Cheiracanthiidae; genus Cheiracanthium; species Cheiracanthium punctorium. Next base: position 508,581 of record JAWZYV010018994.1, read on the forward strand.
CGCATCAAAGACACCCTTTCTGATAACTTACACAAGAAGAGGGTGTACCACAAGGCTCTGTCCTTAGCATCACCCTCTATTCTATAAAAATCAACAATATCCTTAACCAGCTCCCTCCGACAGTACACGGTAGCCTATATGTTGATGATCTACAGATCTCCTGTCAGGGGCAAGACATGCGTTACATAGAACGGCAGTTTCAGACCACTATTAATCGCATCCAAAAATGGTGCAATACCAATGGGTATAATATTTCTATGGAAAAAACAATTTGCACTCACTTCTGCCGGAACTGTGGGATCCACCTGGACCCAGAACTTTACCTCAATCATTAAACAGTTATTGTGAAGGACTCTGTTAAATTTTTAGGTCTAACTTTTGACAAAAAACTTACGTTTGCTAATCATATTTCTGACACTCGTAGAAAATGCGAAAAAAAACTCAACATTTTAAAGGTCTTAACCAATACCTCTTGGGGGGGGCAGAGCGTGATGCTCTCATGCGGATCTACCGAGCCGCCATCTGTTCCAAAATGGACTATGCAAGTTGCGTTTATGGATCGGCTTCTAAATCAATGCTAAAAAAACTTGACACCGTGCATCATACTGCACTATGCATATGCTCCGGAGCTTTTAGGACATCGTCTGTACATAGCCTTTATGTCACCTGTCATGAACCATCTCTCACTCTCATACGTCATAAATTATCATTAAATACCTATTTTCGCATCCTTTCTCATTCTTCACATCCCCTAATGGACTCGTTTATAGATACCCAACTGGACCAGTTTTATGAAAATCGCCCTTCCTGCACGCCTCCTTCGGACTTAGGATCCGCAGGAGTGTAGTCGGTACCCAATTGGAGGATGCTAATGTGTCTACCTGTTCATTTCATGAAGTCCCACCATGGACTAAATTGCAGATTTCCTACCTACAACCATTCGAAGGCTTCACAAAACCAATCACTGACCCCATCATATATCAACAGTTATTTCTAGACCATAAAAGCAGATATCGGAACTTCGAAGAACTATATACTGATGGCTCAAAATCTCATAATCACGTTGGCTTTGCTTATGTACATCGTAATCATTCTTACAACTACACCCTACCTTCATTTTGTTCCGTATTTACAGCTGAATTAATAGCTATTTATAAAAGCCTTCTTTACATCTTGAGAACAAATACCAAACATTTCATCATCTACTCTGACTCTGTATTGAAGAATCTGAAATCCGACTCCCTAACTCATAGTTATATTTTGAAAGCCCTACGCATGCACAAGAGACTCATGAACCATGGATACAACATTCTCTACTGCTGGGTACCTAGCCATATTGGGATTCCCGGAAAGAAAAAACCGATTCTTTTGCCAGGCATTCTATCGACCCATATAACCGTGATCTGCCCTATACTGATATAAAGTCTGGCATCTCTTCCCTAACAAAAGGCACTTTGAATCACATATGGGACTGTGAAACCCAAAACAAACTTCACTCTATCTGGCCAGCCCTTACCCACTGGTCCACTCAACCGTACCGCAAGCACGATGTCACTCTCACTCGTCTTCGCATTGGCCATACAAGACTAACCCATAAGTACCTCCTTTTGGGTGAACCTGCTCCTGAATGCCCACATTGTCATACTTATCTTAACATACATCATCTTTTAACCTCTTGCTCTGCTTTTAATGATTTTTACCAAATATTTTTTAACTCTTCTTATCCCAAACTCGACGACATATTGGGTGAAATCCCACCTGGATGGGAGCTTCAATACACCTGGATGGGGCATCTGAATGGGAGCCCTCATCCAGATGTCTTTGGTTTACCTCTTTTATCTACTTTTGAATTTTACTTGTCTCCTTTTCACCTTTATGTTTTAGCTTTTACTAGGTTTTATGACACCTTTTATGCTGAACACATCTTTATTTGACTTAACTCAATGTCTGGTGCAGTATGTCCTTTCTGGACCTTGTGCCAAAACAGCCAAATGTTAGACCCTGGAAGGGTCTAATAGTAAGTGGGAAGTTAACCCACGTATTGGCAAATCGCCGAAAAACAAATTCACTAACTTTACTTAAGTTTTATTATGCAGAGTTAAAATATGCAGCGTTAGTGATTGCTGTAAGTTTTAAAAGCCTGACAAAATAAATTTTTTATAGGATTTCTGGAAACATTAAATTGTGAACTAACTCAATAAAACAGTCATTAAGTAAAACGTAACAAATTAGTTTAACAATAACAATATAAAAACAGTTACATTAAAATATGACTAGATAATTTGATATGGCTGACAAGTAAAAGGATATTCTTATTAAAACAGAACTTCATATTTAAAGGCAGTAAACTTAATATTTAAACCTAGCAGTAGTCGTAACCTATAAACTTAGCATGTAAACTTAACATGGCCATAGCGTTAACGCTTTAAAGAAAGAAATTATTTCAAAGGAACTCTAAATGTATTTGTTTACCAGTGGATACCGGAGAGGCACACTTTGAATCACAATAGAATCAAATTCTTGTAAAGTCCTTTCATAGCACTTGAAAAAGAAGATCACCGGGCTTTCATAATACACTGCTGAAGAAACATCACGGGAAAGATGATCACCGGGCTTTCATAATATACTGCCGAAGAAACATCATCACACAACATCTATTATACCCTAAACTGGGCAGGAGTTGAGAAGAATCACATACTGAAATCTGAACAAAACTCGAAACTGTCGTCGGCTTGTCGAGGCGGCCCTTTTAAGGGGAGTCACAACCTTCGAGTAACTTAAAAGAGCTGTATTTTGACCTATTTTCAAAGCTTTCCTACACCTTTAGTTATTGATCAATCTAGACAAAAATTTTATGTGTTATTCTTTTATTATTAATAAATGTATATATGCAATACCATATTTATCAGAAAATAGGAAATTTATTTATGACATAAAATATTTGTCGTGTTTTTCAATATCAAGATTTCATAGTCAGCTACTGCGTGCAAACTCACAAAATGAAATATTGACGTACAGTTGAAATATTTACATTTTTATAAGCACAATACAGTAGGTAAGCACCTACACCTAAATATTTTTTTCTAAATTTAAAATTCCCCCCCCCCCCCTCAAGGTTCAATAAAAAATGAAAATCAAAAATGTATACTTTTCATGATATATATATATATCTTTCAAAATGACAAATGAATACAAAAACATGAAAAAACAGGTGTAGGTTATAGACATTAGTATTATGTACTTACCCAGAAAATTTGAAGATAATACCTGAATAAGTTTTCACACAATCATGTGCGCAAGTTGCAAAAATGTAGTTTTGAGGAAAACGCGTTTAAACTTTTAAAAGTGAAATTTTTTTATATATGCATTCCCTATTATAAATTTTGGGCTTTAAAACATGCCTGCAGCATACACTACACCCTCTGATTCCTCGTTAGCTGCCTCAGCTGTCAATTTGGCAAGTTTTCGAGCTCCGCGGGCTTCCAAAGTTGACATTTCGGCTTTCAGTTCAGCTGCAGCAATGCGTTTTTCGTCCATCTCGACAGAAAACTGTCGTGCATATTGACCTAGATGGAATCCGATATCATTCATCATCTTTAACCTACCAGCTTGCCCATCATAAAACAAAACTACAGCAATATTGACTGCAATTTCTACAATATCTCTTCCACATCCTGACGTTTCTGGACAAATTTTCCAAAATAACGAGTTTAGAAATTCATTAGAGTTTTGTGTATGACCCCCTAAGCATTTTTTTTAGAAACGATGGCATTGAAAGATCTTTAAAAATGTCTTTCACAGCATCCATAACAGGAGCTGGAATAGTGTTCCTGTGCTTGAATCCCTGAACATTATTGTTTGCTAGTGCCTTTTGGTAGTGGCACCACGAGTCTTTACCCGCAGGACAAAAATCGTGAGTGGGCTCCAGGTCACAAGAGCGTTTATGGTAAAAGATAGCCCAAATGGCTTTTCTCATATCCTTTACCGAGGTACTATGTTTTCTTATCGCGTTGCCATAGTAAACAGTTAGTTTGTTTATTGCTGCATCTGTGAGTCTACCTTTTCCGCCAATAGTTTTCCCATCTGACAGTTTTTTAGTTTTCATTTCTTGTTTTTTTTTCCTTAAACGGCTACCCATCCTTTTTTGCACATGACCAACGCATTCAATTTTCGTGATGTTGACATCTTTTCCATATGGTTCGGATTGTTTTATAGCGGAAAATGTTTTGCAGTCTCCATCACCAATGTATTCAGTATAGCGAGCACCATAATAAGATTGTGAGCGCTCAAAAATTCTTTGCATACCGACCACTTCCATCATTCCTGCAGAACCACTGTGGTTTTTACTGCAGAATTTTGAGTGCTCGGTGCGCCACTTTTGGTAATCTTCACCCTCTCGTACACCTTTCCATGCATCACAGTCCCTGCAGCTCGAGGATAGAACTTCACAGTCAACGACTTTTCCTGATAAGCCTCCAATAACAGTGCATACACCAACTAAAGATGAATGGCCCCTGGTTTTCCAAGTGCCATCGCCACTCACAGTTCATCCTTCACAGCACAAGCCATGCTGTTTTTAGCTGTAATACTAGAGCTATTTTTTATTTTTTTCACGATTTTCCTGTAGGACTCATAGCTTACAGGTGGAGGCAAATCCATCAGTCCACAAAAGGTTTTAATACCTGAAAAACCTTGTCCTAAAGCTCTCATTACATAAATTAGCCTCATGTTTATTTCAGCGATTCTTTTGAAAGTATCTAGCATTGCAGAATTTCGTATGCTTGATATTTCACCACACACTTCACAAACAATTTTAATATTTTCTGAGATGCCAGATAACACTTTCGATGAAATAGTTATATTTCCACCACAAATTTTACAGGAAGCACAGTCCTCGATGGCTTTAAAAACAATATTTGTATCCATAAAGCTGTAACCTTTAAAATCTTTATCACTTGTTGCAGGCATACATGTATTTTTCAATTTTTTGCTCGAAGCAGAAACACCGACTTCAACCTTCTTCTTATCTGCTTTCTTTTTGTGTTGATTACCACGGAATATATGCGTTTTTGGTCTTTGACCTGATCTTCTATTCTTTTTTTTATCCATGTTATTAAATGAATTTAACAAAAATAAACAGATCACAAATATTACTATTTCAAAGGTACGAAGATAAATCAAAACAGCCAGCAACTAGATATTGAAGCAATCCGCATGGCACAAACACTAAGTAAACAAACACTGTGGCTTATCTTATTAGAAGTTTAGTTGTAGGGGTCCTGCTTTAAACAGGGAGAAAATAAATAATTGACCAAGGAGTTTATCGCAACAAGTAAGGGGAAAATATAGAGGTGAAATGTGAAACTAGCAAGATCAGCAGGGAGGAGTAGTCTGCTTTCTAATGTAAACAAATGCTGTGAGCTCTTTAAATCGTACGGCATCCACATTTCTTTTTGCAATTACTCGCGTTCTAATAGGAATATTTTCATGCGGTTTGAAGCAAATAATTTAGAAATGTTCAAATTTTTGAAAAATTCAATAATATTTTTTTTCGATTTAAAGGTTGTGACTCCCCTTAAACAACACTCGGGCAGGAAACGCCCACGGAAGCGCACGCAACCCGATTACGATTCAAGCATTCGATTAGGCAACCGATGTGTGATCGGCAAACAGCAATTCGGATCGGCGGCACGGGACGTCGAATGACGTCACTACGTTCATACGGAGAGCAATTGACAGCTCGTCAGTAGTATGATCAACAAGATGGCGGCCGCCGTGGCGATAAACAGGAAAGCATCGATGTAAGTAAAACCTTTTAGGATTAATTCATGCTATGCAGTTTAAAGATGGTGGGAAGAATAAAGCCAGTGCTAAAGCTAAACTGGAAACTTATTAAAGTTGAGAGTCCTCCTCTGTTGGGTACCCAGTCACATCGGGATCAGTGGAAACGAGAAAGCAGACACACTAGCCAAGGATGCGACCTTCTCATATACCGGCAATCTCTCCTTTAGAGACATAAAGTCTAGCATCTCTGGCATAGTGAAAAGCATATGGACCGATAAATGGGACAGTGAAACTGGGAACAAACTTCATTTTATCCGTCCAGCCCTCACACATTGGTCATCTCATCCTTATCGCAGACTGGATGTCATTTTGACACGTCTCCGCATCGGTCATACGCTGCTTACTCATAAGCACCTGCTATTTGGTGAACCTGCTCCAGAGTGCCCCCACTGTCATACTTGCCTCACCATTCACCATCTTTTAACCTCATGCACTGCTTTTAATAGTTTTTACCAAGCACTTTTTAACTGCTCTTATCCCAAACTTGATGAAATACTGGGTGAAACCCCGCACTTTAATCTGTTCGCCTTTCTTCGGCGTATCAATATTCTTTACTCATTGTGAAGTATATACTTTTCTCTGTCTGGTATCTGGATGGGAGCCCCCATGCAGATGCTCTTGTCCTTTTAATCTACCTTTTACTTTTCTACAGTTTGCTTTTACTGTCTTTAGACCTCATGGTTTTTAGTTTTACATGTTTTATACAACACTTTTTTACCTGAACACTTTCTTTTACTATTTACACACCTTGTCTGGCGCAGTATGTCCTTTCTGGACCTTGTGCCATTAAACCTCAAATAATCAAATCAATCAAATCATTAAAGTTGAGAGTTGAAAGGTAGTACTGGGCCAACACCATACCAACCAACCAACCAATCTTCCAAGTGTGCCTGAATGTCACGAAATCCTTGATCAACAACCAAAACATCACCAGGTTCCAGTAGATTGCAAATACCGCAGCCTCTCAGATTCTATACATGCAACCCTTCAAAGGCTTCACCAAGAAGAATACAGATCCACAAATATACCAGTAACTCTTCCAACCTGAAAAACACAAGTACAAAAATCAAGAAATCTACACTGATGGCTTTAAATCTGGGAATCATGTTGGCTTTGCTTATGTTAGCCATTCTCAATCCTACAGTTACACGAAAATCTGAAATCTGGCTCCCTTCTTGCCAACAGCTATGTCATTACAGTAATATGTCTGTACGCACAGCTTATAAATCGTGGGTACAGTATTCTCCTCTGCTGGGTACCCAGTCATATTGGGATCACTGGCAACGAGAAAGCAAACACACTTGCCAAGCTTGCGACCCTCCCATACAGCGGCAACCTATCCTATAACGACATTAAGTCTAGCATCTCTAGCATTATAGAAGGTATCTGGATTGATAAGTGGGACAGTGAAACTGGGAACAAACTTCATTCTATACGCCCAGCTCTCACACATTGGCCTTCTCACCCCTATCGCAGACTGGATGCCATCTTGACACGTCTCCGCATTGGTCATACGAGGCTTACTCATAAGCACTTACTCCTGGGTGAACCCGTCCCGGAGTGCCACCCCCCTCAGGGGGAAAACCTTCTTTAGGTTTTTACGGGTGTCGCAATCCCGGGGCCCCAGCGATCTTTCGCTCTCCTGTGTTCTACCCTCCTCTCCTCTTAGCTGTCTCCTTCCTTTTCCCCCTCAGTGTAGTTTCTTCTTTGGAGGTGAGGGCCCCCCTTTAGAAGCTGCGGTCACTCTGTACCGTCAGCTTATATTGGCGGAAAACTACCCACGTGTTTGCCGTGCGTGGAGACCCGTGTCCCCGGAAATGGGGATCCTGGTAATTGAGGGGTCTTTTCTCCAACACATTGCTTTGGCCTCGGCTTCGGGTAAACGGGAGGTACACAGCGTTCCCCTGTGTATCAATCGGCTGGTGGTACTGATTTCGATCAACTGCTAGGGATCAAGCAATCGGACATCTACTGGGCACGTCGTTAAGGGTGGATGCTGCCTAAGGGATGTACTGTGAGCGTATAGACCCGACTAGCACTGGTGTGCAATTGCACATCCCCTTGTTGGACTCCGTGGTGGGTGGTGCGGTCGGGTCCGAATCTCAATTTTCCCCAACATGGATATGAAAAATTCTTCGTCAATCGTCAACGTTCCGCTGTCAACCGCTAATGAACACACCGATACACAATTTGCACACATGAATGCCCGATTCTTCCTTATCCACTCTGCTGAAAGTAAACTTAATGAAACATCGCCATTTCTAATTCACAAATGTATCACTGACAATGTAGGAGAAGTCAAAAAAGTTAAAAAATTAAGATCTGGAGACCTATTAGTAGAAGTATCCAACAATAGACAAGCTTGCAAAATAATGAAAATAAAAAACCTTGGCCTAAAAACAGTTACAGTGACACCTCATACCTCCCTAAACATCTCCCGAGGAGTCGTATCAGAACCCGACCTTCTGCACTGCTCTGAAGCTGAAATACTTGAAAACCTAAAAGATGAAAAAGTATGCGCTGTGCGTCGAATCACTATTCGGCGCAATAATCAAATAATCAATACTAAACATATTATCCTAACTTTTCAGTCTCCCACTATTCCATCTCATATTAAAGCCGGCTACCTATTATGTCCCGTCAGACCATATATACCAAATCCCATCCGTTGCTTCCAGTGTCAAAAGTTCGGCCATACTAAAACCTCCTGTCGTGGGTCACCTGCCTGTGCGCGTTGTGGTGCTTCTGACCACGACAGTGAGACCTGCTCTGCAGCTCCAAAATGTGTAAATTGTAAAGAAGAACATCCTTCATACTCCAAATCTTGCCCGAAATGGGCGTTTGAAAAAGAAATCCAGTCCCTACGTGCCTCTCAAAGAATCTCATATCCCGAAGCCCGTAAGTTAATAGAAAGCCGGACACCAAAACCTGGTTTATCTTATGCAGCTGCAACAAAATCTACCAAAACAATAGCAACCCAAACTGAATTACCAAAATCTGTAGCTGTCTCATTTCCTTCTGCAACTGCACAAACATCTAAACAATCGACTTCAAATCAAACTAAATCCTCCACGTCTTCACAAAAACATATATTGAAGAAAAACTCTCAAAATGTTAACTCCACCCGACCACAAATAAAAAAGTCTTCTGTCTACCGAACAAAGTACAACAAACCCAAAATCAAACATGTCCCACCACAACGCCCTATAGATGACACTATCCTACACTTGGACCCTTCTGACTCAGAAATGTCAGATCTTCCCATGGATGATGACGACATTCCTAGCACCCCTCTCAAGCCTACGGGGATTAAGAGCAAGATGAGCATCATCCCAAATACATGATCATGGCTCTGCTGCTATCCTGGAATTGCCACGGTTTCCTAAATAAAAACGATGACCTCAAAACATTAATTTACGATCACAATCCCGCTTGTATTGCCCTGCAGGAAACTTTCCTTAAAACTAATAGACACACAAACATCCGTAACTACACCATCCTTCGCAAGGACAATGAAATCAATGATAAGGCCACAGGTGGAGTTGCCCTATTAATTAACAATAGCTATCCTCACACTATGGTCAATCTTAACACAAATCTCCAAGCAGTCGCCACTCGTATTCAATTAAAACAACTTACAACAGTATGCAGTATATACCTCCCTCCTAGTGAAGTAATAAGCCAAACTTCCCTCAATAGTCTCATCCAGCAACTTCCTCCTCCTTTCATCCTCCTTGGTGACATAAACGCTCATAGTCCTTTGTGGGGAAGCAAGGACACCAATAATAGAGGCCTTCAAATAGAGCAACTTCTCACTGACTTCTCCCTTTGCTGCATGAATAATGGCGACAATACTTACTTTCACTACCCAACTAAAACTTTCCATGCAATAGACCTTGCCATCTGCTCTCCTCCAATCCTCCCGCTGTATAACTTCTCTGTATCTGGTGATTTACATAACAGTGATCATTTTCCGATTATTCTCTCACCTTTGTATCAGAATCCAAACCAAACTTCAAAAATACCGAGATACATTCACGACAAAGCAGATTGGCAGGCTTTCACCTCACTGTCAACAATATCCCCAAATATCATAGAAGGCACTATTGATGAGGTCGTTGAAACAATAACTACCACCATCATCAAGGCAGCAGACCATAGTATTCCGAAATCGGGCACAAGCTGTCGCAGAAATAAAAAACCGTGGTGGAACGAGGCATGCACCCTAGCAAAAAAGCAGCAGCAGAAAGCCTGGGGTACCTTCCGCCGATATCCCACAACAGAAAATCTTATTGCTTTTAAAAAAGCAAAAGCAGTCGCCCGCAAGGTGAGGCGGCAATCTCAAAAGGAATCATGGATGCAATATGTCTCCAGCATTACAACATCAATTTCTAGTAAGGAGCTATGGACCAAAACAAAAAGAGCTATGGGAATATACAACAACCATACAATACCCTGCCTTTCCATCAATAACAAAATTATCTCTGATACCACAGACATTGCAAACACCATCGGCGAAACTTTGGCTCTATCCTCTTGCAATACCTCTTACTCAAATACCTTTTATACCCATAAACTGCAATCTGAACGGCAAAAACTAAATTTTAAAACCTCCTCGCAGCTCTCCTACAATAGTATCTTTACAATCCATGAACTCACCAATCAACTCAGACAGTTACCGAATACTTCTCCTGGTCCCGATGGCATCACATATGAAATGCTAAAACACCTTTCTCATGATTCCCTTGCAAATCTACTTAAGCTTTTTAATAGAATCTGGAACGAACACACCTTTCCTTCCTCCTGGAGAAACGCCATAGTCATACCCTTTCCAAAACCCGGAAAAGACACTTCCAATCCTAATAACTACAGACCCATAGCCCTTACTAGTTGCCTTTGCAAACTGCTGGAGAAAATGATCAATGCACGCTTAGTTTACGTTTTAGAAACAGAGGGCCATATACACCCCTACCAAAGTGGCTTCCGCAGGGGCAGATCAACTGTTGACAACATACTATATCTAGAAACTCAAATTCGTAACGCTTTCTTACGACGGAACCACTTAATATCTATTTTCTTTGACATAGAAAAGGCATATGACAAGACCTGGAGATATGGTATCCTCCGGGATCTCCATAATCTAGGCTTCCGTGGCAACCTTCCAATCTTTATCCAGAACTTCCTTTCATTTCGAAATTTCAGAGTACAAATAAATGGCATTCAATCTAATAGTTTCGTTCAAGAAGAGGGCGTCCCTCAGGGCTCAGTCTTAAGTGTTACCCTCTTTTCAATAAAAATCAATAACATTCTCACTCAACTACCTCCATCTGTACACGGAAGCCTATACGTCGATGACCTTCAAATTTCTTGTCAAGGAAAGGACATGCGTTACATTGAGCGTCAGCTCCAAAACACCATCAATCGCATCCTAAAATGGTGTACCACAAACGGGTTTAACATTTCAGCAGAAAAGACTGTCAGCACGCACTTTTGTCGTTTACGTGGGATCCATCCTGATCCTGAGCTCTATGTGGGTAGCTCAAAACTAGAAATACGTGACTCCACAAAATTTTTAGGGATATACTTCGATAAGAAACTGACATTCACAAATCATATCTCATATATCCGCAACAAGTGTGAAAAGGACTTAAATATCCTAAAGGTATTAACCAACACTTCTTGGGGAGCGGAGCGTGACACCCTGTTGCGGATCTACCGTGCAGTAATTCGTTCCAAAATCGATTACGCCTGTGGTATATATGGATCTGCTTGCAGGTCAACAATAAAAAAACTTGACACAGTGCATCACACCGCACTACGCATTTGTTCCGGAGCTTTTAGAACATCACCCATACAAAGTCTTTTTATCACTTGTCATGAGCCTTCTCTCACCCACATCCGTCACAAGCTGTCATTAAACAACTATTTTCGCATCCTTTCTCATCCATCCCACCCATTGAAGGACTCTCTTTTGGACACTCGCCTGGACCGTCTGTACGGAAATCGGCCCTCATGTACTCCTCCCTTTGGACTAAGAATGCGTAGGAGCCTTGTTGGTACCCAACTGGAGAATGTCAAAGTCTCTCCTTGTTCCCTTCATGAAATTCCGCCATGGACTACACTGCAGACGTCGTACCTCCAACCATTCAATGGCTTCACAAAACAGGATACAGACCCAAAAATTTATCAACAGTTATTCCAAGATCACCAAAACACATATAAGAAATATAAAGAAATATACACTGATGGTTCAAAATCTGATAATTATGTTGGCTTTGCCTTTGTCGAAAATAACCATACCTGCAGCTATACTCTTCCTCCGTTCTGTTCCATATTTACAGCTGAATTACTGGCCATCCATGAAAGCCTTTTATACATTTCTAGAATGAAGACCAACAGATTTACCATCTACTCTGACTCCCTCAGTGTACTAGAAAATCTACAATCAGGCTCCACTACTCATAGCTATATTCCCAAAGTGCTACACATGCACGAACAGCTGACAAATCGTGGGTACGACATTCTTCTCTGCTGGGTACCCAGTCATACTGGGATACCGGGTAATGATAAGGCGGACACATTAGCCAGGCATGCTACAATCCCGTATACTGGCTATCTCGCATACGAGGATATAAAGTCAGGCATTTCTAGCATAATAAAAAGCAGTTGGATCAATAAATGGGCAGGTGAAACCGAAAACAAACTGCATTCTATCCGAACTGATATCACTCATTGGCCATCCCTTTCATATCGAAAGCAGGATGTTATATTAACTCGTCTCCGCATTGGTCACGCGAGACTCACCCACAGACACCTACTCCTGGGTGAACCTGCTCCAGAGTGTTCACATTGTCATACTCACCTTACCATTCGTCACATTTTAACTTCTTGTACAGCTTTTAATAATTATTACCAAATATTTTTTAACTGTTCTCATCCCAAACTTGACGATATATTGGGTGAAACCCCTCACTGTAATTTATTTTCATTTCTTCGACGTATCAATCTGTTTTACTCCGTGTAAAGTATACACTTTTCTCTGACTGGTATCTGGATGGGAGCCCCCATCCAGATGTCCTTGACTTATTTTTATCTCCTTTTTACCTCTCTACAGTTTGCTTTTATTCCTTTTAGACCTCACAGATTTTAGCTTTACATGTCTTATACAACACTTTTTTACTTGAAAACTTTATATTTTACTATATATACACATAGTCTGGCGCAGTATGTCCTTTCTGGACCTCTTGCCATTAACCCCAACCAACCAACCAACCAACCCGGAGTGCCACCACTGCCATACCAACCTTACCATTCGTCATGTTTTAACCTCATGCACTGCTTTTAATAATTTTTACACAACATTTTTTAACTGTTCTCATCCTAAACTTGACGATATATTGGGTAAAACCCCACACTGTAATTTGTTTGCATTTCTTCGAAGTATTAATATTTTTTACTCAGTGTAAAGTATACACTTTTCTCTGACTGGTATCTGAATGGGAGCCCCCATCCAGATGTCCTGGACTTATTTTTATCTCCTTTTTACCTCTCTACAGTTTGTTTTTACTGTTTTTAGACCTCAAAGATTTTAGCTTTACATGTTTTATGCAACACATATTTACCGCTGAATTACTGGCCATCCATGAAAGCCTTTTATACATCTCTAGAATGAAAACAAACAGATTTATCATCTACTCTGACTCCCTCAGTGTACTAGAAAATCTACAATCGGGCTCCACTACTCATACCTCTATCACCAAAGTGCTACGACTGCATGAACAACTGACAAATCGTGGATTCAATATTCTCTACTGTTGGGTACCCAGTCATATTGGGATACTGGGCAACGAGAAGGCGGATAGCTTAGCCACGCAAGCTACAATCCCATACACTGGCTATCTCGCATACAATGACATAAAGTCCGGCACCTCTAGCATAGTAAAAAGCAGTTGGACCAATAAATGGGATAGTGAAACTGAAAACAAACTGCATTCTATCCGACCTTCCCTCACTCATTGGTCATCCCTTTCATATCGAAATCATGATATCATTTTGACTCATCTCCGCATTGGTCACACGAGAATCACCCATAAACACCTACTTCTGGGTGAACCTGCCCCAGAATGTTCACATTGTCAATCTCACCTAACCATTCGTCACATTTTAACCTCTTGTACTGCTTTTAATAATTTTTACCAAATACTTTTTAACTGTTCTCATCCCAAACTTGACGATATATTGGGTGAAACCCCTCACTGTAATTTATTTTCATTTCTTCGACGTATCAATCTGTTTTACTCAGTGTGAAGTACACACCTTTCTCTGACTGGTATCTGGATGGGAGCCCCCCATCCAACCAACCAACCAACCGGAATCTCAAAATCCGGAACTTTTCATGCTGATTTTAATTGATGTATGGCTATCTTATTTTTTCTTCTTCTTCAATAGATCGTTTTTCTGAATATTTTTCTGTTTGTTTCGTATTTACCCTAACATTTCTTTGCCGATCACCATTACTGCCGCAAATATTTGAATCAATGCATTCTCTACTACCGAGATAAAAACAAAAGTAAATACGGCTTGGTTCGCTTATTACTTTTAAATTAATTGCAGTCAAAGGTGCAGTGTAGCTGATTGAAGAATTGAAAGATAATGCGAGTGCTTTCATAGAACATTAATATGTTTGAGTTTTTAAAACGAGACAGCATGTTTATGCATCATCGTAAACACGTGGCTTCGGCTCCACTTTGCCTTGTTTCTAGACATCCTGTCACCGTGCGAAATGCAATAACTATCGCGGGAAGGAATTCGCCAGTGCTTTGAAAAGCAAGAGGGAAAGGAGGGGGGGAATTGGTACGTTTTGATGTAATTAAGAAGCTGTGAAGAGAGTAAAATTCGGAATAATTCAGCTTGCAAAATAAAACTCTATGGTACAAACTATGGAGAGATTTAATAAATTCGATTTTATATCTGAGAGTCAACTGATAAATGTGCATATGTTAATTAACCAGTTAAATACCGAACCCCCCCCCCCCAAAAAAAAAGAAGCAAGTCAAATTAACCGATGTATTTAATGTAAATACAAAGCTAATTAGATTCTAATAATAATTTAATACACTTATTTTAAATTAGTATTTAAATAAATTTGTTACTATTTGTGTTATATTTTATGAAAATGTTCCAAAATCAACAATCTTTTCTGCTTTTTAGTTTGAATTAAACACTAAATTACATTTGTTCCAGTATAGTTCATTTTTTTTTTTTTTTTTTTGGCGGTTTATACAGCGATCGTATGCATATTTTAAGACAACTTTTCATTGATAAATAATACACTGGTCAATAGCACGTGATCGGCGATGGTTTTAATGGAAATTTTCAACACATCTGTAATCCGGAAAAATCGGCACCGCGTCATTCCCGCCGATGGCGGATTATCGGATCTGCACTGTATATCACTGCATTTGATAACACCCTTCCACCAAGAAATTGGATCTAAGGTTTTTCTGACTGAATCTTGAAAGTAAGTCTTTGGATACGCGTCACTTTCTGTTTCAAAACATATCACAGCAGGCAACAGATCTCCGTTTTTCCTTTCTATCCAGTCCCTTGCTGTCTCTTTTTGGTCATTGCTCAATCTTTCTCCTTTGTACTTTGGATGCATAAGATAGGCAAACATATGGTGGGGTAGAATTGCCTGGGTAAACCTATGTGATAATGCTTGAAAGTGAGTTTCAATTCAGAAATTTGAAGAACTGCAAGCCATTCATGTGTTGCATCAGCAATATTTGCTGTATCTTTTTGCAAACGATCAAGTGCAACAGAAATTGGCTGCAACTGCTTGACAAGATCATTACCTTGTTTATGCAAGTTAAAATCGCTAATAACATCAGTGATTGTTTTATCAATATCATCAAAATGTTCATTCACAATGCTTAAATAAGCTGCATGATTTGTTAAATATGACTGAAGACATATCAACTGACTACTCCATCGAGTTTCACAAGGCAGTTGATGTTTAATAGAACCAGAATACTTCTTTAACCATGCACTGCAGTCGCCCTGTGCCGTCAGCTTCTAAAGGCGGAAAACTACCCACGTGTTTTTCATGCGTGGAGGCCCTTGTCCCTGGAAATGGGGATCCTGGTAATTGAGGGGTATTTTCTCCAACACATTGCTTTGACCTCGGCTTTGGGTAAATGGGAGTTACACAGCGTTCCCCTGTGTATCAATCGGCTGGCGATACTGACTCGCTCAACTGCTAGGGATCAAGCAATCGGTCATCTACTGGGCACATCGTTAAGGGTGGATGCTGCTTAAGGAATGTACTGTGCGCGTATAGACCCGACTAGCACTGGTGTGCAAATGCACACCCCCTCGTTGGGCTCCGTCAGTGGCGGATCTAGGAATATGTTAAGGGGGGGGCTACAGAGGAAAAAAATATTTCATATTTTAACCCTAAATTTTAGAATTACTTAACTAAATTAATTATTATTTAACTTTATTAATTTCAGTGTTTAATTAATTAATTTTAATTAGTTTAAGTTTTTATACTGTATACACTCACTCAAAAGGTATTCGGGTGTAAACCGAGTTTTCTTAACTTTGTGAAAAACTAATTACTTTTTTAAAAACCGCACGCCTGAAAAGAAACATCAATCAGAACCTATTGTTATGTATTGCATGATGAACTTTCATGGAAAACAATACTTTAATTACGAAACCGATAGCGAAAATTGTACTTACTCTCAGATACCTTTTTATGAGGGTATTATAAGGCCGAATCTATAGTACTCTGCTAAGGATAATGTGAAAAATTATTTTTCGTATTTCTAAATTTAAGAAATGGTATGTTCAACTAAAAATGTTTCGTTTTATTTTTTTATTTTTTTTTATTAAGCTAGCTCGTCCTCTTCACAAGTCTGCCAATTAGCTGTAGTCAATCTCCTTGATTTTTTTTTACAGAATATATCAATTACATCATTGATGTTGACTGTCCTATCTTTATGGATGTTTGCGAGAGCTAGTCCATTTAGCCTCGTCTGTCCCATCGAGCTACGTAAGTATGTTTTAAGGCGCTTCAAAGTCGAAAAACTCCTCTCTGCCGTGCTAGTTGTGACTGCAATCGTCCCAAATATTCGGAGAAGAATTTCCACAGTCGGAAAGAAAGATCTATCACAGTCTTTGAGACTTTCAGAAACTGATTCTGGTTTTTTGATAGCATTCTCCCATTTGGTTCGCCATAATTTGAACTCCGATTTTAATTGAAGTTCCGAAGTTTTAAAAAACCTGGAATATTTCAAAGCTGCTTGAATAATATTACTATCGTCATGAATCGCGTTTTTTGATGGAATGAGACCTTCCAGTGGTAAAATTCCAGTAAACTCTTTGTTAAACCTCAACTCTAGTTGGGAAATAAAATGATCTATCACAGGCAAAAAAAATACTCTTCTAAAATACTCTTCCACATTGCTTGCAGTAATATTTTCCCTATTGGTTTGTTTTCTGCATATTCTAGGAATTTTAATTTCGCTGTTTATATCTTCAGATACTTTTAGACAATCTTCAAAAATATTCCCGAATTCCAGAACATCGTTTC
This sequence comes from Cheiracanthium punctorium, assembly GCA_038373885.1. Lineage (NCBI taxonomy): Eukaryota > Metazoa > Arthropoda > Arachnida > Araneae > Cheiracanthiidae > Cheiracanthium > Cheiracanthium punctorium. The sequence goes on from JAWZYV010018994.1 coordinate 526,021, forward strand.
TTCTTATATTTTTTAAAGCTTCAATTACATTCTGAACGTGACTCAGTGCTGATGAAATGTCCAGCTTAGGACTCTGCAGCGTCTGACTAAGCTTTAATGTGAACGAAAGGCAATATGTTGTCACTGCAAGAGCAACAACAAAATCGCCTCTTCTCATAGCAGTGCTATACATGCATGCTTTGGTTGCTGCTTCAGAGTCGGTGTTCCTACTTGCTACCATTTCATCTAGCAAGGTCATGACAGGAAGAAATAGTTCTTTAAATGTAAGAAGAGTGTCATGCGATTCAACCCATCTTGTTGGGCACATTGCTTTCAGTTTGGATTTTTTCGTTTCAGTGTTGTTTGACTCAGAAATAATATTTTGTAAGGCGTTTGACCTATTAGCTGAAGCAGACAGAAAAACACACACAGTTGAAACAATCCCCATCATGTTTCTGACAGCAGGTAACTCACATGTTTTTGAAATTGCAAGATTTAAGGAGTGACTGAAACAATGCGTATATATAGCCAAGGGCTGTTGTGCCAATATAAGAGCCTGCACACCATTAAATTTTCCAGCCATGTTTGATCCTCCGTCATACCCTTGTCCGCAAAGGTAGTCGTAACTTAGTCCAAGGTCTTCCAACTGTTTGTCGATTTCTTTCTTGATAGCGATTCCCGTTGCTGACTTCAGCTCTGAGAATCCTAAAAATTCTTCGTTTGTTTCAAAAGTGTCAGAATTTACATATCTAACCGAAAATGACATTTGCTCCTTCGTACTAGCGTCTGTTGTCTCATCACACAAAATAGCATAGAACTTGGCTTTTTTAACATCGTTTACTATTGCAGTCCGTATACATTCGGCAATACATTCTATCACTTCATTCTGGATAGTTTTACTGATAAAAGTACTGTTCCGGCCACAGGTATTTAAATGATGTTTCAGATCTTCATCGCCAGCATCCATCCGGAACGATAAAAGACTATTAAATACTCCGCGTTTGCCAGATAGCAGACATTCTTCTTTGTCTTTCATTTCATCAAGTACACCATCATCACGATGACCTCTCAGGGGTAGATTATTTCTAGCACAAAATAATATAGTTTTTACGATGGGTCTAAGCCTTTTCTTGTTTTTCTCAATAAGAGCAGTTTTTGTGATATCAAGGATAACAGCAATGTTGGCGTTAGCTCCTGATGATTCCATGGATTTGGAAAATTCTAAGGCTTTTTCAACAGAGAATTTGTGATATTGAGTATTTTCGTGATGTCGAAATTCATCAATGGCCTTTTTTAATTTTGTAAGTGGTAGTTTTACCAAAGTTTTCAAAGCCTAAAACAAAAGATCTAAAATTAATTTCTGTATTTCAATTATTCTACTTTTGCATGCTAATTAGTATCACATTTGTGTTTAACTAAAAAAGCAATACATACATAATTTGAAACAACTCTACTACAATATTAAATAAAAGTAATTTTCGCCAATTAGGAGTTTTTTAATTAAAAATTACCTGACTTCCTTTTCCAGCACCAGATGAGGCAAACAACACGCACATCTTGCAGAAACCTCCGTTAAATTTGGCACTATAAGCTAACCAATTGTATTGGTCTAACCATTCCTGGTTGAATTTTCTTTGTTGTTTTCCCTCTTTTTGATACAGGAATTTATATCCATTATCAGGTCGCCAAGTTTCTTTTAGAAATTTTAGCTTTTCACCATCTTTTAATATATTACCAACAGCTAAGCCTATGTCATAGGGCTGATGAATTTCAGAATCATTATCTTCCTGTAAATGTAAAGCATGTAAATTTTAATATCTTTTCACCAATTAAGTAGGACTAGGAGGCATCGCAGTATTCAGAATTTTAATAAGTTCACTTTAAAATTTTAACAAAAATTGAGAATCACTAAATTTGCATCCAAAATTTCATGGACTACTCACATAATTAAAGAAAAAAAGAAAGGTGTTAAATAAATAAATAAATAAAAACTTGGAATTAAACACACAGAACAGTAACAAAAAACTGTGCATGCGTTTCAAGAGACAGAAAATGTCTTCCCTTTATCAGCTGTAAAGAATTTGCAAACTCACACATACGTAGGAAATCAAAAGTATCTCTTTGTTACCCACCAGCGAGTCTTGCCATCGAAGGAGGAGGGGGGGGGGCATGTGCTGTATAGATTTCCATATAATTTGCGCGACGCGATATGTGAATTGACCTTCAGATTTATGGAGCATTTACATTAATGTCAGATCATACATTCATGCTACTGTGTGCTAATTTCTACGTAAATGTTTTTAAAACTCCCTAGAAAGTCGAATTGCTTTTTACGAATTTTTGATGCATCAGTATATTGACTGTACGACCTAGAAAGAATGTATTCATGGATTTTGCAAACAAAAAAATACTTATTAAGCCTTTAGAGAGAAATGTTTAAATAGATGAATAAAAACTTGATTGCAAAAGATTATTTGAAAAATTTTATTTCAGGATGATTCAGAACTTTTGTTCGAAAATCTACGTGCATGTTAAGAACGCGATAACAAACTAGAATCACATAGGAATATGGGGTCGCAAACGCCGCCTTCATGAACTAATTAATAATCACTCTGAATAAATTGTTGAAGTATTAGCGAAATTTTTCTTAAATAGGTTTCAGCAAAATTAGATAAATTCTCCAAGTATTGCATTATTCAAATAAAAGAGGATTTCAATACTACGCATTTTTAGGGATGCGCTTTTTGAACAAGTTTAATTAGTTTTTCCCGAAATCATGATCGGTACGGAACGTTGACCATTAATTCAGCACGTATTTTCAGTATGTTTATTATTACTTGGTGCATGAAGACAGCTTTTGTGACCCCAGATTCCTATGTAATTCTGGTTCGTTATCATGTTTTTGAACTAACATGTAGATTTTTGAACGACAGTTCTGAATCGTACTGTATAAATCTAAATCTATCCACATTATTTTCCCTGTAAAATTTCGAATTCATTTTTATTTCTTTACCTTTTATTTTCTCCGAAATTTCCTCCGAATTGTGTAATGAAATAGATAAATAACTATAGTATGCTGTATATAATGCTATCTTGCTTTGATTTATTGGAACTTGAAAGCTAATATAATTCTTTCTTATTCATTGCATATTGAAATAATTTTCCTACTTTGGACCTTATATTTTGAAGAAAATCCTTGACCATCAAAACAAAAGCAATATTAAATCGTTTTGCATGAATTTTTATTTATTTATTTATTTATTTATTATTATTATTATTATTATTATTATTTGTAATGAAAAAATTAAATGAAAAAGGAAGTTTCTCCCTAAATCATTAGTAACATTAAACAATTGTTTTCTTCTTTTTGGTGATTTTCTAAATGAACCAAAGTATCAGCATACATAAATCATATAAAATACAGTTTAACAAGAGTAGACTAAATCATGAGCGCCGATAAGAGACAGGGCCGTATCCAGAAAAAAAAAAAAAAAAAAAAGTGAGGGTCCAAACGTTAGGAAGCCCTCACCAGTGGCCGAGAGGTTTTGCTTTCGAAACTGGGAGGCGAGTGGTGCCAGGTTCAAACACCAGTCGTGCCGTCGACCTAGCCGTTCGGAGTTTTCCGTGGTTTCCTCCGAAACCACGCGTAAATACGGGCTAGGATCCCTTGGAAAGATCCCCCATGGAGAGCATTACCTTTATAGGCGTAAGACCCTAGTGCAGTCAATTGGCCTTAATCCACAAACAAACAGACCAAACGGTGAAAAGGCAGAATTTTTAACAAAAGGACGTCATCATTATTCTTTTATTTATCAAAATCGAAATTTCAGGGGGAGAGGTCGGAACCCCTGGATACGGCCTTGATAAAGGGAGTACTTGCCTCTCCTTTCCCTAGTGATTTAGTATATTGGTTTATGGTGTTAAAAGTGCATCACAAAGCAAAATCGGAACTGAAATTGTTATAAGTGTGAACCCCTCTAGAATAATTTTTTTTAAGTTTGCCCTAATAGAAAAATTATGGGCTCCGATGGACTAAATTAAGATTAATTTTTTGAGAAATAATATGACTTTTAAATAGATTTTGAAAAACTTTAATGAGGTCCGAGATTTGAAAATGTCTCTTCAGAAGCTGTATTATGCACTTTTACAAACGATGAACTTATATAGTTCATGAAGCATCTAGGAAAAAATTTAACTATACATTATTGTATAATATCTATGTATATTCATTTTGCTATGCAAATTTTATTCTTAAGAAACATTTTTTTAAAGAATTGCTTAAGGTATTTAGATTTATTGTTTATAAAAGTGGACGTTACAGTTTGTAAAGAAACACTGATTTTTTTCAATTCTTTATCATAATTAGTTTGTTTTTAACGCTGTTAAGAACCATATGACGAGTGTATATTTTGTCAAGGAACAACCAAAATAACAACATAAATATATCTTATTATTATTATTATGACCAAAACTTAAAAAAAGATTTTACCTACGGTATGTTATTTTTATTTTACTTTTAAATATTAAAAGCATAACTGTTAACGCTCCCGATTTTTTCGGGAAATTTTCCACCACAAATTTTAAACAGTCTTAGCTTAGTTTACATTAAAAAATTTAGACTTTAACAATACAGTGCTACATAAAATTTAGTGGTGGAAAATCTCCCGAAAAAAATCGGGAGAGTTGCCAGCTATGTAAAAGAGATCTGCTAGCAGAGAAAATAACTGTTTACAATAAAATATATAAAAATATTTGTTGCATATTATTACCGGAAATTATAGTTACTCTTAGTGTGCAACCAGAAAAAGAAAGAGACAATTTTAAAGATTTTATAAAAAGTGCTACATACAAGCAGTTAAAATATGTAGCGTAAAAGTCTTATAATTGCATCCTTTTACGCGAAAACATTCTAAATTGATTTTTAATTGAAAAGCTGTTGAGGTAGGAAAGTGTTTAATTAATTTCACCATTTACAATGGGTAAAATGCTCTAACGTGTTAACTCTAGCTATTATTACTATCGTGAGCGCAGAGCAAGTTTTTTGTTTGTTTGTTGTTTTGGTGGTGGGGAGGGGAGGCACAAATGGAATTCAAGAGTAGGGACGTTTAGCTGAAATTTTGAAACAAATGTCTGAAATCAAAGGATTTCGAGACATAGTTTTTTTTTTTTGGGGGGGGGGGCAGTTTTCTTACCTTCGACGCTACTCTTATGATTGTTATTGTATTTTTCCCTGAGGAATATAGTATGCAGTGTTTAAAAGTGCATCTTGCGCTACCAGTCTGGAAAATAAAAACTCGTTTTCTCCTGAAACGTTTAGTCAAACCAGTTTCATTTTATGATTACTTAAGATTTTAAAGAATTTATACTATTTAAATAAAAAGATAAAAAAAGAGAACAAAATATAAGTAAATATATTTTCTTCCAATTAGTTACATCACCGGCCAAGCTTTTTTTTTTCTTTTTTAAGGGAAGTTTTAAACAACCAGAAGGGAAGAAAATACTGATGTTTACCTTTTATTTATTGATTTATTAAAACATTAGCTTAATTGTAAAGATTAGAACTGAAAATTATCAAGTACGTTTTCAATATCTTTAACATTTAAAATACCCATTTTAAATATCTTATGTGACTCATTTAATTTGAATAAATTTTGTTCAGTAAAATAAATAAATAAAAATCGCCATGCTTTTTATTCATGATTGCATCACACACAAAAAGAAAATGTCGACTTTTGTAAGCTGTTGTCTTCTTAAAACTATTTTTTTACCAAATTACAGCAAAATTTTAGAGTAAAACATTCACACAAGTTAATGCATATTCAAGTAAAAAATATAGCCTGAGATCTGTCCCCTTCCCAAATGAAAGTATTTCTATGCCCTATATTTTTTTACAATGGGCATTTTTTTACCACGGATTATTTTTTTCTTTTTCAGAAGGCGTTTTTTCTAGGCATCTTTTTTTTCCCCGTTAACTCCAAAAATTATGCTTTAAATAAACTTGATACTTTGTATAAAACACATAGAACAGTAAAAATAAACTGTACACACGTTACAAGAAACTAAATAGCCTCCCTTCATCAGTAATAGAAAGTTTTTTTTTTTTTTTTTAACACAATAACAATTTAGTCGCGATAAATCCTACACTCACTGGCTCCAAGCCTGGTTCAGTCATCAAAATGAGGTGATATATAAAATTTATGTCTAACACAATCAAGAATTATATGCAGGAAGTAGTTTTAAATAATTAAATTGAACTTACCTGTTTATCATTCACAGAAGCAGATGGTTGGTTTGTTCCATCTGAGCTATCCATAGAATCCTTTCCAGTACACGCAGCGGTGTTTTCATAAACATCCAATTCACTTGTTTTCTCATTGTCAATTTTTTCTTTTTTAAAAAAGGATAAAATTGAGTGATTCGACGCTTTTCGCTTTTTTTCCATTTTTATTTACTTAGTAACCTGAAACTGCACCAATATAATCTCCTAGCGAAATCCGAATGAAGTACAAGATTTCTGACGACACCTTTTCCAGGCGTAGTTTCAACTACAATATCTGATTTGTCATACCAGTAGATGAATGAAAATTTGTCTATGGTCATAGCCATCACGTGATTACCATTGGCCACAAAGATGAAAAAAAAGTCCACTTGTTGGACTGTAGGGGGTAGCGGATTGGTAACAGCGGCCTAAATAGAGGTGCGGCACTAGCATTGTGTCGGTATCTCTCAATTTCAGTAATCTTTTGAAAGAGAGAATTCTTCCTAGACATTTGTTAAAAGACCGTTTGCGAGTACTGAGACGGCTGCAAGATCAAAGGATTGACGGATTACTTTCTAATCTGTTCGAGGTGTTAATGGACAAAGATCTGAGTACGTAGAAAGGTACCTGCGAGTGCCCAGACGGGCCACCCAAGATACATGTGTGAAATCTGTGAGGATGACAGATGTTAGCTTTCTTTTTCGGCTCCTCTGTTTTCCTTAGAGGAGACAAACTTTGATCGATTCTCATCTCTGAGAGCGCTGGACACCTTGAATTCTTCTTTGAAATACGAACCACCTTTTTTTCGGTACCTCGTTAACTTGAATGTATGTGTGGAAATTCATATTGGATGTAAATAATGTATTAGTCAAGAGAGAACAAGTTTAAATTTATTGATGAACCAACTTAATTTAATTATTCATCCACATTTATTAGCTTCCTGAGCAGTCAATGATTTCAGACAGAAGGGGGGGGCTTGAGCCCCCAAAGCCCCCCCCCTGGATCCGCCACTGGGCTCCGTGGTGGGTGGTGCGGTCGGGTCCGAATCTCAATTTCCCCCCAACATGGATTTGAAAAATTCTTCGTCAATCAACAACGTTCCGCTGTTAACTGCCAATGAAAACACTGATACACAATTTATAAACATGAATGCCCAATTCAATCTCTGCCCAATTCTACTCCCAGAAGGTAACTTTAATTCACAAAATCTTAGAACGTAAGATTGCAATAGGGCATTTAACAGAACACTAATCATTATTTTTTCTTAGTTATAGATAGCTTATGCTAATGAAAACACATAAGACATTAACCATAGTTGAAAAATTATTTTTAAAATAATCTAAAATAACTTAATATAAATTTTTCTATTTATATTAGATAATTCATGCATATTAGAACACATAATCAGAGACGGTCCGAGGGGCGTGGGGGGGGCCCCATGCGAAGCGCAAGAGCGGGGCCTCTTCTCTATCATGTCTTATGAGATAGCAATAAAATGGCCCAGGAGCGGGGCCTTAGGCGATCGCCTGCATTCGCACTCCATTTGGGCCGGCCCTGACATAATCATACAATAACAAATACAATATATATTGATAATAATCAGATGATATGCATATTAATCAAATTTTCCTTGGTTATATTCCCCTCAGGGGAAAAACCTACTTTAGGTTTTTACGGGTGTCTCAATCCCGGGGCCCCAGCGATCTTTCGCTTTTCTATGTCCTACCCTCCTCTTCTCTTAGCTATCTCCTTCCTTTTCCCCCTCAGTGTAGTTTCCTCTGTGGAGGTGAGGGCCCCCCTTTAGAAGCTGTGGTCGCCCTGTGCTGTCAGTTTCTATTGGCGGAAAACTACCCACGTGTTGGCCGTGCGTGGAGACCCGTGTTCCCGGAAATGGGGATCCTGGTAATTGAGGGGTGTTCCCGTAAAGGAAATCATCATTACAAAATTTCCACAGTCACGGGAGAAACCTCAACACATTGCTTTGGCCTCGGCTTCGGGTAAACGGGAGGTATACAGCGTTCCCCTGTATATCAATCGGCTGGTGGTACAGATTTCGATCAACTGCTAGGGATCAAGCAATCGGACATCTACTGGGCACGTCTAAAAGGTTGGACGCTGCCTAAGGGATGTACTGAGCGCGTATAGACCCGATTAGCACTGGTGTGCAACTGCACACCCCCTCGTTGGGCTCCGTGGTGGGTGGTGCGGTCGGGTCCGAATCTCAATTCCCCCAACATGGCTATGAAAAATTCTTTATCAAACGTCAATGTTCCGCATACCTTAAATCCACTGTCCACTCCTGATGAAAACACTGATGCACAACTTTCACATATGAACGCTCGATTCTTCATCATCCACTATGTTGAAGGTACCTTTAATGAAACATCACCATTCTTAATACACAAATGTATCACAGACAATGTAGGAGAAGTCAAAAAAGTTAAAAAATTACGATCTGGAGACCTATTAGTTGAAGTATCAAGCAATAGACAAGCATCCAAAATAATGAAGATTAAAAACTTTGGCCTAAAACCCATTACAGTGACACCCCACACATCCCTAAATATCTCGCGAGGTGTCGTATCAGAACCCGAACTTTTGCACTGCTCTGAAGCTGAAATATTAGAAAATCTCAGAGACGAAAAAGTATGTGCTGTGCGCCGAATAACTATTCGACGCAATAATCTAACAATCAACAATAAACATATTGTCCTAACTTTTCAGTCACCCACTATTCCAACCCACATCAAAGCTGGCTATCTATTATGTCCCGTAAGACCATACATACCAAATCCTATCCGTTGCTTCAAGTGTCAAAAGTTCGGTCATACTAAAACCTCCTGTCGTGGGTCACCGGCCTGCGCTCGTTGTGGTGCCTCTGACCACGACAGTGACACCTGCTCTGCAGCTGCTAAATGTGTCAACTGTAAACAGGAACATCCATCATATTCCAAGTCATGCCCTAAATGGGCATTTGAAAAAGAAATCCAATCAATTCGTGCTACACAAAGAATCTCATACCCTGAAGCTCGTAAAATAATAGAAGCTCGCACACCAAAACCTGGCCTATCCTATGCAACAATAGTAAAATCTACGAAATCAATAGCCATTCAAACCGACTCTCCATCAAATATTTCCACCATCAATATCTTAACAAGTAAACAAAGTACTCTTAAACAAAACAAACCTTGCTCTACCTCTCCAAAATCTCCACCAAAGAAAAAGGTAACAAGTAATAGCTCTACCCAAATCAGACCACAGCTTAGTAAAACAGCTACTTACAAATTAAAATATAACAAATTTAGCAAGAAAAAAGTACCTCCACAGCCACATATTGATGACACAATTTTAAGACTTGCCCCATCAGAATCAGACATCAGTGATGAAGAATCAATGGAACAGGAAGAAGTAAAACCGCCTGATATCTCTGCAGGGATTACAAAGGAGACGCACAATGCCCATAACATTACATAATTATGGCATTGTTGCTCTCATGGAACTGCCATGGCTTTCAGAATAAAATGGATGACCTTAAAACACTTCTCTATGACCTCAATCCCGCCTGCTTTGCTCTTCAAGAAACTTATCTCAAAGCTGATAAACATCCGACCATCCACAAATATACAATGCTTCGGAAAGACTATGAACTCAGGGACAGGGCCTCTGGTGGTGTGGCCCTGTTAGTCAACAATAACTATCCCTACATAATAGTCAATCTGAATACCAATCTCCAAGCAGTTGCCGCTCGTGTCAAATTAAAACAGCTCACTCAGGGTGCGTAGCGCCTTGAAAAGTGCTTAAAAGGTGCTTGATTTTAAAAATTGTTTTCAAGCACTCTTGAAAGTGCTTATTTTTTACGTAAATTCCCTTAAGGTGCTTGAATTTGCAAGAAAGTGCTTATTTTTTTCTCAGCTTCCGGCAGAAACCTTTATAAACACTACGCCGATAACGAGAACAACTTTTCCCCTCCCATCCCATTGCTTATTCATCTTGAAACCGGAAGAGCATGCCTAAAAGCAGGTGCAGGTGGTTCCCTGTTGATCATGACAATAGTAATGCTGACTCACACTTGCAGCCGTAAGAGCCAGTCCGGGCCTAGTTGTTCTTAAAATACTGAATATCAACCAAAACTAGTCTGTTGCGCCTGATGCAAGTTTAAGGCCGATTTCCAGTTGCGTCTTTTTCCGGACGCAGCGGGTTTTTTTTTTAATGGTCAAGGCATTGTACAAGGGGGGATACAGTGCAGGGTGGAAGAATTTATTGACTTTTAATGACCACCGCCAAAGGATAACGAGTGAAACCACAAAAGCACGCCCACCGCTCAGTGGGGGCACTTTTCTCCGCAGTGCGTCTTCAAGATTCTGAAAAATACATTGGGTTCCCATTATAGCGTACTGAAACGCACTTAACTGGACGCCGGCCTCATTCTACTCCTCCCCCAAAGAAAAAAAAAGTTTATCTATAAGTTATTTATGTTTTTTCGCCATGTGGCTTTGCGTCTTGTGAAGGAGCACTGTACCGAATAAACATTGCCTTATGATATTATTACGGTAAAAAATCAACTATGAGTAACTGGCAAGCTCGGGAAACGCTGAGTGCTTTTAAAATAAATCAGTATGTTATAAATATCAAAAGTAATAAATGAATAGAAACATACAAAGCTTAAAACAAGCAATTTGCTGAAGCCCGCTCACTACATAATCAACAGATGGCCGTCCACGAAAAAAGAAAAAATAAAAAATGTTTACATTTGACTGGAGCCTTCTCATCGGTTCGCTTCCGAACTTTTAGCGAATGCAAGAAGTTTTTTACAAGTTATTTATTTATTTCTAGGAATTCGCCTTTGTGAATATAAAAATTGATATGTTTTATATGAAATCGGACACTGATTAATTCGAAAATGGAAATCGTAAGCTTCGTAAAATAACGGTAAATACTTTAAAACATTATATGGGAAGGGGATAAAAGGAGATATTTTCACCATTTATTCCCCCCCCCCCCCCCCGGGAAATATATCCCAGGTGGATGCTTTTTTTTTCAGCGGTAGGGGGGGGGGGAAGAGATCGTGGATTCGGCGTTTCTTCCATAAATTATAGTAGTAATTTTGAAATTTACCTATTCATACTTGCCAATTTATCTGCTTTCAGTTTGAAATTTGCACTTTTTCACTGATTTTTACAATTTTACGTGAAACTGCCGTTTTTTTACGATTTTACGTGAAACTCCCGTTTTTTTACATTTCCACTGTTTTTTATGATTTTACGCAAGACTTTTTAAATTTGGCATCTTAACAATAATTTAATAGAAACCAAGAATGTGTAAAATGCAGTTGCAATTGTTATGATTTCAGGCTTGTTCCACTAAAAAATGAGGTGGCCACCCAAAAAATTCAGGCCATTGCAAAAGAGCTTGGAGAAGCTGAAGAGGTAAACTGATTAAAAAATTTTCTTCTAGAGATAAGTAGAGAGAGATAAAATAAATTAAATTAGTTGAGAGAGACAGACTTGAAAGAAAAAAACGAATTTCAGTTGAGACATACTGAGACAAAAAGAAATTTTAATTGAGACAAAAAGGGATTTTGATTGAGACGATGCTGAGACAAACTGGGGTTTCAGCTGTAGCATCCCTGAAGTAAGCTTAAATTGTTTTCATCTGTTGCAGGGGTGTAGCGAGAGTGTTGCTGATGGGGCTGCAGCCATCCCCGAAATGAGTGAACATAGGATTTGGAGAAAATTATGTATTCGTGAATAATTTCGAAAGCTTTTTGAGATTCCTATGATAGTGTATTTGAAAGTTCCTCTTGATTTCAGGAATTTGAGGTTCAAATGAAGACCCAAGCCAATTTATTTATTTTTTCTGTAGTGTGTTTTTCCAACTTCAAAGATTTTAAACTCGGTTTACGGTTTTTAAAAATTGTTCTTCCTTTTCTTACTCATTTCTATATGCAAACTTTTTTAGGCCAAAATGGGGGGGGGGGCAACCCCCCCTCAAAAAGAAAGAATATATATGGGTTGACTATATATATTATTGATTTTTATAAGCTATACTGCATTCTAAGTTTTGAGTTAGCCACCCCCTGCAAAATATTCCTGGCTTCGCTACTGATCTGTTGCTTAAAAAAAATTGATGATGACGTGCTTGATTTTTCTTAAAAGTGTGCTTATAAAGTGCTTAAAAGTGCTTGATTTTTCAATTGAAAGTTGACTACTCACCCTGTCACTACCATCTGCTGCATTTATCTCCCTCCCAATGAAACAATCAGCCAAACATCTCTCAATAATCTTATTCATGAACTTCCAACACCCTTTATACTCCTTGGTGACATGAATGGCCATAGCCCATTATGGGGCAGCAAAGATACCAATACTAGAGGTGAACAAATAGAACAAATTACTACTGATTTCACTCTATGTATTATGAATAACGGCGACAATACTTACTTCCATCAGCCAACTAAATCCTTTCATGCCATCGACCTTGCCATCTGTTCTTCTTCAATCCTCCCCGTCTATAATTTCTCAGTTTCTGGCGACTTACATAACAGCGATCACTTTCCGATCATTCTCTCACCCTTATATCAGAATGTCAACCAAACCACTAACATACCCAGATACATTCATAATAAAGCAGACTGGCAGTGTTTTACTTTGCTATCTACCATATTACCAAACATTATTGAAGGAAACATAGACGAGGTCGTTAGGAATGCCACCTCCATTATCCTAAATGCAGCTGACGCGAGCATTCCAAAATCTGTTAAAAGCAACCATAGAATTAAAAAGCTGTGGATGAACAAGGCTTGCACCCTCGCTAAAAAACAGCAGAACAAAGCGTAGCCAGAAATTTTTCTTGGGGGTGTTATGCTATTGCAACTCATATATATGTATACGTGTGTTTGATAAGGGAGTGAAGAACATACATCTTGTATGGTACCACACTTGGAGATATGGCATACTGCGTGATCTCTTCAATATGGGTTTCCGTGGAAACCTACTTATATTTATCAAGAATTTTCTCTTACTCCGGAACTTCAAAGTACGCATCAAAGACACCCTTTCTGATAACTTTATACAAGAAGAGGGTGTACCACAAGGCTCTGTCCTTAGCGTCACCCTCTTTTCAATAAAAATCAACAATATCCTCAACCAGCTCCCTCCGACAGTACACGGTAGCCTATATGTTGATGATCTACAGATCTCCTGTCAGGGGTAAGACATGCGTTACATAGAACGGCAGCTTCAGACCACTGTCAATCACATCCAAAAATGGTGCACTACCAATGGGTATAATATTTCTGCAGAAAAAACAACTTGCACTCACTTCTGCCGGAAGCGAGGGATCCACCCAGATCCAGAACTTTACCTCCATCGTACCAAAATCATTATCAAGGACTCTTTTAAATTTTTAGGCCTAACTTTTGACAAAAAACTTACGTTCGCTAATCATATTTCTGACATTCGTAGAAAATGCGAAAAAAAACTGAACATTTTAAAGGTTTTAACCAATACCTCTTGGGGGGCCGAGCGGGATGCTCTGATGCGGATCTACCGTGCTGTCATCCGTTCTAAAATGAACTATGCAAGCTGCATCTATGGATCAGCTTCTAAATCTACGCTAAAAAAACTTGACACAGTGCATCATACTGCACTACGCATATGTTCTGGTGCTTTTAGGACATCACCTATCCATAGCCTTTACATCACCTGTCATGAACCATCCCTCACTCTCATACGTCAGAAACTGTCATTAAATATCTATTTTCACATCCTCTCCCATTCTGCACACCCCTTAAAGAATTCTTTTATAGACACCCAACAGGACCAGTTTTATGCAAATCGCCCTTCCTGCACTCCCCCATTCGGACTCCGGATCCGTAGGAGTGTAGTTGGTACCCAATTGGAGGATGTTAATGTGGCTACCTGCTTCATTTCATGAAGTCCCACCATGGACTAAATTGCAGATTTCCACCCTACAACCATTCGAAGGCTTCACAAAACAAAACATTGACCCCATAATATATCAAAAGCTATTTCTAACCATAAAAGCAAATATCGAAACTTTGAGGAACTATACACTGACGTCTCAAAATCTTACAATCACGTAGGCTTTGCGTATGTACATCGCAATCATTCTTACAACCACACCCTACCTTCATTTTGCTCTGTATTTACAGCCGAATTAATAGCTATTTATGAAAGCCTTCTTTACATCTCGAGAACAAATACCAAACATTTCATCATCTACTCTGACTCATTAAGTGTATTAGAGAATCTGAAATCGGGCTCTCTCACTCATAGTTATATTTTAAAATTCCTACGCATGCACAAGAGACTCATGAACCGTGGATACAACATCCTCTACTGCTGGGTACCTAGCCACATTGGGATTCTTGGAAACGAAAAAGCTGATTCATTGGCCAGGCATTCTACTGTCCCATATAATTGCGATCTACCTTATACGGATATAAAATCTGGTATCTCTTCCCAAACAAAAGCCACTTGGAATCATATATGGGACTGTGAAACCCTAAACAAACTACACTCTATCAGGCCGGCCCTTACCCGCTGGTCCACTCAACCATACCACAAGCACGATGTTATTCTGACTCGTCTTCGCATTGGCCATACAAGGCTTACCCATAAGTACCTTCTATTGGGTGAACCTGCCCCAGAATGCCCTCATTGTCGTACTCATCTTACTATACATCATCTTTTAACCTCTTGCTCTGCTTTTAAAACCTTTTACCTACATTATTTTAATTGTTCTCATCCCAGACTTGACGAACTTTTGGGTGAAACCCCTCACCAGCACTTGTTTTTATTCCTTCAATGGGCTAACATTCTCTTTTCGGTGTGAGGTATCTGCACACTTCTGACTTGTATCTGGATGGGATCCCCCATCCAGATGTCTTTGTTTTACCTTATATCTACTTTTAACACCTTTTGAATTTTACCTTTCACCTTTTAGTCCTTACATTTTAGCTTTTACTAGATATTTGTTGTAGCTTTTATCTGAATACATCATGATATGATTTTAACTCCTTGTCTGGCGCAGCATGTCCTTCTTGGACCTTGTGCCAATAAACACCAACCAACCAACCTTGGTTATATTAGATAACCCATGCAGATTACAACATATAATCATGCAGTAGCAAACAAAATACATATTGAGAGAATCATCAGTAGAAATGCATATTAATAATTTTTTTTCTTGCTTATGAGAAAACTTCTGTAGATTAAGACAGAATCATGCAGTGACAAATCAAAAGCATAATTGTTATAAAAAACAAAAGTTAGAATTAAGTACATGCAAACAAGAAAAATCACCTAATAGCTGTATAAAAGCCCATGAAAAATAAATGAATAAACAATACTAAAATGGCAAGTTCAAGCAATCAACAAAAATATAAATATTTTCCTGGTTATATAATAACTTATACTAATAGTACTTCTTTATAGCAAAATTTCAAAAAAAGGAAACCATTCTGGAATTAATAAAATAACATAAAAAATAAGGCACTCATGGGCTCAATACATCAATTAGAAATTAAAAAAGAGAATTGTGAAGCAACAATAAAACACTTAACTAAAAACAAAAAGCTAGAATTAGTAGAAGTACTTGCAAACAAGAAACATCACCTACTAATAGCTGTATAAAAGCCCATGAAAAATTTAATGAACAAATAATAATAAACTGGCAAATTCAAGCACTCAATCAAAATATAAATTTTTTCCTGGTTATAGAATAACTTACACTTATCACTACTTCCTTATAGCAAAATTATAAAAAAGAAACCCTTTTCAGAATTCTTAAAATTACATATAAAGTACGGCACTCATGGGCTAAATACATCAATTAGAAATATAAAAAGCAGAATCATTAACGGACTAACAACAGCAACCTGTGTGTGCATTGGCAGCAAGACATGAAAGTGATGAAATTCAGAAATACATTGGTGGCTTTGTAAAATTTTGAAAATACCCAAAAATTATAAAACGGAAAAAATGGGGGCTCCCTTCATCAAGAAACATTTGGTAGTGGCAGCACAACATGAGAATGACAAAATTGAAAAATATTTTTACAGCAGTTTAAATATTAAAATTGAATATTGTACAGAATATGGAAAGTCTTCATCAGTTTTTAAATGAAACACTTTAAGGAGAAACATTAAAATAATGGTGTAAAACATATTTAAATGAAGACAAAACAAAATTTAAATGACATAATAAACAAAATTTAAATGAAGAATTAAACAAAACTTCTGCAATGGATACAGTTCCATGTTTCTTCATTAGGTTCTGCTGTTACATCCTGACAGTCCCAATGGACATTTGACATTTATCGCACATAATTTTTTTTCTGTGTTGTGATTTCAGAGCATGCATTACAAGCCCATTCTTTCTTTTTCAATTGTAAAAGATTGCTAATTAATGCCCAAGCAGACTCACTAACAAATTCCTTTGCAGACAATATGTCCCATTCATTAAAATTTAGTACAGTGTCATAAATTTCACTTGAGTGACCTTTTATGTCTGTGTCTTGTACTGCCACGCTGTTTGTATTAAGTAGATCTTCAACATCTCCTTTGGAGGTGAAGTGTTGAATGAATGAAATAACATTCTTCGGAGGCCTTTCGTTTCCTTTTTTGTTAGATTTTAAAGTTGATTGCTGCTGACAGACACTGTAATTATGGTCTGGAGCTTTGTTATTACTTGTTTCATTGAGCAAATGCTGCTCGAGCTCTACTTTTTCTTCAAAAGTAGGCTTTCTATATTTTATGTTTCTCTTTTTTATCTTGTAGAAAAAAATCTATGTTGTTTAAAAACCTGCTAAAAAACTTACATGTAGTAATTATTTTTTAATGACTATGTCATTTTATCTCTCAACACCCTTTATTGAAAAGTGTGTCCCAAAAATGCAACGTAAAAAAGCGACATGAAAAAGAAACATAAAAGTACGCGAGTTAATTTTACATGTATTTAAATATAGTTCACAACACCTTTAATCTATTGTTACAATATTTAATAAGCTGTAGAATATGCTTCACATGTATTTTTTACATATATTTAAATACTATTAGTTCACAACAGCTTTAATCTATTGTTACAATATTTTGTAAGCTGTAGAATATGCATCCCATGTATTTTTCATAAAAATTTCAACATAGGGTTACCAGGCGAAATACGCAAAAGATGAGCAATAAAATGATATAGTCAGTTACTATCATTTTAATATGGCAATAATGAAACTAAAAAATTAGGGAGGTCTCCCCCTGACGAGGCTCGAACAGCCAAGATTTTATATTTTTTTTAAATAATAGTGCTTTTTAAAAATCTTATAATATTCACTTTTCATGAATGAGCAAACATTAAATTAGAAGTGAAAGAGGAAGAACAAATATATTTCAGTGATTTGATAGGTGTTGTACATTCCAACCATTGGATGTAATTCAAAATTTGCATGACTATGTCATTTATTCTAGCAATCTTCTGTGTTCTGAATTCAATTTTCCCAATTTCTATAGCTATCTGAAGGGATTTAATAAACCCTTTTCTTTGACTCCAGATTCAAAGGTTGTCTAGTCTTAAAAGAATACACAGGTTTCGTAAAAATCCAGCTTTATTAAGCAGCAAAATTATTGAACTTGAAACTAACTTAACAAATAACGGAAAGAAACAAAACAATAAGTTCTAACGGATAACATGAGTATTACAGGTGATGTGGTCTGGTAGGTTAAGCGGCGAGCAATACCGGATCGATGGCGTGAGGCTGGACGCAGTCGATCCGAATCCACAGTGAAGACGGTGGCTCCACGGCATCAAGCTGCAAGGCGAGGAAAGCAGACTCGTTACCACAGCGACGTCGAGGGATTCGCGACATCTGATAGGACTCTGAAACAGCCACACCAGATCCTGACAAGGAAGGCTGCTTGTTAACACCACCACCAGAGAGATCGAACTGCCACGAGCTCAGACTTGCCGCGACTTTTATAGCAGCTTGTGCAGGGCAGAAGTTTTGTATAATTGCGTATCTGCAATATCTGCGAGCACCACCGCTTCGCATTCAGTCGCAAGTTAGTGATCGCTAGCACGTTTACGAAGGCCTAGGCAAATCCAAAGGACCAGGTGGATGAGGGAGCATCACACACTCCGAAGGACTAGGTGAATCCGAAGGACCAGGTGGATGAGGAGCACCACATATCAATTGATGGATGAGTTGAATTGTTCGATGCAATTCCAAATAATGTCTAATAGCAATAAAGGTATATATTCAGTAACTTTAAAAATCTTTACTTGGTAATCATTCAATAATTATTGCGAACAAAAGAATTTAAATAAAATTATGATTTATATTATTAAATTTTATACATCCTGCACTGCAGAAATTTTATTTTTATTACATGCTAAACACATCTATCCTAATCCACTTACAATGACGGTCCTTTTCTGTTTAAAAGTTAGTACCAACATAGGTGAAATATCATATATGAATGTGATCCAGTAATTGTGGTCCATTAGAGATAGTGTGATAAAATTGAGGGTCCGAAACCAAAATTTACCAACGCCATTCCCTACTGCAGTGGGCTGGGTACCTAGTCATATTGGGATCGCTGGCAACGAGAAAGCAGACACACTTGCCAAGCTCGCGACCCTCCCATACAGCGGCAACCTATCCTATAACGACATTAAGTCTAGCATCTCTAGCATTATAGAAGGTATCTGGATTGATAAGTGGGACAGTGAAACTGGGAACAAACTTTATTCTATACGCCCAGCTCTCACACATTGGCCTTCTCACCCCTATCGCAGAATGGATGCCATCTTGACACGTCTCCGCATTGGTCATACGAGGCTTACTCATAAGCACTTACTCCTGGGTGAACCCGTCCCGGAGTGCCACCACTGCCATACCAACCTTACCATTCGTCATGTTTTAACCTCATGCACTGCTTTTAATAATTTTTACACAACATTTTTTAACTGTTCTCATCCTAAACTTGACGATATATTGGGTAAAACACCACACTGTAATTTGTTTGCATTTCTTCGAAGTATTAATATTTTTTACTCAGTGTAAAGTATACACTTTTCTCTGACTGGTATCTGAATGGGAGCCCCCATCCAGATGTCCTGGACTTATTTTTATCTCCTTTTTACCTCTCTACAGTTTGTTTTTACTGTTTTTAGACGTCAAAAGATTTTAGCTTTACATGTTTTATGCAACACGTTTTTACCTGAAAACTTTACATTTTATTATATATACACATAGTTTGGCGCAGCATGTCCTTTTTGGACCTTGTGCTAATAAACACCAACCAACCAACCAACCATCGCTCGAAAATGGACTATGGGTGCTGTGCTTATGAGTCTGCCAGCAAATCTATTTTAAGAAAACTTGACACGGTGCATCACTCTGCACTACGTATTTGTTCAGGAGCTTTTAGGACCTCCCCTATACAGAGTTTGTACATCACCTGTCATGAACCATCCCTCACATACATTTGCCATGGGCTATCCATTAATACATATTACCGTATCATTTCTCATGCCGCACACCCTTTGAGGGCTGCGCTTTTAGAAAACCAGCAGGATCGTCTTTACCAAAACCGTCCATCCTGTATACCTCCGTTTAGACTGAGGGCTCGTAGGAACATCGCTGACACCCACCTAAGTCAGATCGACATTTTTTCTCATTCTCCAAATGAGATACCACCCTGGAATGCCCATCAAATCGTTATTTTGCAGCCCTTTAAAGGATATAAGAAAGAAAATACTGACGCCCATATTTACCAACGACTCTTCCGTCATCATAGGGATACTTACCAAAACTATGAACACTTATATACAGACGGCTCCAGGTCTGCAGATCATGTTGGCTTTGCATACAGAAATCGTACACTAACCTGCAGTTATACTCTTCCCAAGTTTTGCTCCGTATTCACAGCTGAACTGCTTGCCATCTACGAGGGCCTTTCTTATATCAGTAAAAGGAACCAAAAACATACCCTTATATATACAGATTCGATCAGTGTTCTAGAAAGCCTTAAATCCTATACAATCACCCATGGCTATCTTGTCAAGATTCTGCAGTTGCATGCACAGCTGGCGAGACGGGGTTTTGAGGTCCTCTTCTGCTGGGTTCCAGGCCACGTTGGAATCTCTGGCAATGAGGAGGCTGACCTTTTGGCCAGAGGTGCTACAGTTCCTTACCCTGGTAAAATCCCCATTAATGATGTAAAATCTGGTGTCTTCTGTATAATTAAAAACAGCTGGACGAATGACTGGAACGGCCAGACAGACAATAAACTTCACAATATTCACCCATCTATCACTCATTGGTCCACATTACCCTATCGCAAACAAGATGTCATATTGACACGCCTCCGGATTGGTCATACCAGATTGACTCATACACACCTACTGTTTGGTGAGCCTGCTTCAGAGTGCTCCCACTGTCATACTTGCCTCGCTGTTCGTCATCTTTTAACCTCATGCACTGCTTTTCATAATTTTTACCAAATACTTTTTAACTGTTCTCATCCCAAACTTGACGATATATTGGGTGAAACCCCGCACCGTAATTTGTTTGCATTTCCTCGATGTATCAATATTTTTTACTCTGTGTAAAGTATACACTTTTCTCTGACTGGTATCTGGATGGGAGCCCCCATCCAGATGTCCTTTACTTATTTTTATCTCCTTTTTACCTCTCTACAGTTTGCTTTTATTGTTTTTAGACCTCACAGATTTTAGCTTTACATGTCTTATACAACACATTTTTACTTGAAAACTTTATATTTTACTATATATACACATAGTCTGGCGCAGTATGTCCTTTCTGGACCTTGTGCCATTAACCCCAACCAACCAACCTTTTACCTGACAACATCGTTTTTACACTCTCTATACATAGTATGGCACAGTATGTCTTTTTTGGACCTTGTGCCAATAAACAAAACAAACCAACCAACCAACCTTAATGTCATTTCCTACTGCAAGCATAAGTCAACCCTACTGCAAGCTTAATGTCATTCTGACATGGATCTGCATTGGTCACATAAGGCTTATTCAAACACTTACTCTGGAGAAGGTTCATCTATGAGTGCCATCGTTGTCCTACTCACTCTTGCACATCTTTTAATATAATTTTTACAAACTGATTTAACTGTTCTTAGCCCACACTTGGCGATACGTTAGGTGAGACCAGATATCATCATGTCTAAGTAGTGTCTAGTTGCAAGCCCCTATCTAATCTAGTTATCGTTGTCCTTGCTTTTATCTACTTTTAATGTCTTTGCAATTTGCCTTTTTTCTTATGGCATTATATTTGGCATGTGTATTATTTATGGATTTTAGCTTGTACAGGTTTTTATGTTTTATCATTAGTTTGGAGACATAGCTTTTCTGAATTTATGCATTATCAGGTGCACCATAGCTTTTTTGTATCTTGTGCCATTTAACTCCAACTAACCTATTATCAGTATGCAAAAAATTTTCTTCTCAGGCTATACACATGTTTTGATTTTTAAAAAATCAGATCATCAGTAGTTTTTGTCCAAAGACTGGGAAAGATTTCTGTCTTTTTCTCTTTTGTGTCGTGCTCGAACATGGTGGCAAACACAGTGTACAATATTATGATATGACCTCTTTGACATAAATTACTGTATTCTGATAATATAGTCAGCATTATCTCCTTTGCATATCAGTGTGATATCGGTACATTACACTTACATGTTTCTATTGAGCAATTCATTCTGTAGATTTATGGTCTACACTATGCTTTGTGTGTCATAACTAACGTTGAAGTATAAATCTTTTTATAACCCAGCTTAATTTATCTCTTTTGCTGGTAATTGCATGATAAGTAAGTCTGTAATTCAGTCCTTTTCTAACTCACCCCACATCGGAATCCGTTTGCCTTTCTTAGACGTACTAATATCTTTCATTTAGTGTGAAATGTCCCATTTTGTCTGACTGGTATCTGGATGGGAGCGCCCATCCAGATGTCTTTTTTTCACTTTTATCTACTTTTAACACTTTTGAATTTTACTTTTCACCTTTTACTCTTTAGCTTTTACTATGTTTTTATGACACCTTTTACCTGAATACATCATTATATGGTTTTAACTCATAGTCTGGCGCAGTAAGTCCTTTCTGGACCTTGTGCCATAAAAAAAAAAAAAAAAAAAACAACCAACCAACCTTTTCTAACTCAGAAACTGCAATTTTACTTCAACCTCAATGGATGTTTTTTAAATGTATATTATTTTCCTTTCTCGCTGGAAATTTCAGGGTACAAATAAAAGGCATTCAATCCAATAGCTTTGTTCAAGAAAAGGGTGTACCTGACGGCTCTGTTCTTAGTGTTGCTCTTTTCTAACTAAAAATCAATTACATTTTTAATCAGCTACCTCTGTCAACTTTAAAACACCATTAGTTGAATCGTGAAATGGTGTAACACCAACGGATTTAATGTCTCTGCAGGAAAAACCATCGCTATACACTTTAGCTACTTGCGTGGGATCCATCCTGATCCTGAACTCTATCTTGGTCATTCAAAAATAGCAGTACATGACAGTAACTGAATTTTTAGGAGTTTGACAAAAAACTAACACATTCACAAATCATATATTTTATATTTGTAACGAGTGTGAAAAAATCTAAACATTTTAAAATTACTAACCAGTACTTCTATGGGAGCGGAGCACAATGCTGTGTTGCGGGTTTAAATCTGTCATGAGATCGAAGATGGATTATGCTTGTTACATTTACAGATCTGCTTACCAATCATCTCTAAAAAAAAACATGACACTGTGCATTGTACTGCGCTACGCATATGCTGTCAAAAGCTATCACTGAATGCTTATTTCCGCAAACTCTCTCATCCTTCTCCTCCTCTTGGAAACATATTTTTAGATAACATCTAGACTGATTTTATCTGAACCGACCATCATGCACCTTTCTTTTCGGGCTAAGGATCCGTACTTGCAACCTTTTGAGTACTTTCCTAAACTGAACACTTACCCCAACGTATAAGGTGGTAATAATCGAAGTTTTAAAATGGTATAAAAAAGAACCACTAAACAGAATAATGCCAAATTTGAATGGAGTATTATTGAAGAAGGGGGAAAGCGTATGGCATAAGAAAAAAAAAATTCCA
Organism: Cheiracanthium punctorium; assembly: GCA_038373885.1. NCBI lineage: Eukaryota > Metazoa > Arthropoda > Arachnida > Araneae > Cheiracanthiidae > Cheiracanthium > Cheiracanthium punctorium. The sequence continues at coordinate 549,419 of JAWZYV010018994.1, forward strand.
AATTTTAGCTACAGATGGCACTGTACACACCTCTTAAAACATCTTTTTAGATAACATCTAGATGGCGACTGAATTGTATGGTATTTATTTCATCTATTCCTTTCTCTTTTTTTAGAATATGCCAAGAAATTAAAAATGTTGAAGCAATTTTGCCTGCTTTAATATATGTAGGGGGATACTGCAGTCATAATGTAATTAAAAAAGCTTTGTAATTTTTGCAAAGAAAATTTAGCTATTGAATCAGATTTAAACCCTGATGAAAAATATAATCGAATTAAAAACCTTGATCATGGAGGACTTAAATGCCCCACACAGCTTGTGGTATTTTGTGTTATTGTAAACTATATTGTCGTAAACACATTATTTTCAGATAGTGAATTTTTTTTAAGAATTAAAAATTAATGAGGAGCATGCGTCAAGTTATCCTATGAGGAACTAAAGGAACTAGTTTTACAGTGTGAATTCCCTAATGGTAACAACAGTGATGATAGATGTAGAATGATATTGTTTATACCAACAAATATAATGTTAAAAAATCTCTGTAACAAAGAAAACGATAATTTAATTAAAATCAATGAACAGAAAAAAAATAAGCATAAATTGCAAACCTTACAAAAGTAAATTTTTATGAAACCGGTGTTATATGTGTAAAAAAAGTGACTTGGAAAATAATATAAGCTTTTATGCCCATATGTTGTTTGTATTTTATCACAGTGAATTTTTAATTCACACATTTCATACTGGTATTTATTTTTGATGCAACTGAACATTTTGCTTTCCCTAACAGTTTCTATTATTTTGATGTTTTTTTAAAACAAAAATGTTTACTATCCTTTTGTGGTGCTGTTATAATTATGGGGAGAGGATTGTTAAGTTTTTATTTAAAAGGGGAGCCAATAATCATTGTAATGGTTAATACAAATTTTGCGCTGTGCATATGAGAGAAATATTAAAATCTTACCTGAAATGTATCCCATATGGACACCACTAAATCCTGAAATTTTGTGTACTCAAATAATAACTATATTTTTCCAGACATGTTTTTTTTATATTTATATATTATATTCATTGCACGTACTTTATAATCAACAATTCTATCATTCAATAATAAGAAACACTTTACTACTAATGATTTCAGATTATTATATTCAAAATAGGGTACCCTAATAATTTGCATCTTAACATTAAATTTATTTTAAACCATTTTGCTTATAGAAATAATTATCTAGAAATTTTTTTCAAATTAACTAAATCCCATCTTTACAAGTATTTTACACAATTAACCAAATTAACACATTATTCAACAAAAACACAATACACTACACATATAAAAGTAATGGAGAATGAATTTTCTTCAACGCTAAAAACTGTTTTTCATGCCTCATTATTTTATAGCTATTAAATTATAAATTTTTCAAAATGAGATAATTTTCAGTTGAAAGTTAATACTGCACTAATCGTAAAAATGACATCCATATGCATACATATATGTACATATATAAGTATTTTATATGACCAAAAATAATAAAAAAAATTCATTCCGGCGTTGATGGAAAAATGAAGTGACATGCGATTAATCCCAACTGCAGCAGTTACTTTAATTTTCGAAGATATTCGTAAGTTCCATATCGATTTCTATGTTTCACTAAGTTCAAGACATAGTGGCTTCCATGTTTCACATATCACACTGTGTTGATGGTAGTTGGTGTGCTCCTTTAATGTTTCATAAAGTCTGCGATATTTATAGAAGTTTCCAGTCATGCACATTAGAATGTTTATGGATGCTGAATCATCTCTGTTGAACGTTCTATGACGTGACACAATAGGATGGATTTATGCTCTACAGATAAACTTATTTATTGTAGAGAAGATCGCCTTCATCTACGTCATATCAAGGAAAGAATAATTTTCTAGTGACTTCTTATTCATAGATCGATAAATTCTTTGTTGAATCGCACTGGGATGTGATACTTGAGATATGGCTCATCTTCGTTTTTCACTCGAACACCACAGTCTGTTTAATATAGGGAGTCGCACATTCTTTTAGATTTCTCATTTGAAAATCGTATTTATTTAAACATCACTGTTCGTAGACAGTAGAACACTGTTCGCAGACAGTAATACAATTTCATCTGATTTTCAATTTCTTCTCAAATTTTCACTAATCTCAGCAGGGACAGAAAAAGTGCACAGCCCAGAGCACCAGTCGATCTCCGGGAATGAGCTTCGATAAGCATCAACCGGAACAGCTCGATTTCAGAAAAAATATTTTTTTAAATCAACGAAATTCAAATAATAAATTTCGGGGAATTTCTAATAATCAATTTTCATTTTTTTAAAGCAGCGACGGAAAAGACATCCAGCCGAAGGCTTCAGGAGAATGAGACTGAGTCTCAAATCCTTCAATCTTCAGAGAGGCCTGGCTTGCATTTTCGAAATTTCAAATCCAACTGACAAAACCGTTACTGAAGTTCTGTAGCTTGACTTACGCCAATTTGGCTAATTATGTTTTGGCTCATTGTCACAGTATCCACTGCATATTTTTAATTGTAGCTAATGGAGATAAAAAATCACATGGGGCTTCCCTTTTCCTTGCAAACCTGAAAATTTATGAGTTCTTTCACTGCGCCTGGCAAACCGATTATCCTTGCAAAACCATTGCTGTTTACTGAAATATGATATTGCCCAGTGTGGTCTGGAGATTCCTTCTCTGAAAATTCGAAGTCTGTGTGGTTCCCGTGTGAATGAACTCTGGGAACTTTTGGGTAAAAAACTGTATTTTATACTTGCAGTAATCTTAAAAACTTCGCATATACTTGTGAGGTATTAAACTTCACCTTTTCCAGAGCACGATTGAAAAACGCTCAGTGTTGTTATGCCTTCGCATAACAGGTGCCAATCCTATCATAGAAATATATGGTCATAGAATAAAATAAGAAAATTTTAAATTTTATTTTCAAGGGTTTCTTTTTAAGCTACTGAATTCTAGTTTTTAAAGTTCGAATGTGTTCAGAAAATATGGTATTATATAATCTGCAAACAGTGGTGGATCCACAGGGGGGGGGGGGGGCTCTAGAGGCTCGAGCCCCCCCCCCCCCAGAGCTAGAAATATACTATGGATTAGGGAAGTTAAAAAAAATTGTAAAATTTTCACATGAACTGAAATTTAAAAAAGTAGCACTGTATATACAGTTGACTCTCTCCAAAGACGATATTTCAAAGCCCCAGCAACTCCAACGTAAAAAATTTCTATTCAAAGATGACATCGTTTCTGTTTAACAACGATTTTTTTTTTTTTTTTTTTTTTTTTTTCCCACCTTACGCTACCGGAACAGGGGGGGGGGGATTTTTTAAGAGTGGGAAAAAAGTGTCGGGGAATGTCAAAAGTGCAATTCGCAAGACAATCTCAACTACCCGAGTGTATTCTCAAAGGTATTTTGGAAGCAGCACAAAAATTTAGTTCGGTCCAAATCCAAACAGCCGAAAAGTCAATGTGGCCGATGGAAGAGTTTGCCAAGGCACTTCTGCATGCAAATGATTGCATGAAACAAGAGCATCTAACATTCTAATTTCTGGGTCCATTTGTTTGCATACTGCTTCCACATTGATGAAGCAACAGTGGCATTTTTTTGTTGCCGGTTGCGACAACTTCTCCAAAATTAAACTGTCTATCTGATCCGTGACTTGCAGTCACTTCTTATTTGCTTTTATCAGCGAAGGGGTCTTCACTTCGCCTGCAGGGTGCTTGCATGAAGTTGAAGGCATAGGAGGAGGAGGCGTAGGAGGCTGAAAATCGGGGGAAGGGGGAAGAGGTATGAGAACTGGAGCTGATGGTGATGCAGCAATATCTTGTGACAAATCCATAGAAAATTGGGTATTTGCAATAGCGAATCGTCTGGATCCAGAATTTCTACACAGGATCCAGTTGGCAATTGAGGACTGACATTGTCATACGTTCTGGAAAAAATAAAATAAATAAATGCACATATAATTGCTGAAATATCACAATTAAATTTTTTAAAGTTATTAGAAGAGTAAAATATTCATCTCAGTATATTACTTCTTACAAAGGAATTATATTTGCACATATTTGTACTGTGAAAAAAGAAAGAAAAAAAAGCACCAAAAATATCCTCGAGCATATCAATGGTTTCATTACTCGTATGGCATGTTGCACCTTCTTGCTGTAACCAACAATCTCACTCATTCACTTATAACAACGCAACAAATTGCTGGATAAGTTCCCTTTATACAGAGCGATCAACAGTTGTTTCGAAAACAGACGTCCAATAATCCTTTGCATCAGCAGAACATACGCCAATTTTTTGAGAATGTGAAGGTTTTTCAATTAGTAACTGAGGATAGGTCGCCACCCAGAAGCGAGAATTTTATGTGTTTAGGTAAACGCTTAAATGAAACCATGCCTCATCAGGCAAAAATATTTTGTTCAAAATAGTGATTTTGTTACAAATAAATTTTTGGATCCACCAGCAATAATGAAGCCGCTTTTTAAAATCAGGTGGCTTATCTCCTGATCCATTTTTACAATTTCCTGTACTTTCTTTTTGTAAGCTTTACAAGTCAATTCAGAAGATGTGCCCATTTCTTATACCAAATAGCTTCATAGATTTTTAAGGAGTTTGCAATGTTCTTTGTTGAATATCTTGCAAAAAGGCTGGTGAAACAACTTTCAAAAAATTTTTTCAGTTTTTCTTAATTTTTACTGTATGAATAATTTGACCATGCCCCTCCCCCCTCCCCGGGCCAAATTTTATCACTATGGGCCCGACTAGTTGTATGATTGTAGTTCTATTTCTCAGCATGTGTTAAGACAGGAGTGGTAAGCACTGCACAAGCTTAGTTCTAGCACTTTTAATATATCTTTACACTTACCTTCTATTTCTCAACGTAGGTTCCAGAAATTGGAGGTATTTAAATAATTGCCACGGGTTAGAGGCTGCATCACCACTTCTCCCAAAATCTCTTCTCTTTCTTACATACATTCTTCTTAAGTTATTCCATCGGAACTCCACGTCTTTCACTGAAAATTTACCATGAATCATAATAAATAACAAATCAACTTATTTTACACACATGTAATAAAACTGGATTGATACAAGAAGGTAATTATGTATTATCCCTGCGGTCATTTCCACCAAACGATTTTTGCATCAAATGTACTGGCTAACTGTTGCCAAACATATTTCTAACCATGAATTATTTCATTTGTCCGGCATTTATCTTGGCGAAAAATTGCTCGTCTTGGCAGACCGCCGGGATAATACGTAAGTACCTACAAGACTTACAACAAAACCTTTGTAATATCTTACTCAATTTTTAACCTGTTACAAATTTTGTTCTCTCCATAATGGATGTGAATGATTATAACCATGTTACACTAAAATCTTTACTACTAATCAGGGCTGGAAAAAGCTGTTGCCTGACATGCCCAAGGCATGTAAAATTTTCAGCTGGGCACATTTTTTTTTTTTTTTTTTTTTTTTTTTTTTTTTTTTTTGAACTTGCTGGATTAGTGATTGATCAATTAGTGATAAAATTAGTGATTGATCATTGGCAATATTGAGGAAAGGGTTTCAGAAATATTAATGGCCATGCTTTTCATATGTTTTAGGTGTCCATACCGATTCGGTTCGTGGTTACATTTCCTGTGAATGCAAACAGTCTGAATAATGTAAATATTACACAGCAATAAAATGCAGTAATATTTTTTAGGCATGTATTATTTTAGGTTAAATGCCTGACCCGGCATGTAATTTTCTCGAGATTTTTCTGTCTCTGCTACTAACGCTATAAAAATTGTATTTTTAAAAAGACATAATGTAAACTTTTTCTGTGACAATAACCGTTAAAGCTTTTTTGCTAGACAATTTCCACATTCTTTTTTACAAGTTAAAAGCACAACTGGTTAACCATTTTTGAGTGACTATGCAGTGAGTAGCTAGATTCACTGAGGTTTTTATAAGTTTAAAATTCACCACCGGTTAAGGATTTTCGCGCAATAACAGAATGAGTTGAAACATGTAAGCATGGTCAAAACAAATAGGCCAGCAATGAATTCTAGGATTTTAACGATTTTTAAACTTTTACTGAATATAAAGACATTTTCATAAACATTATTTATGAAACTAGTCCCAGAAAATTTTTGTATTTAAGCCATAAATAATATACTCAGATATTATGGGATGTTGTTTTGAATGCAACATTTTATAAATAGAAATAACTTTTGAATCAAGCAAGTTTATCGAAGCAAAATACTTTTAAACATTGATTTTAAACAAGCATTTTTAAACATTGATACAATGAAATCAATAATGGTGGAAGAACAAGCCACAAATAAGATTTCCCATTTCTTTGTACTAAGATAATAACTTTAGTTTATTTATTTACGAGCTCAACTGTTTTGAAATGCATCTTCTAGGTTCTAGAGCTTAATCACAACATTTCTAAGCGTGTTTTATTCTTTAAAATTTAAAGCAAATAGTAATAGTAACCAATAAGTCTTCACAACCACACAAATTAAAATAATTGCAGTTTTTGTAGGTACATACTTAAGAACAAAATCATTTATTTCTTTTAAAAATTATCTTTTCTATCTCTTGGATTTTAATCATGTATCTTAGAGCTTTTAGCAAGCTTCAGAAGTAACAGCACTCTATATCATTCAAATAAATTTAAAAAATTATTTTGATTTTTAAACAAAATATTTCACCGTGTGGCTTGTTCTTTCCTATGAAAACAGATTGAATTACAAATTTTGTTAACTTACCATCAATTCCAAGAGTTTCCGATATTCTCAGGAAAGCAATTTCCCGAGCTCTAGTATTTCGGGAGTCTGCCCTCCTTGTGTTCCAAATAGTTTCATTTTTTTCCACTTCAGTGATTAATTTAATATCGGCATCCATTTTGAACTTATTTTTTATATTCTTTGCTTATTTATGGCGGGCGATGGTCTTCCAAAGAATATAAACAACACTGCCGAAGCGTACTCGTTCTGCTTTCCTATTGGCTGATCGTAGAGACATTGGCCGATCGTAGAGACTATTCGGATTTGGAAAGAACTTAAATCCCAGAAAGCTGGTTTTATCGTTGCTAACTAACGTCATAACTGACACCCATAGCTACAATAAGAACGTAGTCTGAACGCACCTTCACATTCGGCCGTCTACCATGTTCAATGACATAATCACTGTGCCATCGTGAGGCGTACTGTATAAAAGATTTCAAAACGCTTTAAAAACGACATACATTTTGACACTTTAGGTCAAATAGCTCTTTCGTTAGAGACCTAAAAATTAATATAGCATCCAAACTTTCAGAATTCTCCAAAATATCGAAAAATTATAAATTTTGAACAAATTAGCCGAAGTTAATTAATTAATAACAAATAAAAATATTGAAAATTCAATTTTCATCATAAAGATTCTAAACTTTCTTAGTTGCACAAGCAAAGAATCATTATTATCTACAAATCTACACTATCGATCTACAAAACTATTTTGATTGGTTGGTTTTAGATCGAATTATTCATGATTATAATAATAATTACTTATATTTTAAAAATTTATTCATAATAAGCAAAACACCAATTTTGCTTTGACACCGAACAATATTTGAAAATTTACAAATTAAGAATAAATAGGAATAATTATGTATGAGTGCATATATATATATATATATATATATATATATATATTCTGCATACACACAATATATATATATATATATATTCTGCATACACACAAGGCTGTATGCCGAAAAAAAAATCGGGGGGAGGGGTGGAGATAGGCAAAAATATTTTGTGCTACATATGACTAATTTTAGAGTCCACACGCAAATAAAAAACTACTAATCCATTGACAAACATTTCGGGGGTGGAGGGGATCACGGCTTTGTATATATATATATATATATAATGCATTTTACATTTTTTTGTAATTTTTTTGTTGTATTAACAATGACTGGCTTGGGGGGTGTTTTCCATTTAATTTTCTATATATTATATATATATATATATATATACACACATATGTTTAGCAGAAATAAAATAAACTAATGAATAAAACATACCACCCAGTGCTAGAGTATGCTGTTGTACTATAGCTCCAAAAAATTTGCTATAGGCTGACGGTCCCAGGTTCTAGCCTACCAAGCGGCTGTCCATTTAACGGCATGGAGTTTTAGTCGTCTTTTCCCAGATGTAACATAAATATGCGTTAGAGCCTTTTGAAATGTCCTGAGACCAAGGCACCACCCCCCCCCCCATCAAGCCAATAAACAGATAATCCCTCGTCTAGGCTTGCCACAGCACAAAACTTAAAATTACTATTTAATTATCCTAAATACTTCTGAACCTGTAATTTTTCAAGATATTAACAGCAAAAATTTCTTATTTTATAACCAATAGTGATTTTTTGAAAATTTTCAAAATATGAACCTCAGAGTTTGCATAAATAAAAAGTGGAATTGATAGTGTCAGTAAAATACCTTGCGTGACTAATATTTTCCTTTTTTAGTTCTTGAAATATTATAACATTACTAATTTTTAAATATGCATTCATAGTTTAAAATAAGCCACAATGACTGCATAGCAAAAAGGGGCTGCGGGGCCTGGTCCACCCCAGGTCCCTGGGTGCCAAGCTGAAAACAAATGTATCGGTAAAGGCCGAACACCGAAAATTAGGAAGAATGGGGCAGCAAATTGCCGGAAATTAAAGAAAATACGGCGGCAATTTAAAAGACTGCACCAGGCACCAATAATCTTTGCTATGCCACTGGTTACAATATTAAATAAGCATTTACAATTTTTAATAAAATGTAACATATCTTACCTTTGAGGGTTCATTTGTCCTGCAACTAAGTACTATATTGGATCTTCAAAATACAAATTAAGAAAAACACAACACAAAATTAAAAAAAAACCCACCATAACAAATTTGGCTGAGTGGTAGTTTAGCACACAACACTTAGAATCGGAGTGATTGACTAACTGAAAACCTGGATGAGAAAACCAATGGACATATGCGTCGCACACAAAGCTATAGTACTTACCATATCCATGACTCAAATTACCATGTTTACGAAACCCATACAGCCCTGTGGGAGTTTATGGGTAGTCGAATTTCAGTCAATGCATTGAAGGGGAATTGGTAGTCTTTTTAAAAAGAGACATCCCTGATTACGACAATTTTCTCACTGTATTGAATGCAGCTATCTTTCCACTAGACAGCTAAATGGCCTAGAGGCTGGGCAGCAGGGAAGAAACAGAATGAACTGTTCAAGGGATGTGAAATCTGATTCCTTCTTATCGGAGAAGAATTTTCACGCGGTTGGGCTCCCCCCTCCCCCAAAAAACAAGCGCCGAGCGAAGATTTTAAAAGGCAAATTTGGTATGCGTGCTTTGAAATTTTTTTTTGCAGTTTTTTGAAAATCTGCTTGAAGTATATTTTACTTTTCTGACATTACATAAAGTAACGGTAAATATTGTTAAACAAGTTGAAAAGCTCGGGGCCCTTACGACCGTGGGGCAATTAAGTTTAAAAGTATGGGGTTCAATCAAAACTACACTTGGGCAAAATGCCGTGGATGTAGTACTTTCTAACATTCCTAATTTTTTCTATATCATGCATTATAAAGTAACAAAAAGATTTTACAAGTTTTAAACTATGTGTGCTTATTTATTTATGACTGTTTTTATTCATGAAACACTTGTACATAAAAATAAAATACAGCAAATGGTTTAAATATCAAACTATAAGTATTTATTAGTAATAACTATTTTATAAAATTTAAAAAATATATATAACTATCTATCCCAAATGTTTATACACCACGTTTGTAAATTAAAAAACTTAGTAAAATTAAGTTTAAATGTGTGTGTGGTTAAATCAACACTAAACATTGAACGTAATAGTTTTTTGATGAAAAAATAGATAAAAAATCATAAGTATATCAAAAATTTAATTTTAAACTTCTTCTTTATATATATATATATATATGAAGAAAGAAACATTATAAATCTTATCTATCAATATTTTTATAAAGATAAATGAGGTTGTTTCCAAGGGACGAAGATGTAGACCTCCCACGCATTAACTTGTTTATTTTCTCTCGTGCCCAAGTTATCCCAGTTAAAAAACTGGCCTATCATAAGCACAGTATAATATGTCTACATATTAATTTTATATAATGACGTGCATCGCTGTCGTTGTAGACTTTGTAGATTACATTGATTGTGGTGAAATTTGGTTGTATCTGTACATTTACAATGTGCACTCCACTAGTGGTTTCATCTAATCTCTAGATATTTCTCCAGAGTGCCCCCATTGTCATACTCATCTCACCATTCGTCATCTTTTAACCTCATGTACTGCTTTTAATGCTTTTTACCACATACTTTTTAACTGTTCTCATCCCGAACTGGGTGAAATTTTGGGTGAAACCCCACACCGTAATTTGTTCGCTTTTCTCCGACGTACCAATATTTTTTATTCAGTGTGAAGTGTCCACCTTTGTCTGACTGGTATCTGGATGGGAGCCCCCATCCAAGATGTCCTTCTGTTAACTTTATACACTTTTACAGTTTGCTTTTATCACTTTTAGACTTCACAGTTTTTAGCTTTTCTAGTTTTATGCAACATCCTTTTACCTGACCACATCGTTTTTACACTCTATATACATAGTCTGGCGCAGTATGTCCATTTTGGACCTTGTGCCAATAAACACAACTAACATACCAACCAACCTCCAGATATTTCTGAAGTTAATCACTTCTGAAAATGGTATTCTATAAGTTCATAAATTCAAAATTAATTTCAAAGTAGCCTCCAAATGTAGCATTAAGCACGCCACCATACATATGGTAAATGTCCGAAAGCAAAGCACTTACCAGCTCCCGTACGTTCGCTTCAGCGTAAATAAAAGAAGTCCTTACCCGTAAGCACCTTCTATTGGGTGAACCTGCCCCAGAATGCCCTCATTGTCATACTCACCTCACCATTCGTCATCTTTTAACCTCGTGCACTGCTTTTAATAGTTTTTACCAAATACTTTTTAACAGTTGTCATCCCAAACTTGACGAAATTTTGGGTGAAACCCCACATCGGAATCTGTTTGCCTTTCTTAGACGGACCAATATTTTTCATTCTGTGTGAAGTGTCCAACTCTGTCTGGCTGGTATCTGGATGGGGCTCCCATCCAGATATCTATTTTCCACTTTTTACCTACTTTGAACAACACCTTTTGGTTTTTACTCTTCACTTTTTAGCCTTTACAGTTAAGCTTTTACTAAGTTTTTATGGTACCTTTTACCTGACTACCTAATTATATGGCTCTAACCTTTTGTCTGGCGCAGTATGTCCTTTCTGGACCTTGTGCCACAAAAAAACCAACCAACCAACCAACCAAATAAAAGAAGTCATGTTTAGCACTTGCAGAAATATCCAAAGGAAAGTGAAGACTTTACTTGAGCATACTGTATTTATATCCCTACACAGGGGCTCGCAATTTTTCTAGAAAATGCTTGTTTAAGAAAACAGCTGGCAACTCTTTTGCAGACAGCAGCCTGCCAAAGCTTTGTCTGCCAGCTTTTTGCAGCTGGCAGACATTTAATGTTGCTGGGTGTACCTAATAGCTGGTACTTACAACAGTTATGTATACTCATATTCAAAATCATGCCCAAAGTGCGTCCTTGAAAAAGAAATCCAGTCAATATGTGCTACACAAAGACTTTCATACCCTGAAACTCTTAAAAAAAAAATAGAAGCTCGCCCACCAAAATCTGGCCTATCCTATGCAGCTGCAGTAAAATCTACCAAATCAATAGCTACTCAGACTGGTCTACCAACAAGTACTTCTTTTACCAGCACCTCAATCAAGATGAGTGGATAATAATAAAAAATAGCATATTTACATTTCCTGGCTGAACAACTGAGTTCACCATATGTTCTATTGCAGAATAAGTAACTAGTTGAGAAACTACATTCCATGATTGAAGACTGCCTAAATTCAATGAAGCTTGTGTCAGATGGAAGTAGGTTATTTTTAAAGAGTGCATTTAAAATGAATGAAAACATGTGCAAATTTAAAAAACAAAATATTCATATTTCTGGCCCCTCAGGGGGAAGACCTTCTTTAGGTTTTCACAGGTGTCGCAATCCCGGGGCCCCAGCGATCCTTCGCTCCTCTTTCCTCTACCCTCCTCTCTCCTTAGCTTTATCCCCCTCTGGGGGAAAACCTTCTTTAGGTTTTTACGGGTGTCGCAATCCCGGGGGACCAGCGATCTTTCGCTTTTCTTTGCTCTACTCTCCTCTCTTCTTAGCTTTATCCTTCCCTTTCCCCCTCATTGTAGTTTCCTCTTTGGAGGTGAGGGCCCCCCTTTAGAAGCTGCGGTCGCCCTGTGCTATTCATTCTATTGGCAGAAAACTACCCACGTGTTGGTCGTGCGTGGAGACCCGTGTCCCTGGAAATAGGGATCCTGGTAATTGAGGGGTGTTCCTGTAAAGGAAATCATCATTACGGAATTTCTACAGACACGGGAGAAACCTCAACACATTGCTTTGGCCTCGGCTTCGGGTAAAAGGGTGGTATACAGCGTTCCCCTGTATATCAATCGGCTGGTGGTACTGATTTCGATCAACTGCTAGGGATCAAGCAATCGGACATCTACTGGGCACGTCGTTAAGGGTGGATGCTGCCTAAGGGATGTACTGTGCGCGTATAGACCCGACAAGCACTGGTGTGCAAATGCACACCCCCTCGTAGGGCTCCGTGGTGGGTGGTGCGGCCGGGTCCGAATCTTAATTCTCCCAACATGGCTTTGAAAAATTCTTTGTCAAATATCAATGCTCCGCTGTCAACCTCTAATGAAAACACTGATGCACAACTTATACACATGAATGCTCGATTCTTCATCATCCACTGTGTTGAAGGTAACTTTAATGAAACATCACCATTCTTAATACACAAATGTATCACCGATCATGTCGGAGAAATTAAAAAAGTTAAAAAATTAAGATCTGGAGACCTCTTAGTAGAAGTATCAGGCAATAGATAAGCTTCCAAAATCATGAAGATTACAAACTTTGGCCTAAAATCTGTTACAGTGACACCCACACATCCCTAAACATCTCACAAGGAGTCATATCAGAACCCGAACTTGAGTACTGCTCTGAAGCTGAAATATTAGAAAACCTGAGAGAGGACAAAGTATGCACTGTGCGTCGAATCACTATTCGATGCAATAATCAAGTAATCAACACTAAACATATTGTCTTAACTTTTCAGTCACCCACTATTCCAACCCATATTAAAGCGGGCTATCTATTATGTCCCGTAAGACCATACATACCAAATCCTATCCATTGCTTCCAGTGTCAAAAGTTCGGTCATACTAAAACCTCCTGTCGTGGGTCACCGGCCTGCGCTCGATGTGGTGCCTCTGACCACGACAGTGACACTTGCTCTGCAGCTGCAAAATGTGTCAACTGTAAACAGGAAAATCCATCATATTCCAAGTCATGCTCTAAATGGGCATTTAAAAAAGAAATCCAATCAATTCGTGCTACTACAAAGAATCTCATAACCTGAAGCTCGTAAAATAATAGAAGATCGTACACCAAAACCTGGCCTATCCTATGCAGCAATAGTAAAATCTACGAAATCAATAGCCATTCAAACCGACTCTCCATCATATATTTCCACCACCAATACCTTAACAAGTAAACAATGTACTCTTAAGGAGAACAAACCTTGCTCTACATCCCCAAAAACTCCACCTAAAAAAAGGTAACAAGTAATAGCTCTACCCAAATCAGACCACAGCTTAGTAAAACAGCTACTTACAAATTAAAATATAACAAATTTAGCAAGAAAAAAGTACCTCCGCAGCCACATATTGATGACACAATTTTAAGACTTGCCCCATCAGAATCAGACATCAGTGATGAAGAATCGATGGAACACGAAGAAATAAAACCGCTTGATATCTCTGCAGGGATTACAAAGGACATGCACAATGCCCATAACAATACATAATTATGATATTGTTGCTGTCATGGAACTGCCACGGTTTTCAGAATAAAATTGATGACCTTAAAACACTTCTCTATGACCACAATCCCGCCTGTTTTGCTCTGCGAGAAACTTACCTCAAAGCAGATAAACATCCTACCATCCACAAATATACAATTCTACGGAAAGACTATGAACTGAGGGACAGGGCCTCTGGTGGTGTGGCCCTGTTAATTAACAATAACTATCCTTACATAATAGTCAATCTGAATACAAACCTCCAAGCAGTTGCCGCAAGTGTCAAATTAAAACAGCTAACCACCATCTGTTGCATTTATCTCCCTCCTAATGAAACCATCAACCAAACATCTCTCAGTAATCTTATTCATCAACTTCCAACACCATTTATACTCCTTGGCGACATAAATGGGCATAGTCCATTATGGGGCAGCAAAGATACCAATACTAGAGGTGAACAAATAGAACAAAGAACAACTGATTTCTCCCTATGTATTATGAATAACGGCGACAATACTTACTTCCATCATCCAACTAAATGCTTTCATTCCATAGACCTTGCCATCTGTTCCCCTTCAATCTTCGCCATATATAATTTCTCAGTTTCTGGCGATTTGCATAACAGCGATCACTTTCCGATCATTCTCTCACCCTTATATCAGAACCTAAACAAAACCACTAACATACCCAGATACATTCATGATAAAGCAGACTGGCGGACCTTTACTTTGCTATCTACCATATTGCCAAATAATATTGAAGGCAACATAGACGAGGCCATTAAGAACGTCACCTCTATTATCATAAATGCAGCTGACACGAGCATTCCAAAATCTGTTAAAAGCAACCATAGAATAAAAAAACCGTAGTGGAACGAGGCTTGCATCCTCGCTAAAAAACAGCAGAAGAAAGCGTGGGTAATTTTCGGCAGTACCCCACCACTGAAAACCTAATCATCTTTAAAAAAGGTCGTGCAAATGCACACAAAATAAGGAAACGTTCTCAGAGAGAATCCTGGATACAATACATCTCCAGTATCTCTCCTTCTACCTCCAGTAAGGAGCTATGGGACAAAACTAAAAGCATCATGGGCATCTATAGTAATCACTCCATATCCTGTCTATCCATCAATAATGAAATCATTTCAGATACAAAAAGAATAGCAAATACCATTGGTCAATCACTAGCTTTCACATCCTGCAGTACCTCCTATTCTAGCAACTTTCTTCCATACAAGAATCAATCCAAACGCTATAAACTTAACTTTGAAACCTCCTCTAACTTCTCCTACAATAGTACTTTCACTATGAATGAACTATGCAAAAGTTTAAGACAGTCATCAAACACATCCCCTGGCCCTGATGACATCAGTAATGATATGCTTAAACACCTCTCCCATGACTCCTTAATTAGTCTTTTACAGCTATACAATAGAATATGGAATGAGCATGCGTTTCCCTTAGAGTAGAGAAATGCAATGATCATTCCCTTACCCAAACCTGGAAAAGACACCACTAATCCTAATAACTATCGTCCCATAGCCCTAACTAGTTGTCTGTGCAAACTACTGGAGCGAATGATTAATACTCGTCTAGTATACGTTTTAGAAACTGAGGGCCATATACACCCTTTCCAGAGTGGATTCCGCAAAGGCAGAAGCACAATCGATAATATCTTACATTTAGAAACTCAAATCCGTAACGCATTCTTAGGAAAGAACCACCTTGTATCAATTTTCTTTGATATCGAAAAAGCTTATGACCATACTTGAAGATATGGCATACTGCGTGATCTCTTCAATATGGGCTTCCGTGGAAACCTACCTCTATTTATCAAGAATTTTCTTTCACTCCGAAACTTCAAAGTACGCATCAGAGTCCCCCTTTCTGATAACTTTATACAAGAGGGTGTACCACAAGGCTCTGTCCTTAGCGTCACCCTCTTTTCTATAAAAATCAACAATATCCTTAACCAGCTCCCTCCGACAGTACACGGTAGCCTATATGTTGATGATCTACAGATTTCCTGTCAGGGGCAAGACTTGCGTTACATAGAACGGCAGCTTCAGACCACTATTAATCGCATCCAAAAATGGTGCAATACCAAGGGATATAATATTTCTGTAGAAAAAACAATTTGCACTCACTTCTGCCGGAAGTGTGGGATCCACCCGGATACAGAACTTTACCTCAATCACACTAAAATCATTATCAAGGACTCTGTTAAATTTTTAGGCCTAACTTTGGACAAAAAACTTACGTTTGCTAATCATATTTCTGACATTCGTAGAAAATGCGAAAAAAAAACTTAACATTTTAAAGGTTTTAACCAATACCTCTTGGTTGGCCGAGCGGGATGCTCTCATGCAGATCTGCAGATCCATCAACCGTTCCAAAATGGACTACGCTTGCTGTGGCTATGGATCGGCCTGTCTATCAGTGCTAAAAAAACTAGACACGGTGCATCATACTGCACTACGCATCTGCTCCGGAGCTTTTAGGACATCACCCGTGCAAAGTCTTTATATCACCTGTTGTGAACCTTCACTCACCCTCACACGTCAAAAACTATTTTTCAATACATATTTTCGCATCCTATCTTACCCCCAGCTACTCCCTCCCTCGGTTTTGCTCTGTCTTTACAGCTGAATTACTGGCCATTTACGAAAGCCTTCTGTACATCTCCAGAAATGATGCAAAGAACTTTATCATATACACAGACTCCCTCAGTGTACTGGAAAACCTAAAATCGGGCTCTCAAACACATAGCTACACCACGAAAGTCTTACATAAATATGAACAACTCGTAAACTGGGGATACAGGATCCTCCTCTGTTGGGTACCCAGTCACATCGGGATCAGTGGAAACGAGAAAGCAGACACACTAGCCAGGGATGCGACCCTCTCATACACCGGCAATCTCTCCTTTAGAGACATAAAGTCTAGCATCTCTGGCATAGTGAAAAGCATATGGACCGATAAATGGGACAGTGAAACTGGGAACAAACTTCATTTTATCCGTCCAGCCCTCACACATTGGTCATGTCATCCTTATTGCAGACTAGATGTCATTTTGACACGTCTCCGCATCTGTCATACTTGCCTCACCATTCACCATCTTTTAACCTCATGCCCTGCTTTTAATCGTTTTTACCGAGCACTTTTTAACTGCTCTCATCCCAAACTTGATGAAATACTGGGTGAAACCCCGCACTTTAATCTGTTCGCCTTTCTTCGGCGTATCAACATTCTTTACTCATTGTGAAGTATATACTTTTCTCTGTCTGGTATCTGGATGGGAGCCCCCATGCAGATGCTCTTGTCCTTTTAATCTACCTTTTACTTCTCTACAGTTTTCTTTTACTGTCTTTAGACCTCATGGTCTTTAGCTTTACATGTTTTATACAACACTTTTTTACCTGAACACTTTCTTTTACTATTTACACACCTTGTCTGGCGCAGTATGTCCTTTCTGGACCTTGTGCCATAAAACCTCAAATAATCAATCAATGAACCTATCTTATCCCCCCCCCTCAGGGGGAAGACCTTTTTTAGGTTTTCACGGGTGTCGCAATCCCGGGGCCCCAGCGATCCTTCGCTCCACCCTCTCCTCTCCTTAGCTTTATCCTTCACTTTCCCCCTCGGCGTAGTTTCCTCTGTGGAGGTGAGGGCCCCCGTTTAGAAGCTGCGGCCGCCCTGTGCCGTCAGCTTCTGTTGGCGGAAAACTACCCACGTGTTTGCCGTGCGTGGAGACCCTGTCCCCGGAAATGGGGATCCTGGTAATTGAGGGGTCTTTTCTCCAACACATTGCTTTGGCCTCGGCTTCGGGTAAACGGGAGGTACACAGCGTTCCCCTGTGTATCAATCGGCTGGTGGTACTGATTTCGATCAACTGCTAGGGATCAAGCAATCGGACATCTACTGGGCACGTCGTTAAGGGTGGATGCTGCCTAAGGGATGTACTGTGAGCGTATAGACCCGACTAGCACTGGTGTGCAATTGCACATCCCCTCGTTGGGCTCCGTGGTGGGTGGTGCGGTCGGGGAGAGTGCTAAGAGGAGAGGAGGGTAGAACAAAGAAAAGCGAAAGATCGCTGGGGCCCCGGGATTGCGACACCCGTAAAGACCTAAAGTAGGCCTTCCCCCTGAGGGGTCCGAAGTATTGTATAATTGTAGATAGTGGGATATTTATCGGCTTTGAGATAAGTTTCTTGTAGTGCGAAGCAGGCAGGATTGTGGTCGTAGATGAGTGTTTTAAGGTCGTCACTTTTATTCTGAAAACCGTGGCAGTTCTAAGAAAGCAGCAGAGCCATTATCAAGTGATGTTAGGGATGATTGAGAGCTTGCTTTTAGTCCCCTTAGGTGTAAGTGGGATGCTAGGGATGTCATCATCATCCATGATATTGTCGGAAATGTCAGAATCGGTAGGATCTAAATGAAGTATTGAGTCATCAATGGGCTTTTGTGGAAGGATCTTTTTAAGTCTGGACTTACTGTATTTTGCCTTATAGGTTGCAGTTTTTTTTATTAGAGGTCTATTTTGAGTGGAGTTGTTGCTTTCAGATTTCTTCTTTGATGTGCTTTTTGTACAGCTATGGTAGAATTATTTTTGGTAGAGGTTGAGTGTTTAGTTTTAGTAGTGGAAGTAGGTATAGAGACGGGCACAGATTTTGGTGGCTCGGTTTGTATGGCAATTGATTTATCAGATTTGACTACTGCAGCATAAGACTGACCGGGTTTGGGTGTACGGGAGTTCATTACTTTACGGGCTTCTGGATATGACAGTCCTTGTGTGGCACGTAAGGACTGGATTTCTTTTTCGTACGACTATTTCGGGCATGAGCGGGAATAGGAAGGATGATCCTGTTTGCAGTTCACGCATTTAGGCGGATTAGAGCAGGTGTCACTGTCGTGACCAGAGATACCACAACGGGCACAGGTTGGGGAACCACGACAGGAAGGTTTGGTATGGCCGAACTTTTGATATTGAAAGCACCGAGTAGGATTGGGTATATATGGTCTAACAGCACATGAGAGGTATCCTGCTTTGATATGGGAAGGAAGTTTAGGTGATTGAAAAGTCAAAATTATATGCTTAGTGTTTAGTGTTTGGTTATTGCGTCGGATAGAGATTCTGCGAACTGCACAAACATTTTGAGATTTAAGATTTTCGAGGATTTCGGCCTCAGAGCAGTGTAATAGGTCAGGTTCAGATAAAACGCCTCTTGATGAATTAAGTGTGCTATGGGGTGATACAGTGACAGGGTTTGCACCGATAG
The DNA here is from genome assembly GCA_038373885.1 of Cheiracanthium punctorium. NCBI lineage: Eukaryota > Metazoa > Arthropoda > Arachnida > Araneae > Cheiracanthiidae > Cheiracanthium > Cheiracanthium punctorium. The sequence continues at coordinate 568,742 of JAWZYV010018994.1, forward strand.
TTTGTAATTGCATAATGTTGATTGCCTGTGTACTATTGGTTACTTCCACTAAGATGTCTCCTGATCGTATTTTTCTTATTTGAGCGACTTCTCCAACATTACTAGTTATGCACTATGTATTAAGAAAGGGGAGGTTTGGCTAAAGTTTCCTTCCTGGCGCTTCACAATAAAGAATTTGGACTGACCATCTCCTTGAGTAGGAGACTTCGGAACGTTGACGTGAGACGAAGATAACGTCGAATCCATATTGGGGATTGGAAATTTCGGACCCGACTGCACCACCCACCATCCTAAGAAGGGGATACACATTCGTGCACCAGTGCTAGTCGGGTCTATATGCGCACAGTACATCCCTTAGGCAGCGTCCACCCTTAACGACGTGCCCAGTAGATGTCCGTTTGCTTGATCCCTAGCAGTTGACCGAAATCAGTACCACCAGCCGGTTGATACACAGGGGAACACTGTGCACCTCCCGTTTACCCGAAGCCGAGGCCAAAGCAATGTGTTGGAGAAAACCCCTCAATTACCAGGACCCCCATTTCCGGGGACACGGGTCTCCACGCACGGCAAACACGTGGGCAGTTTACCCGCCAACAGAAGCTGACGGTACAGAGCGACCACAGCTTCTGAAGGGGGGCCCTCACTTCAAGAGAAGAAACCACACCGAGGGAGAAGGGAAAGGAAGCACCAGAAGAGAGGAGGGTAAAAAAACAGAGGAGCGAGAGATCGCTTTGGCCCCGGGATTGCGACACCCCTGAAAACCTAAAGAAGGTTTTCCCCCTGATGGGCGTAATGCACCGGAGTTAGGACGAAATGTGTTCCTTCGCGCCGCATCACAAATAGGTCGAACACGTAATAGGAATGCACACCACACGTGACCGAAACACAATGCTGCACACTGAGCGCGGGCGATTATCTGGGAAGCTTCTCAGATTTTCTACGGAGAAGACGTAGTCAGTAAAATATGTATAAGCAATGAGTATATCTATACGTACGTACACACCTACATATATCGCGTTTGCACTAAAGTTGCTTAGAAAATATTTTCTCTAGGTAAATGTTGCTCCATTATTTTAAAAAACGGAAAAACTATCCGCAAGACCTCGAAATTCTTCGCGAATGTATCCGCGCACGGCGTGCGTCTATATTATCTAGCTATGAAGGACGGTTGTCATAAAGGCGGTCCAGACGGGTGTCTAATAATGAATTCAAGGGATGTGAGGGATAAGATAGGTTGGTTGGTTGGTGTTTAATGGCACAAGGTCCAGAAAGGACATACTGCGCCAGACTATGTGTATTTAGAATAAAATAACGCTTTCGCGTAAAAGTTGTTGTATAAAACATGTAAAGCTAAAATCTGTAAGGTCTAAAACTGATAAAATCAAGCTGTAGAAAGGTAAAAAGTAGATAAAATAAGCGAAGGACGTCTGGATGGGGGCTCCCATCCAGATACCAGTCAGAGAAAGGTGTATACTTCACACTGAGTAAAGCAGATTGATACATCGAAGAAATGAAAATAAATTACAGTGAGGGGTTTCACCCAATATATCGTCAAGTTTGGGATGAGAACAGTTAAAAAATATTTGGTAAAAATTATTAAAAGCTGTACATGAGGTTAAAATGTGACGAATGGTTAGGTGAGATTGACAATGTGAACATTCTGGGGCAGGTTCACCCAGAAGTAAGTGTTTATGGGCGATTCTCGTGTGACCAATGCGGAGACGAGTCGAAATGCCATCATGATTTCGATATGAAAGGGGTGACCAATGAGTGAGGGAAGGTCGGATAGAATGCAGTTTGTTTTCAGTTTCACTATCCCATTTATTGGTCCAACTGCTTTTTACTATGCTAGAGGTGCCGGACTTTATGTCATTGTATGCGAGATAGCCAGTGTACGGGATTGTAGCTTGCCTGGCTAAACTATCCGCCTTCTCGTTGCCCAGTATCCCAATATGACTGGGTACCCAACAGTAGAGAATATTGTATCCACGATATGTCAGTTGTTCATGCAGACGTAGCACTTTGGTGATATAGGTATGAGTAGTGGAGCCCGATTGTAGATTTTCTAGTACACTGAGGGAGTCAGAGTAGATGATACATCTGTTTGTTTTCATTCTAGAGATGTATAAAAGGCTTTCATGGATGGCCAGTAATTCAGCGGTAAATATGGAGCAGAACGGAGGAAGAGTGTAACTGCAGGTATGGTTATTTTCGACAAAGGCAAAGCCAACATAATTATCAGATTTCGAACCATCAGTGTATATTTCTTTATATTTTTTATATCTGTTTTTATGGTCTGAGAACAACTGTTGATATATTTTTAGGTCGGTATCCTGTTTAGTAAAGCCATTAAATGGTTGGAGGTACGAGGTCTGCAGTGTAGTCCATGGCGATATTTCATGAAGGGAACAAGGAGAGACTTTGATATTCTCCAGTTGGGTACCTACTAGACTCCTACGGATCCTTAAACCAAAGGGAGGAGTGCATGAGGGGCGATTTCCATATTGGCGGTCCAAATGAGTGTCCAAAAATGCGTCCCCCAAAGGGTGGGAGGGATGAGACAAGATGCGAAAATAGGTGTTTAATGATAGTTTGTGACGGATGTGGATGAGAGATGGCTCGTGACAAGTGATATAGAGACTTTGTATGGGAGATCCACATTGATCCACAATTAGTACACATGAACGCTCGATTCTTCATCGTACACTCCATTGAAGGTAATTTTAATGAAACATCCCCTTTTTTAATCCATAAATGTATCACCGACAATGTAGGAGAAGTATAAAAAGTTAAAAAATTAAGATCTGGCGACCTATTAGTAGAAGTATCAAACAATAGACAAGCTTACAAAATAATGAAAATTAAAAACTTCGGCCTAAAACTGTTACAGTGACCCCTCATACATCCCTAAACATCTCCCGAGGAGTCGTATCGGAACCCAAACTTTTACACAGCTCTGAAGCTGAAATACTAGAAAACCTAACAGATGACAAAATGCCGTTCGTCGAATCACTATTCGACGCAATAATCAAATAATCAAAACTAAACATATTATCTTAACTTTTCAGTCACCCACTATTCCATCTCATATTAAAGCCGGCTATTTATTATGCCCCGTGAGACCATATGTACCAAATCCAATCCGTTGCTTCCAGTGTCAAAAAATCGGCCATACTAAAACCTCCTGTCGTGGGTCACCTGCCTGTGCTCGCTGTGGTGCTTCTGACCACGACAGTGAGTCCTGCTCTGCAGCTCCAAAATGTGTAAACTGTAAAGAGGAACATCCTTCATACTCCAGATCTTCCCCGAAATGGGCATTTGAAAAAGAAATACAGTCCCTACGTGCCTCTCAAAGACTCTCACATCCGGAAGCCCGTATGATAATAGAAAGCCGGACACCAACACCTGGTTTATCTTATGCAGCTGCAACAAAATCAACTAAAACAATAGCAACTCAAACTGAATTAGCAAAATCCGTACCTGCCTCCTTTCCTTCTGCAACAGCCCAAATACCTAAACAATCCATCTCTAATCAAAATAAATCCTCCACGGCTCCACAAAAACATACATCAAAGAAAAACTCTCAAAATGTTACCTCAACCCGACCACAAATAAAAAAGTCTTCGGTCTACAGATCAAAGTACAATAAACCCAAAATCAAACACGTTCCTCCACAATGCCCTATAGACGATACTATCCTACATGTGGACCCCTCTGACTCTGAAATGTCAGATCTTCCCATGGATGATGACGACATCCCTAGCACCCCTCTCAAGCCTACGGGGGTTCGGAGCAAGATGACCATCATCCCAAATACAACATGATAATGGCTCTGCTGCTGTCTTGGAACTGCCACGGTTTCCTTAATAAAAATGATGACCTCAAAACGCTGATTTACGATCACAATCCCGCTTGTATTGCCCTGCAGGAAACTTTCCTTAAAACTAATAGACACACAAACATCCGTAACTACACCATCCTACGCAAGGACAATGAAATCAATGATAAGGCCACAGGTGGAGTTGCCCTATTAATTAACAATAGCTATTCTCACACTATGGTCAATCTTAACACAAACCTCCAAGCAGTTGCCTCTCGTATTCAATTAAAACAACTCACAACTGTCTGCAGTATATACCTCCCTCCTAGTGAAGACATAAGCCAAACATCCCTCAATAGTCTCATTCAGCAACTTCCTCCTCCTTTCATCCTCCTTGGTGACATGAATGCTCATAATCCCTTGTGGGGTAGCAAGGACACCAACAATAGAGGCCTTCAAATAGAGCAACTTCTCACTGACTTCTCCCTTTGCTGCATGAATAATGGCGACAACACTTACTTTCACTACCCAACTAAAACTTTCCATGCAATAGACCTCGCCATCTGCTCTCCTCCAATCCTCCCGCTGTATAACTTCTCTGTATCTAGTGATTTACACAACAGTGACCATTTTCCGATCATTCTCTCACCTTTGTATCAGAATCCAAACCAAACTTCAAAAATACCCAGATACATTCATGACAAAGCAGATTGGCAGGCTTTCACTCAACTGTCAACAATATCCCCAAATATCATAGAAGGTACTATTGATGAGGTCGTTGAAACAATAACTACCACCATAATTAAGGCAGCAGACTATAGTATTCCGAAATCGGGCACAAGCTGTCGCAGAAATAAAAAACCGTGTTGGAACGAGGCATGCACCCTAGCGAAAAAGCAGCAGCAGAAAGCCTGGGGTACCTTCCGCCGATATCCCACAACAGAAAATCTTATAGCTTTTAAAAAAGCAAAAGCAGTCGCCCGCAGGGTGAGGCGGCAATCCCAAAAGGAATCATGGATGCAATATGTCTCCAGCATTACATCAATTTCTAGTAAGGAGCTATGGACCAAAACAAAAAGAGCTATGGGAATATACAACAACCATACCATACCCTGCCTTTCCATCAATTACAAAATTATCTCTGATACCACAGACATTGCAAATACCATCGGCGAAACATTGGCTCTATCCTCTTGCAGCACCTCTTACTCAAATACCTTTTATACCCATAAACTGCAATCTGAACGGCAAAAACTAAATTTTAAAACCTCCTTGCAGCTCTCCTACAATAGTATCTTTACAATCCATGAACTTACCAATCAACTCAGACAGTTACCGAATACTTCTCCTGGTCCTGATGGTATCACATATGAAATGCTAAAACACCTTTCTCATGATTCCCTGTCAAATCTACTTAAGCTTTTTAATAGAATCTGGAACGAACATACCTTTCCTTCCTCCTGGAGGAACGCCATAGTCATACCCTTTCCAAAACCCGGAAAAGACACTTCCAATCCTAATAACTACAGACCCATAGCCCTTACTAGTTGCCTTTGCAAACTGCTGGAGAAAATGATCAATGCACGCTTAGTTTACGTTTTAGAAACAGAGGGCCATATACACCCCTACCAAAATGGCTTCCGCAGGGGCAGATCAACTGTTGACAACATACTATATCTAGAAACTCAAATTCGTAACGCTTTCTTACGACGGAACCACTTAATATCTATTTTCTTTGACATAGAAAAGGCATACGACAAGACCTGGAGATATGGTATCCTCCGGGATCTCCATAATCTAGGCTTCCGTGGCAACCTTCCAATCTTTATCCAGAACTTCCTTTCACTTCGAAATTTCAGAGTAGAAATAAACGGCATTCAATCAAATAGTTTCGTTCAAGAAGAGGGCGTCCCTCAGGGATCAGTCTTAAGTGTTACCCTCTTCTCAATAAAAATCAATAACATTCTCACTCAACTACCTCCATCTGTACACGGAAGCCTATACGTCGATGACCTTCAAATTTCTTGTCAAGGAAAGGACATGCGTTACATTGAGCGTCAGCTCCAAAACACCATCAATCGCATCCTAAAATGGTGTACCACAAACGGGTTTAACATTTCAGCAGAAAAGACTGTCAGCACGCACTTCTGTCGTTTACGTGGGATCCATCCCGATCCTGAGCTCTATGTGGGTAGCTCAAAACTAGAAATATGTGACTCCACAAAATTTTTAGGGATATACTTCGATAAGAAACTGACATTCACAAATCATATCTCATATATCCGCAACAAGTGTGAAAAGGACCTAAATATCCTGAAGGTATTAACCAACACTTCTTGGGGAGCGGAGCGTGACGCCCTGTTGCGGATCTACCGTGCAGTAATTCGTTCCAAAATCGATTACGCCTGTGGTATATATGGATCTGCTGGCAGTTCAACAATAAAAAAACTTGACACCGTGCATCACACCGCACTACGCATTTGTTCCGGAGCTTTTAGAACATCACCCATACAAAGTCTTTTTATCACTTGTCATGAGCCTTCTCTCACCCACATCCGTCACAAGCTGTCATTAAACAACTATTTTCGCATCCTTTCTCATCCATCCCACCCATTGAAGGACTCTATTTTGGACAGTCGCCTGGACCGTATTTACGGAAATCGGCCCTCATGTACTCCTCCCTTTGGACTAAGAATGCGTAGGAGCCTTGTTGGTACCCAACTGGAGAATGTCAAAGTCTCTCCTTGTTCCCTTCATGAAATTCCGCCATGGACTACACTGCAGACGTCGTACCTCCAACCATTCAATGGCTTCACAAAGCAGGATACAGACCCAAAAATTTATCAACAGTTATTGCAAGATCACCAAAACACATATAAGAAATATAAAGAAATATACACTGATGGTTCAAAATCTGATAATTATGTTGGCTTTGCCTTTGTCGAAAATAACCATACCTGCAGCTATACTCTTCCTCCGTTCTGTTCCATATTTACAGCTGAATTACTGGCCATCCATGAAAGCCTTTTATACATTTCTAGAATGAAGACCAACAGATTTACCATCTACTCTGACTCCCTCAGTGTACTAGAAAATCTACAATCAGGCTCCACTACTCATAGCTATATTCCCAAAGTGCTACACATGCACGAACAGCTGACAAATCGTGGGTACGACATTCTCCTCTGCTGGGTACCCAGTCATACTGGGATACCGGGTAATGATAAGGCGGACACATTAGCCAGGCATGCTACAATCCCGTATACTGGCTATCTCGCATACGAGGATATAAAGTCTGGCATTTCTAGCATAATAAAAAGCAGTTGGATCAATAAATGGGCAGGTGAAACCGAAAACAAACTGCATTCTATCCGAACTGATCTCACTCATTGGCCATCCCTTTCATATCGAAAGCAGGATGTTATATTAACTCGTCTCCGCATTGGTCACACGAGACTCACCCACAGACACCTATTCCTGGGTGAAACTGCTCCAGAGTGTTCACATTGTCACACTCACCTTACCATTCGTCACATTTTAACTTCTTGTACAGCTTTTAATAATTTTTACCAAATATTTTTTAACTGTTCTCATCCCAAACTTGACGATATATTGGGTGAAACCCCTCACTGTAATTTATTTTCATTTCTTCGACGTGTCAATCTGTTTTACTCAGTGTGAAATATACACCTTTCTCTGACTGGTATCTGGATGGGAGCCCCCTTCCAGATGTTCTTGGCTCACTTTTATCTACTTTTTACCTTTCTACAATTAGATTTTATCAGTTTTAGACCTTACGGATTTTAGCTTTACATGTTTTATACAACAACTTTTACGCGAAAGCGTTATTTTATTCTAAATACACATAGTCTGGCACAGTATGTCCTTTCTGGACCTTGTGCCATTAAACACCAACCAACCAACCAACCAACCTGAAAGTGTTTCAGATTTTCTTTTCTTTTTCCTTTCCGTTTTTTGAAACAGGCCAATATATCCAGAAGCTCTTCAGAATTATATAGGATGAAAATAATTTGTTCCTTTTTGTAGGTTTTTATCATTCGAACACGAAAACTAAGAGCATAAACGGGGACATCTTTTTTATATTAGCAGGGGGCGACACTTACCGCAGGGCCACTGCTGTTTGTAACCATCTTAATTTTAAATTCCGATCCGATTAATTTTCATCTCAATTTTTTAAAAATGCTTATTTACTGCTGTGTATTAATTCTTTAAAGATGTCATGCCTAAATTTTAGTATTTGATTTACAAATGTAAATGAAATACATTAAGGCATCGAAGATGCAATGTGAATGATATTTACAGTCCTATTGGTATTTTAGCATTTTGCTAAAGCTTTTCTTCTGATTTTAGCTTTTTTGCTAAAGAACTTTTGAACTCAGCTTAAACCCTGCCGAATATTCAGCAAAACAGCCAAATAGGCCGAATATTCATTACATCCCTAGATGAAAGGCAAGTAAAAGTTCTGAGACTTATACAGATTTATCGTTTATTTCAGTATGTAGTACAGCTTCTAAAGAGACAGTTTCAAAATTTTGACATGCCTGGCATAATTAGTTTATTTGTACTTATGTACCAAAATCGCATGATTTTTTCGAACAACACTGTTAACACGTTCTGATAGTAAGCTTAGAAGTGGTGGGAAAAAAAAAAAAAAAAAAAACTTTTTTAGCCGGAAAGTTGTTGGAACAAAACTCTTTAAATGAGTTGTTTTAACATTGTAAGAACAGGTAAAAAGTGGGAACTACCAATAAGAACTTATTAAGTGGGAAAACGTCTTAAACAGGTTTTACTGTATTAGGGTGATTCAAACCGATTTTTTTTTTTTTTTTTACTCTCAACCCCTAAAACTGATCTATTTTACTAAAAAACAAACCAGGATTTTATGAATTACATAGGAAATTATTGTAAATGAGGAAAATGAATCTAGCTATGATAACAGTGGCAAAGAATATCAACACACAAAAATCTCACATTCAGATAAACTGATAGTTACTTAAATTGAATGTATGCAACAGGAGCAGCAAAAGCGAAACATTGCAGCAGGAAAACTCCAGAGCAGAAAAAAAAAAGTAGGGATGCACGTTAAAACCATATTTTGTCATCTAACAAACAGTTGGTTAAAATTATAACCAAATATTCGGCCACATCATTTAGCTACAATTCTACAAAAAATTAGCCAATTGACATTGCATAATTATGAACACTTATTATTTTCAGTTTTTTTCAGGTTACTGTTTCTTATTTAAATGAGTTAGTAAGTTTAATATAACATGTCAAAATTTAAGAATAGTTTAAAAGTAACATTATATAAATTTAACATCCAAAAGTTTTCTGTTACATAAAAAATTACTTTGTGATGGTGTAAGAGTAACAATTTCAATTAATTTTATACTATGGTACTATTCTATAACATACATTACACAAGGAAAAAAAAAATGTCTGTTTAACAATTGTTGAATATTTAAATGTGATTACATTCTAGTTTTGAGCGAATCAAGTATTCAGTCTGACTTTTATAAAACTTTTGATGATGGATTCAAATAAGACATTATTACAGGCATAACAAAATAAAATTTTATTCCGAAAATTTCATATTGAGTATGTTGGCGATTGCCACGAAAGCATCCGCTTTTTGCTGCTCAATGACTAGAGCTTGTTTTTTAAGTTCCAAATCTTCTTTGAGAAGTTGCAACTCTTCCCCTTTGAGTACATTCTGTTTTTGGAGAGCCTCAGCACACTGTGTGAGTGCTGTGGCCATCTCCTTTTCACTTTCTATTAATTGTTTTGAGTTGTCTGCTTTTAGTATAATCGGTTTGGTCCGCATTCTGTTTGTTTTCCACCTCCAATCCTCTTTGAATACAATCCTGTTGAGGTTGGAGTAGCTTGAGATGTACCTGGCTCAAGAGGGTCGCTTGGGTTGGTCAAGAGTGTAGGTTGAGATGTAATGCGCTCAAGAGGAACATCTTCCAACTCCTGACATTCCTCAGCTGATGAAATGAATGCCTAAAAAAGAAGAAAATCAACCACTTTAAGAAAAGAGAATCAGTAAAGATCTTGGGGGCCGTCCATAAATGATGTAATGCTTGGAGGGCGTGTGTACGAAATTGTGACGAGGGGGGCCGGGGGTGAGAATTTAGTAGCTGCAGAAAACTTTCAGTTGTACATTACTGTTTTTGTAAACTGTAATCTTATTTTATACAAAATAATACAGAAACCATTATTGTTATGCTCAAACTTTTATTAAAACACCTACTTTAAAATTAAAATTTGAAATATGATCTATGTACAGCTTTGGTTCTGAACTGCAAGTGTATGATTATGTAATATAGCGTGACATGTGACAAAGGGGGGTGGGATCAAAAATATTGAAAAAAAAGTGTGACATCATTTATGGACAGCCCCTTAAATGGCACTTTTTTTGTAATCATCAAATTGCAACATTTTTGCTTATTGCACCATAATGTATGCTAAATTTCTAAGGCGTGAAATACGCATTTAGAGGCGTTATCGCGATCACTGCCTGACAGGGTTGGATAGTATTGATTTAAAGAAATTTTCTACTCATTTTAACTGTTGCTGAAAGTCCGTTGAATAAATTTTTTAATTAAAGAAAATTTTTTAAAATCTGAAATTTAATTTTTTTCTATTTTAAATTAAAAAAAAAAAGCACTGAAAAAAAATAATATAAAATTGAAATAATAACATTTTTTCCTCTTGTGATATTGGAGGTACAAATAAAAAATATATGGAAGGGAAAATATTTGTTCTCAGGACGGATGGAAAAGGATTGAAATTAAGATGCTGGAAAATATTCAATGAAGTTTTTTCTGCCGAACAGCAGAAGACAATTTGAAAGGGGGAAGCCGAAAATCCGGTTATCTTAGAATAAACAAAACTTCAGGAAACTCATGAATGATAAATTTTAACAGATTATTCTTTAAAAGAAAATATGTGGCATGATTTTATTGCAAAATTTTATTAAAATAAAATTATCACATTTTAAGACCAACTTCGTCTCTTTTTATTTATTACGTGATATAAACAACAAGTGATCATGCTATAAAAAAAGTTGACAGAAAATGATTTCCACAATTAAAAACCCCAGCTGAAATATTGTAGTATTTGAAGCATTTTAGAAATCATGATACTGCCAATTAACTTAATAAAGATACATCATACTTACTGAAGGCGTATCTTCACTTTCCTCTATATTTAAACCCTCCGCTGCATCTAATCCGATTAGAAGAAGAATTCGTTCTTCTAATGGAGTCACCCCTCAGGGGGAAAACCTTCTTTAGGTTTTTACGGGTGTCGCAATCCCGGGGCCCCAGCGATCTTTCGCTCTTCTGTGTTCTACCCTCCTCTCCTCTTAGCTGTTCCCTTCCTTTTCCCCCTCAGTGTAGTTTCTTCTTTGGAGGTGAGGGCCCCCTTCAGAAGCTGCGGTCACTCTGTACCGTTAGCTTCTATTGGCGGAAAACTACCCACGTGTTTGCCGTACGTGGAGACCCGTGTCCCCGGAAATGGGGAACCTGGTAATTGAGGGGTGTTCCCGTAGGGGAAATCATCTGAATGGCATTTCCATTGGGACGGGATCAACCTCAGCACATTACTTTGGCCTCGGCTTCGGGTAAACAGGAGGTACACAGCGTTCCCCTGTGTATCAATCGGCTGGTGGTACTGACTTGTTCCACTGCTAGGGATCAAGCAATCGGTCTTCTGCTGGGCACGTCGTTAAGGGTGGACGCTGCTTACAGGGATGTACTGTGCGCGTATAGACCCGGCTAGCACTGGTGCAAGTATAAGCATCCCCTTGTTGGGCTCCGTGGTGGGTGGTGCGGCCGGGTCCGAACACCTTTTTTCCAACATGGCTTCGAAATTTTCTTCTCCTCCCAATCCACCATCTGACACAAATGTTCTGCTTTCAATAAACAAAGAAAACATGGATTCGCAATTTATTAATACAAATGCTCGATTCTTCATCATTCACATTGTTGAAGGTAACTTCCATGAAATATCACCATTCCTTATACACAAATGTATCGCATCCAATGTAGGTGAAGTTAAAAAAGTCAAAAAATTAAGATCTGGAGACCTCCTGGTAGAAGTATTGAACAATAGACAACCCTCAAAAATAATGAAAATAAAGAACTTTGGAATAAAATCTGTCACAGTGTCACCCCATACATCCTTAAACACATCCAAAGGAGTCATATCAGAACCCGAACTTTTACACTGCTCTGAAGCTGAAATACTAGAAAACCTGAGAGACGAAGGCGTATGCGCTGTCCGTCGAATCTCTATTCATCGCAATAGCCAACGTATTAACACCAAACACATAGTCTTAACTTTCCAGTCTCCCACAATTCCGTCCCATATCAAAGCCGGCTATCTATTATGTCCTGTTAGACCATACATATCAAATCCAATCCGTTGCTTCCAGTGTCAAAGGTTCGGCCATACTAAAACCTCCTGTCGTGGCCAACCTGTATGTGCCCGTTGCGGTACATCTGGCCATGACAGCGACACTTGCAGTGCACCATTAAAATGTGTTAATTGCAAAGAGGACCACCCCTCATATTCAAAATCATGCCCAAAATGGGTCCTTGAAAAAGAAATCCAGTCAATACGTGCCACACAAAGACTTTCATACCCTGAAGCACGTAAAATAATAGAAGCTCGCACACCAAAACCAGGCCTGTCCTACTCTGCTGCAGTAAAATCTACCAAATCAATAGCCACTCAAACCGATCCACAAACAAGTACTTCCTTTACCAACACCTCAATCAGTAAACAAACAGCACCCAAACAAAATAAACCTTGCTCTATATCCCAGAAAAATCCTCCAAAGAAAAAGATACCAAGCCATAGCTCCACTCAAGTTAGACCACTGCTCAGCAAAACAGCTTCCTACAAACTAAAATACAATAAATCTAGCATGAAAAAAGTACCTCCACAACCACAAATTGATGACTCCATTTTAAACCTAGCCCCCTCAGAATCCGACATAAGTGATGAAGAATCAATGGATCAAGAAGAAACTAAACCTCCAGATATCTCTGCAGGGATTACAACTAAGAAGCCGCACAATGCCCCTAACATAACCTAGTTATGGCATTGTTGCTGTCATGGAACTGCCACGGTTTTCAGAACAAAAACGACGACCTCAAAACACTTCTCTACAATCACAATCCCGCCTGCCTTGCTCTTCAGGAAACATACCTCAAATCTAATAAGCAAGCTCAAACTCACAATTATACCATCCTTAGAAAGGACTATGAGCTAGGGGAAAGGGCCTCCGGCGGAGTCGCCCTCCTAATAAATAATCAACATCCTTATCATATACTAAATCTCAACACAACTTTGCAGGCTGTAGCCATTAGAATCCATCTCAAGCATCTCACTACAATCTGCAATATTTACCTACCACCTAATGAAACAATTAGACAAACACTGCTCAATAGCCTGGTCCAGCAACTTCCTTCTCCTTTCATACTCCTCGGGGACATGAATGCTCATAGTCCTTTGTGGGGCAGTAAAGATACTAACAATAGAGGGCAACAGATTGAACTACTAATCACAGATTTTTCCTTATGTCTTATGAATAATGGCGACAACACTTACTTTCACATTCCAACTAAATCCTTCCATGCCATAGATATTGCACTCTGCTCTCCCTCCATCATGCCCTTGTACAATTTCTCTGTTTCTAGTGACCTTCACAATAGCGATCATTTTCCAATAATTCTCTCACCTTTATATCAGAACCCTAGCCATAACCTTACCATCTCCTATTATATACAAGAAAAAGCAGATTGGGACACCTTCACTGAGCTGTCCGTGATATCATCTGAAGATGTTGAAGGTACAATTGATGAGGTAGTCAAAAAAATAACTTATACAATAATTAAAGCAGCGGATGCGACAATTCCAAAACAGAGCAACATGCTACGCAAAAACAAAAAACCGTGGTGGAATGAGGAATGTTCCATTGCCAAAAAACAGCAACAGAAAGCGTGGGGTATCTTTCGTCGGTACCCTACTACTGAAAACCTCCTTCTTTATAAAAAAGCGAGAGCCTACGCAAGAAAAATAAGGCGACACGCACAAAAAGAATCATGGACTAAATATGTCTCGACCATCACGACTTCCACTTCTAGTAAGGAGCTATGGGGAAAAATTAAAAGAACCATGGGGATCTATAATAACCATTCTATATCCTGCCTCTCAGTCAATAACCACACCATATCTGACACAAAAGAGATCGCTGACACTATTGCTCAATCTCTGGCTTTCACATCCAGCAGCACGTCCTATTCGAACACCTTCCTTCCATATAAACAACAGTCTGAACGACATAAACTAAACTTTAATACCTCCTCCCGCTTACCTTACAATAATATGTTTACCATCAAAGAACTCCTGAAATACTTAAAGCAGTCCTTAAATACCTCCCCTGGTCCAGATGACATCACCTATGAAATGTTAAAGCACCTATCCTACCACTCTTTACTTAATCTTCTGCATATATACAATAGAATCTGGAATGAGCATGTATTTCCTTCTGCTTGGAGGAATGCTATGGTCATCCCCTTTCCTAAACCTGGAAAAGATACATCTGATCCCAATAATTACCGCCCCATAGCCCTTACAAGTTGCCTGTGCAAACTGATGGAAAAAATGGTTAATGCTCGTCTAGTTTATATATTAGAAACTCGGGGCCATATACACCCTTTTCAGAGTGGCTTCCGTAAAGGCAGGTCCACTATTGATAATATCATACATTTAGAGTCCCATATTCGCCATGCCTTCCTGAAAAGAAACCATTTAGTTACTATCTTTTTTGATATAGAAAAAGCGTACGATCGGACATGGAGATACGGTATCCTCAGAGACCTCCATAATCTAGGTTTTCGTGGCAACCTCCCGCTTTTTATACAGAACTTCCTTTCACTCCGTAATTTTAAGGTACGAATAAATAATACCCTGTCTAGTAACTTTGTGCAAGAAGAGGGAGTACCCCAAGGTTCTGTCCTTAGCGTCACCCTCTTCTCCCTTAAGATTAATGATATACTGAATCAGCTCCCTATGACCGTACATGGAAGCTTATACGTGGATGATCTCCAAGTATCCTGTCAGGGCAAGGATATGCGCTTTGTTGAACGCCAACTTCAGACTACCATCAACCGTATCCTTAAGTGGTGTAGCATAAATGGTTACAACATATCTAGAAATAAGACTACATCTATCCACTTTTGCAGGAAGCGTGGTATGCATCTAGATCCAGAGCTTTACTTAGGCCAATCAAAAATAGAAGTCCATGATTCTGCCAAGTTTTTAGGAATATACTTTGACAAAAAACTCACTTTTGCTAAACATATTTCTTATCTTCGCAGCAAATGCGAAAGGAATTTGAATATTTTAAAGGTGCTTTCCAATACCTTGTGGGGGGCCGAACGCTGTGCGATGTTACGTATTTATCGAGCAGTTATTCGGTCCAAAATAGACTATGCCTGCAGCACTTATGGGTCTGCCGGCACCTCAATTTTAAAAAGACTAGACACTGTGCATCATACCGCATTACGTATATGTTCTGGAGCTTTTAGAACTTCACCTATTCAGAGTCTTTACACCATTTGTCATGAGCCATCGCTCGTTCACTCTCGCCATCAGATTTCCCTTAACACATTTTTCCGGATACTTTCTCATCCTTCACACCCTTTAAGACGCCAATTTTTAGATACTCACTTGGATCGACTTTATCAGAACCGCCCATCTTGCACTCCCCATTTCGGACTCAGAAATCGCCGGAGCCTTAGTGGTACTTGCTTAGAGGATATTAAAGTCTCATCTTCCTCTCCTTTTGAAACTCCTCCCTGGGATGCCCCAAACATTACTTACTTACAACCATTCCAGGGCTTTTCGAAACAAAACACAGATCCTCAAATATATCAACAACTATTCCATGACCATGAAGCCAAGTACTATAACTATGAAAATCTTTATACTGATGGTTCAAAGTCTGAGGGCCATGTTGGTTTTGCCTATAGAAATTGTTCTTTCGCATGCAGCTACACTCTCCCTACCTTTTGCTCTATATTCACTGCCGAACTTCTTGCTGTTTATGAAAGCCTCAGGTTCATCTCTACTTCCGACAAAAAATGCTTTAAAATTCATACAGATTCCTTAAGCGTTCTAGAAAACCTCCATTCTGGCTCTTCTTCTAATAGTTACATCAGTAAAGTCCTACATATACATAGACAACTTACCAATAAAGGCTATGATATTCTGTACTGCTGGGTTCCGAGCCACATCGGGATTCAGGGCAATGAGGAAGCAGACTATCTCGCTAAACATGCTACTCTTCCTTATCCCGGCCCTTTGCCTTACAAAGATATAAAATTCGGGATTTCCAATCTAATCAGAGACAATTGGATCAGTGAATGGAGATGTGCAATAGAAAATAAACTCCGTAATATACACCCCACTCTTACCTGCTGGCCCTCTCATCCTAACCGAAGACACGATGTCATTTTGACCCGTCTCCGAATCGGTCATACCAGGCTTACCCATAGGCACCTACTCCTGGGTGAACCTGCTCCAGAGTGCCCCCAATGTCATACTCATCTCACCATTCTTCATGTTTTAACTTCTTGCACAGCTTTGAATAATTTTTACCAAACCTATTTTAACTGCTCTAATCCCAGACTTGACGACTTATTGGGTGAAACCCCACACCATAATTTGTTTTTGTTTCTTCAACACATTGGTATTCTCTTCTCAGTGTGAAGCATATGCTGTTATTTGACTGGTATCTGGATGGGGAGACCCCATCCAGATGTCTCACTTACTTTTACCTACCTTTTACTCCTTGGCAGTTTGCTTTTTAACTTTTTAGATCTTACAAATTTTTAGCATTTACCGGTTTTATGCTCCTTTTTACTTGTAAGCCTTTACCTAATTTTATACATAGTCTGGTGCAGTATGTCCTGTTTGGACCTTGTGCCAATAAAAGTCAACCAACCAACCAACCATCTAATGGAGTCAGTTCTTTTTCTAGAACTTGGCCCCCTCCAGTCTTTAATCTGGCAGCCTTTAATACTCTATTTTTCTTTTTTACTTCACTTTTTTTGTCCGACCAACACTAAAATAAAGATGCAACATTAGTGTAACAAATTTCACAAACAAAATTTTAAGTTTTATTTATAATTGCGACAGCTGAGTTCAGATTTTACTCCTTGAATTAAAATCTAAAACTTTATTGCACTGAGGTCCAAGAAAATTCAAACCGCACTTTTGAGTACCTTTCAATATACTTTTTGTTACTTATTTTATTTTTCAAATACATCATTAAGTCTATCATATTGTTAATTTTATGAAGCTACTGGAGAAACATTGCCATTTGGGGGGGGGGGGGGAACTAGTCAAGTGTACATATTTTCCACACAGAATAATTAAATTTATTCTTATAAAAGTTTATATATTAGAAATTTATGGAAAGAAATAATTCAATTAAGAATATTTCAAATAGCATTAGAAAAAAGTAAAAGTTCTTTATATGTACATTCACATTAAGTTTAGATCAACTGGATGGTGCTGTGAGGCCTGCTATGGCCTAATTTTAGTCCTGCTACGTTAACTTGATAGTCGGTCACGTGAATTTGGTCGAGCCCACCGGGGAAATTCGGCAACAGGTTTTCCTTCGGGGTGAAATCAGGTAGCCGTAATTGGCACTTTATCGCGGATACAGGAAATTTCTAGCACAATGAAGAATGAGTGTGCGCAGCGAGCAGGGCCCTTTTATTTGCTTTCACTCTGGGGGGTGGGAGACTGGATGACCACCAGAAATTCTCCCTACTTGGCAGAAGAAGCTGCAGCCAATTAAGCAGTAGCATGTAGTAACCTTTCAATGAGCGACCCCTCTCTAGGAATGAAATTGACTAAGGTCGACTGCCAAGTTAATTTGCAGCCAAACTATACAAATTCAGTCTTGGCATAAACATGAAAAAGAATCGCGCTTCAGGAAAACGAAAGGGAGCGGGACAAGGGTGTAGCCAGGATTTTCATTAGGCGGGCGCAGGACATGGAGTCTACCAGAGAATGCCGGTTTGTCATAATCAGACCCTATGAGTAGCTCATTTTAGGGGGCAGCTGCCCCCCTGCCCCTCGCTGGCTACGCCCATGAGTGGGAGGGTCAATGTGTCACAAAGTAATTTTTTTTTTTTTTTAATGGGACAAAGTGTTTTCCTTCTCCTTTTTCAAAAAAGGTGCTCTTCTAGGTGGCATAATACAGGGTGTGTTGAGGGGGGGCAATTGCCCCCTCTTGACCATAATAAGTTACACCTATGAAATTAGTAATGAAATAAATAGTGGATATATTTAAGGCAGTGGCATAGCCAAGGGGGGTCATAACCCCCCCTAAGGAATTGTTTTCCATACAAAATGTATATACTTCACTCCATTATCACACACATATATACATATAAATGAAGTGCAGTAGACGTAACACCCCCCCCCCCCAAGATAAATTTCTGGCTACGTCACTGATTTGAGGGATACATAACAATGAGAGTTGATGAAGAATGTTTCTTGGAAAATAAATTTTTAATGCTGAAACATGCCATTTGTTTTGTTAAAAGTCTGTGTGTACCTTTCTTGATGATATTACATTTTTATTATGTCACAATCAGTATTGCGAATCCCCTTTAAAATATCAGCCTACCAATGTTGTTTAAAATAAATAAATAAAATTTACTAGGTTAAAATTAATACCGCATGTAAAACACTAAACATGTATTAATGCAATATTCAAAAATAATACTACTATTAAATTATGACAAATAATGCTAATTTTTAAAGATATTTAAAATTTATAAAATAAGTCTGCTTACCTTTTGCCAAGCTTTCACATTCTTTATAGCACCTCCAGCGGTGTTCAATTTTTGGGATAAAGATTCCCAATCTTCAGTTCTCTGAGATGCTGTGTAGCAGCTTGAGAATTTATTTTCGTTTAAATATGGATTATCTTCCATTGCTTGTACAATTATTTCAATTTGGTTACTCTTTACGCGTATGCTACCTTTTTCTAAATTTATTTTGGACATCATGAATAGATAGACGATAAAACGGGGTATAAGCAAAGCACGAGAATTGTCAAGTCAAACACACAACTTAACCCACGTGACCTACACCAGTGGTGCGCAAACTATTTTCATCTGCGACCCCCTAATTTGTGTAAAATTTTGTCGCGACCCCCTATTTTCAGTATAATTTTGTCGCGACCCCTGGATAGACAGTAGACATTTTCTTTAATTGAAAACGAAGTTACATTGAAATTCTTTCTGGGAGTTGCTCTTACAGGATGTTTTTAAAAGAGTGTCGTGACGGCGTCGATTGAAATTATGCGTTTTTAAAATAGCGCACCAAACTTATAAACCACCATAAAAATGTTATAAAAGTTGTTACATCATAAAAATCAGTTAATGAATCAACACATAATTTAAGTAAACAATGCTTTATTTAGCATATGGATATAAATATTTTTTAATGAAAAATACTTTAAAAAAACTTTACATCATAAAAAGTCAATGTGAAATATGTGCTTGCAAAGAGCTCATGATTGTTTCTATATTCGGATCTGTATTGGAAATCTCAAGTCATAAGTCATCCACTGGATCCAATCGAGATCGATGTTTTGTTTTAATGGAAAATAATTTTGAAGATCACTATGCATGATCAATTTGCAGATCACTATACATGATAACGTGGTTTTGAAGCCCCGTGATAGCGATCGCGAATATCGCGCTCATAAAATATTAATTGTCAGTTTCTTCTCTTGTATTATTTCAGTTCTTTGAAATGAATAATTGCAGGTTTTTCATAAATTTGAATCTCTTTGAATGTGGCGACCCCCAAAAATTATCTCGCGATCCCCGGTTTGCGCACCGCTGACCTACACGAATGTGGCAAAGAGTGCCTTCTTTTGATTGGTTGATAGCGTCTACTTCCGATACTCTCGGAAAAGGCATAAAAATTCTTACTTTCATTAGTCAAAACCATGGTGGTAGTGTCAAAATGAGGGTATCGGATATTTATCCGGAGATTTTCAGTATCCGTGAGTGAGAACTATCTGTGACGGATACTTTCCGATAAGATAGTGCTAGTTGGTTGGTTGGTGTTTAATGGCACAAGGTCGGGGAAGGACATACTGCGCCAGACTATGTGTATTTAGAATAAAATAACGCTTTTGCGTAAAATTTGTTGTATAAAATATGTAAAGCTAAAATCAATAAGGTCTAAAACTGATAAAAGCAAACTGTAGAAAGGTAAAAAGTAGATAAAAATAAGTCAAGGACGTCTGGATGGGGGCTCCCATCCAGATGCCAGTCAGAGAAAAGTGTATACTTCACATTGAATAAAACAGATTGATACGTCGAAGAAATGAAAATAAATTAAAGTACCACCCTGGAATGCCCATCAAATCGTTATTTTGCAGCCCTTTAAAGGATATAAGAAAGAAAATACTGACGCCCATATTTACCAACGACTCTTCCGTCATCATAGAGACACTTACCAAAACTATGAAGACTTATATACAGACGGCTCCAGGTCTGCAGATCATGTTGGCTTTGCATACACAAATCGTACCCTAACCTGCAGTTATACTCTTCCCAAGTTTTGCTCCGTATTCACAGCTGAACTGCTTGCCAATACGAGGGCCTTTCTTATATCAGTAAAAGGAACCAAAAACATACCATTATATATACAGATTCGCTCAGTGTTCTAGAAAGCCTTAAATCCTATACAATCACCCATGGCTATCTTGTCAAGATTCTGCAGTTGCATGCACAGCTGACGAGACGGGCTTTTGAGGTCCTCTTCTGCTGGGTTCCAGGCCACGTTGGAATCCCTGGCAATGAGGAGGCTGACCTTTTGGCCAGAGGTGCTACAGTTCCTTATCCTGGTAAAATCCCCATTAATGATGTAAAATCTGGTATCTTCTGTATAATTAAAAACAGCTGGACGAATGACTGGAATGGCCAGACAGACAATAAACTTCACAATAGTCACCCATCTATCACTCATTGGTCCACATTACCCTATCGCAAACAAGATGTCATATTGACACGCCTCCGGATTGGTCATACCAGATTGACTCATACACACCTACTGTTTGGTGAGCCTGCTCCAGAGTGCTCCCACTGTCATACTTGCCTCACTGTTCTTCATCTTTTAACCTCATGCACTGCTTTTCATCATTTTTACCAAATACTTTTTAACTGTTCTCATCCCAAACTTGACGATATATTGGGTGAAACCCCGCACCGTAATTTTTTTTGCATTTCTTCGACGTATCAATATTTTTTACTCAGTGTAAAGTATACACTTTTCTCTGACTGGTATCTGGATGGGAGCCCCCATCCAGATGTCCTTTACTTATTTTTATCTCCTTTTTACCTCTCTACAGTTTGCTTTTATTGTTTTTAGACCTCACAGATTTTAGCTTTACATGTCTTATACAACACATTTTTACTTGAAAACTTTATATTTTACTATATATACACATAGTCTGGCGCAGTATGTCCTTTCTGGACCTTGTGCCATTAACCCCAACCAACCAGTAAGTTTGGCGTAAGATACCCATCAATTAATTACCACCTGCATGTAAATGTAATTTATGAAAATACTCTACAATCAGCTTACTTAATTTATGCTCATTTGGCAAGATCACAGGATGCTTTGCATTATACTGCAGTGGAGAATTTTGAAGTCTACCTCCCACCCTGAGCAACCCGTCCTTATCAATAAAGGGACAAAGGGCTGATAGTGGGCTTTTACTTGGCAAAGACTTATTTTCCTTTATAAGCTTGATTTCCTCACTGAAATAAATGTGCTGAACATAAGATATTGCTACATTACCTGCAAACTCTCTTTCTAATGCACTTAGTTGTGCAGGTTTATCTTTGACGGAGGTTTTTGGACAAACAAACTTACCTTTACATGCATCAAGAAACCTAAAACAAAAAGCTAAAACATCAATTAATTTAGTATATGATGAATAAGAATTAATTAAATTGTCGATAACATCATTTTTAAGACATGCAGCAAAACTAAATTTAGAGTTTTTCTTTTCTTTAAGAACATATTGAGAATTGTCCTTTAGCTTGGGTTGCTTTGGCCATTCAGCATCCTCTGAAGACAGCCATGGTGGACCCTCCCACCATAAGACACGATCTGGAAGCTCTTTAGGAGACAGTCCTCTGGATGCAATGTCCGCTGGGTTTTCCTTGGTTGGCACATAACGCCAGCTGTTCAATGGAACTGAGTCGAGAATTTCTGAGGTTCTATTTGCGATAAATGATTTCCACTGGCAAGGAGGAGAAGACAACCAAGACAGCACGACTTGTGAATCTGTCCAGGCATAAAACTGGATGTGATGGTCTTTCAAGGCACTGACCAAGGCAGAATACAGCCT